>CM037852.1:93598873-93618091 GCA_021234595.1 Delia radicum
AAATGGAATAAACAGCAACAGCATATTCGTCGCTATTGAATGTATGAATGGACAACAAAAACGAATGGTCTCATTCTGTTCTCTGACTCGTATACACAGTTTGGTTGAAATTATCGAATTATTCATAATTAAAACATATAAATAATAAATTTTCGGAGGTGGATTCGAATGAGGCTGATGATGACCTAATCGTTTAGGTCAAACCACTCCTACTTTGCCCACTTTTTAGAAAAATTAAAAAGTTTACTGAATGAAAATGAAAATTATTCAAGTTCGAGGCCATATACTCTATATTTCTTCATTAGGATATTGTCCTAACAAATAATCTATAGAGTTTTTGTTTTCAAATTTATTATTTGACCCTTTCAGGAATGTGTTGATAGATCTATTTCGGGAATTTTCTAGGTTCCCATCATCAGAACACGTTTTGAAAGCGGTAACAATCCCATGTCAAACATCAAGCATTCATATGAACTAGTTTACTCACTACATGAGAACTAATATACATATGATTTTGAAGTTAAAGATTATAACCATTGATCAAAAAATAAATTGAAAACTTGTTTGTGTGTATGTCTACCTTTGGTAAATATTCAATACACGTTTTTGTTTTTTTCCTCCTTTTTATGTTTTGTTAAGTTTGTAAACAAAACAGGGGAAGTAAACTAGGCGGTACTTTGCCTTTTTTCACAAGTTTGTTATAATTTTTATTAAAAATAAAAATTATGTTTTTTCGACCTTTAATTGTGCAATGAAAATGAAAATTATTCAAGTTCGAGGCCATATACTCTATATTTCTTCATTAGGATATTGTCCTAACAAATAATCTATAGAGTTTTTGTTTTCAAATTTATTATTTGACCCTTTCAGGAATGTGTTGATAGATCTATTTCGGGAATTTTCTAGGTTCCCATCATCAGAACACGTTTTGAAAGCGGTAACAATCCCATGTCAAACATCAAGCATTCATATGAACTAGTTTACTCACTACATGAGAACTAATATACATATGATTTTGAAGTTAAAGATTATAACCATTGATCAAAAAATAAATTGAAAACTTGTTTGTGTGTATGTCTACCTTTGGTAAATATTCAATACACGTTTTTGTTTTTTTCCTCCTTTTTATGTTTTGTTAAGTTTGTAAACAAAACAGGGGAAGTAAACTAGGCGGTACTTTGCCTTTTTTCACAAGTTTGTTATAATTTTTATTAAAAATAAAAATTATGTTTTTTCGACCTTTAATTGTGCAATGAAAATGAAAATTATTCAAGTTCGAGGCCATATACTCTATATTTCTTCATTAGGATATTGTCCTAACAAATAATCTATAGAGTTTTTGTTTTCAAATTTATTATTTGACCCTTTCAGGAATGTGTTGATAGATCTATTTCGGGAATTTTCTAGGTTCCCATCATCAGAACACGTTTTGAAAGCGGTAACAATCCCATGTCAAACATCAAGCATTCATATGAACTAGTTTACTCACTACATGAGAACTAATATACATATGATTTTGAAGTTAAAGATTATAACCATTGATCAAAAAATAAATTGAAAACTTGTTTGTGTGTATGTCTACCTTTGGTAAATATTCAATACACGTTTTTGTTTTTTTCCTCCTTTTTATGTTTTGTTAAGTTTGTAAACAAAACAGGGGAAGTAAACTAGGCGGTACTTTGCCTTTTTTCACAAGTTTGTTATAATTTTTATTAAAAATAAAAATTATGTTTTTTCGACCTTTAATTGTGCAATGAAAATGAAAATTATTCAAGTTCGAGGCCATATACTCTATATTTCTTCATTAGGATATTGTCCTAACAAATAATCTATAGAGTTTTTGTTTTCAAATTTATTATTTGACCCTTTCAGGAATGTGTTGATAGATCTATTTCGGGAATTTTCTAGGTTTCCCATCATCAGAACACGTTTGAAAGCGGTAACAATCCCATGTCAAACATCAAGCATTCATATGAACTAGTTTACTCACTACATGAGAACTAATATACATATGATTTTGAAGTTAAAGATTATAAACCATTGATCAAAAAATAAATTGAAAACTTGTTTGTGTGTATGTCTACCTTTGTATTGAATATTTACCAAAGGTAGACATACACACAAACAAGTTTTCAATTTATTTTTTGATCAATGGTTATAATCTTTAACTTCAAAATCATATGTATATTAGTTCTCATGTAGTGAGTAAACTAGTTCATATGAATGCTTGATGTTTGACATGGGATTGTTACCGCTTTCAAAACGTGTTCTGATGATGGGAACCTAGAAAATTCCCGAAATAGATCTATCAACACATTCCTGAAAGGGTCAAATAATAAATTTGAAAACAAAAACTCTATAGATTATTTGTTAGGACAATATCCTAATGAAGAAATATAGAGTATATGGCCTCGAACTTGAATAATTTTCATTTTCATTGCACAATTAAAGGTCGAAAAAACATAATTTTTATTTTTAATAAAAATTATAACAAACTTGTGAAAAAAGGCAAAGTACCGCCTAGTTTACTTCCCCTGTTTTGTTTACAAACTTAACAAAACATAAAAAGGAGGAAAAAAACAAAAACGTGTATTGAATATTTACCAAAGGTAGACATACACACAAACAAGTTTTCAATTTATTTTTTGATCAATGGTTATAATCTTTAACTTCAAAATCATATGTATATTAGTTCTCATGTAGTGAGTAAACTAGTTCATATGAATGCTTGATGTTTGACATGGGATTGTTACCGCTTTCAAAACGTGTTCTGATGATGGGAACCTAGAAAATTCCCGAAATAGATCTATCAACACATTCCTGAAAGGGTCAAATAATAAATTTGAAAACAAAAACTCTATAGATTATTTGTTAGGACAATATCCTAATGAAGAAATATAGAGTATATGGCCTCGAACTTGAATAATTTTCATTTTCATTGCACAATTAAAGGTCGAAAAAACATAATTTTTATTTTTAATAAAAATTATAACAAACTTGTGAAAAAAGGCAAAGTACCGCCTAGTTTACTTCCCCTGTTTTGTTTACAAACTTAACAAAACATAAAAAGGAGGAAAAAAACAAAAACGTGTATTGAATATTTACCAAAGGTAGACATACACACAAACAAGTTTTCAATTTATTTTTTGATCAATGGTTATAATCTTTAACTTCAAAATCATATGTATATTAGTTCTCATGTAGTGAGTAAACTAGTTCATATGAATGCTTGATGTTTGACATGGGATTGTTACCGCTTTCAAAACGTGTTCTGATGATGGGAACCTAGAAAATTCCCGAAATAGATCTATCAACACATTCCTGAAAGGGTCAAATAATAAATTTGAAAACAAAAACTCTATAGATTATTTGTTAGGACAATATCCTAATGAAGAAATATAGAGTATATGGCCTCGAACTTGAATAATTTTCATTTTCATTGCACAATTAAAGGTCGAAAAAACATAATTTTTATTTTTAATAAAAATTATAACAAACTTGTGAAAAAAGGCAAAGTACCGCCTAGTTTACTTCCCCTGTTTTGTTTACAAACTTAACAAAACATAAAAAGGAGGAAAAAAACAAAAACGTGTATTGAATATTTACCAAAGGTAGACATACACACAAACAAGTTTTCAATTTATTTTTTGATCAATGGTTATAATCTTTAACTTCAAAATCATATGTATATTAGTTCTCATGTAGTGAGTAAACTAGTTCATATGAATGCTTGATGTTTGACATGGGATTGTTACCGCTTTCAAAACGTGTTCTGATGATGGGAACCTAGAAAATTCCCGAAATAGATCTATCAACACATTCCTGAAAGGGTCAAATAATAAATTTGAAAACAAAAACTCTATAGATTATTTGTTAGGACAATATCCTAATGAAGAAATATAGAGTATATGGCCTCGAACTTGAATAATTTTCATTTTCATTGCACAATTAAAGGTCGAAAAAACATAATTTTTATTTTTAATAAAAATTATAACAAACTTGTGAAAAAAGGCAAAGTACCGCCTAGTTTACTTCCCCTGTTTTGTTTACAAACTTAACAAAACATAAAAAGGAGGAAAAAAACAAAAACGTGTATTGAATATTTACCAAAGGTAGACATACACACAAACAAGTTTTCAATTTATTTTTTGATCAATGGTTATAATCTTTAACTTCAAAATCATATGTATATTAGTTCTCATGTAGTGAGTAAACTAGTTCATATGAATGCTTGATGTTTGACATGGGATTGTTACCGCTTTCAAAACGTGTTCTGATGATGGGAACCTAGAAAATTCCCGAAATAGATCTATCAACACATTCCTGAAAGGGTCAAATAATAAATTTGAAAACAAAAACTCTATAGATTATTTGTTAGGACAATATCCTAATGAAGAAATATAGAGTATATGGCCTCGAACTTGAATAATTTTCATTTTCATTGCACAATTAAAGGTCGAAAAAACATAATTTTTATTTTTAATAAAAATTATAACAAACTTGTGAAAAAAGGCAAAGTACCGCCTAGTTTACTTCCCCTGTTTTGTTTACAAACTTAACAAAACATAAAAAGGAGGAAAAAAAACAAAAACGTGTATTGAATATTTACCAAAGGTAGACATACACACAAACAAGTTTTCAATTTATTTTTTGATCAATGGTTATAATCTTTAACTTCAAAATCATATGTATATTAGTTCTCATGTAGTGAGTAAACTAGTTCATATGAATGCTTGATGTTTGACATGGGATTGTTACCGCTTTCAAAACGTGTTCTGATGATGGGAACCTAGAAAATTCCCGAAATAGATCTATCAACACATTCCTGAAAGGGTCAAATAATAAATTTGAAAACAAAAACTCTATAGATTATTTGTTAGGACAATATCCTAATGAAGAAATATAGAGTATATGGCCTCGAACTTGAATAATTTTCATTTTCATTGCACAATTAAAGGTCGAAAAAACATAATTTTTATTTTTAATAAAAATTATAACAAACTTGTGAAAAAAGGCAAAGTACCGCCTAGTTTACTTCCCCTGTTTTGTTTACAAACTTAACAAAACATAAAAAGGAGGAAAAAAAACAAAAACGTGTATTGAATATTTACCAAAGGTAGACATACACACAAACAAGTTTTCAATTTATTTTTTGATCAATGGTTATAATCTTTAACTTCAAAATCATATGTATATTAGTTCTCATGTAGTGAGTAAACTAGTTCATATGAATGCTTGATGTTTGACATGGGATTGTTACCGCTTTCAAAACGTGTTCTGATGATGGGAACCTAGAAAATTCCCGAAATAGATCTATCAACACATTCCTGAAAGGGTCAAATAATAAATTTGAAAACAAAAACTCTATAGATTATTTGTTAGGACAATATCCTAATGAAGAAATATAGAGTATATGGCCTCGAACTTGAATAATTTTCATTTTCATTGCACAATTAAAGGTCGAAAAAACATAATTTTTATTTTTAATAAAAATTATAACAAACTTGTGAAAAAAGGCAAAGTACCGCCTAGTTTACTTCCCCTGTTTTGTTTACAAACTTAACAAAACATAAAAAGGAGGAAAAAAACAAAAACGTGTATTGAATATTTACCAAAGGTAGACATACACACAAACAAGTTTTCAATTTATTTTTTGATCAATGGTTATAATCTTTAACTTCAAAATCATATGTATATTAGTTCTCATGTAGTGAGTAAACTAGTTCATATGAATGCTTGATGTTTGACATGGGATTGTTACCCGCTTTCAAAACGTGTTCTGATGATGGGAACCTAGAAAATTCCCGAAATAGATCTATCAACACATTCCTGAAAGGGTCAAATAATAAATTTGAAAACAAAAACTCTATAGATTATTTGTTAGGACAATATCCTAATGAAGAAATATAGAGTATATGGCCTCGAACTTGAATAATTTTCATTTTCATTGCACAATTAAAGGTCGAAAAAACATAATTTTTATTTTTAATAAAAATTATAACAAACTTGTGAAAAAAGGCAAAGTACCGCCTAGTTTACTTCCCCTGTTTTGTTTACAAACTTAACAAAACATAAAAAGGAGGAAAAAAAACAAAAACGTGTATTGAATATTTACCAAAGGTAGACATACACACAAACAAGTTTTCAATTTATTTTTGATCAATGGTTATAATCTTTAACTTCAAAATCATATGTATATTAGTTCTCATGTAGTGAGTAAACTAGTTCATATGAATGCTTGATGTTTGACATGGGATTGTTACCGCTTTCAAAACGTGTTCTGATGATGGGAACCTAGAAAATTCCCGAAATAGATCTATCAACACATTCCTGAAAGGGTCAAATAATAAATTTGAAAACAAAAACTCTATAGATTATTTGTTAGGACAATATCCTAATGAAGAAATATAGAGTATATGGCCTCGAACTTGAATAATTTTCATTTTCATTGCACAATTAAAGGTCGAAAAAACATAATTTTATTTTTAATAAAAATTATAACAAACTTGTAAAAGTTTACTTTAAATATTGTAAGTTTGACATTGAATAAGGGAATGTTCCCTACTGTGGTTTGTTCTGTAATGTGAAACTTTCTTTTTTTTCTGTTATTGTGTCGTTGCAAAAAAAAACGCAACATAAAGTATAATTTTTCTTTAACATAAAAAGTAAATAACAAGCCAGTTTTAAAGCATTTTCAAGTCAGATTTTTGCCAACGGTAAGAATTTTATTTACAATTTTAATAAAACTAATTGATCCCACAAAAATATAATTAGAAGAAAAATGTGAATTTTCATATTGTTCGCTAAAGTGGAGCTTTGATATATATTCTTATTTTTTTTTCAAGATTTAAAGCAAACACAGAATTAGCTTAAGTAACTTAATAAAGTTTTGGTATGAAACGAAAATTACAGTTTTTTAAATTTATATAATTGTATTTCCAATTTGCTGATTTTACTAACACCTGATCTTAGTCATTTAAGTTAATTATGTTCCAGCCTTTAGTCTTGTACGCATTATTTTAACTGTTCTTATCTATTTTGGCCAATTATTCAACATATTTCACAACAACAACAAAACTCGTTTGCTTACCACAATTAAAAAAGTTAGCATTACATATAGTTACCCCTTAAGCAGCTTTAACCGAGACATAAAACGTTTAAATGACCAAAATTAAAATAAGTTTTAATTTAAATACAAATATTATTAAAACATTTTTTTAAATGTATTTTTATTTTTTTTAGTGGAACCGAATCAGTTAGTTTTATTCAAATTGAGAATAAAATTCTTACCGTTTGCAAACAGTTACTTTAATAAAAACTTATACTGTATGTAGTCGAAATTAAAGTTAATGACAGCTGACAGTTTTAATATATTCATGAAACAACTGGATAAATAAAAAATGGTCCAATTTAGAGAACAGGCCACATTAGTAAACATTCCCTTTACATTTTTTAAAGAGCGCCTTGTAGTAAAAATAATATCTATTTAAAAAAAATACTTTTATTAAAAAAAACTTTTTATTAAAAAAAACTTTTTATTATTAAAAAGTAATTTTCATAAAAAATATTCTATGTATAACATATATTTTATGTAAATAATGGCATAAAAAACGGAATTTTTAGACATTGGGTCTTAAGATTTTAACCCTTAAACCACTGGCAAATTTTAAATTTTTCTGTTATGGTTTAAAGGTTAGTAATATTTTACACGCAGAAACTATATGTATTTTTTCGATGGAACACGGTTTTATTAGCTATTTTCTTTTTTTGAAAAATTAAAAATATGCAAACTGTGCATAAGTTTCAACACTCGTAGTTTATTTACTATATATCGGATCATTGAATTATATTTTGCACGCATAAACTCTATTTATTTTATTTTTTTTTTTTAAATAAAAAAAAAAATGAAAAAGTGTGTAAGATTCAACATTTATAGTTTCTTTAAAAATCTTCGATCATTACCAATTAAAATGCATTGGAATAGCACAAACCTCAACTTTAATATTTAAACCCCGGGACCGAAAAATGTGAGCATGCTACTTTTTTTTGCAAAAATTATATATTTTGCAAATATGGATCCTTTTTTAAATCAAAAAAAGTCCAAATTTTAGAAAATGCATTTACAAAATAAATTGAATAAAAAATGCATTTCTTTTGATGCTGAAAAGCAAAAAATATATTCCAAACTACAAAACTATTGTTGTGTACAATTCAAATGCAAATTAATCCCATCAATTTTAAAGAAACTAACGAATGTTGAAAATTTTTTGGAATTGATTTCATTTCTCAAAAAAAAAAAATCGAACTAAACTGTGTTTTTCGAGTTTCAAGTACATAAATACTCAAATCTTTAAAGGCCTTAATAGAGTTTCTGCGTGCAAAATATAATTCAAATCGGAACATACTATGTCAGATTTGGCCGATCTATAGTAGAATGGCGTATATATATATTTTTGTTTTTTTTTCAGGTACGAAATACGCCCAAATTAATATAAAAATAACATTGACTAAATTATTAAGGGCTTACAAATTCTGTACTAACTTTAAATTTGAGGAATTGGCCCCGGAAAATCATGTAACGCTGGTTTTTTCAAAGCAGCCAACATTGCAGGGTACACAGGCGTTAAATGTTATATGTAAGGTATATGTAAGGTATATGTAAGGTATATGTAAATCATTATGTAAATTTATTTGGAAAATAAAGATAGTATTTATGGAATAAAATTTGGATGCATTTATATACTGTAAAAATCGTTATAATAGCTAAATAGCAATAGGAGATAAATTTAATCAAAATGTGCACTTTTTCGACTAATCTATGCTACGAAATAGTTAAAAGGCTAAAAAAAACACACTTTTTGTATCACAAACAACCTATTTGATCCGAAAATGGGCGTATATAATCTGATCTCATGGAATCCCATGGGAGTCTCATCTCGCATTGTTTGAGAAGAAAAATAAAAAAAATTCAGATCCCTCATCGTTGGCATTCAATACCTTTACCTGGGCTTAGAATTACCTTGGACTTCATTTCCCGTGTTCGAACTTAACCCAAAAGACATCATGAAATACGCACCAAACCCAAACCCAACAAGAGCTAACGACTGTAAGGGGCCAATACGAAGAACCAATATTGGCCCCTGATACCTTCCAAATACCATTATCCATTTCAAATTTATAGGCCGATACAATACCAATACAGAAACCTTTGAATTTTAAAATACCGCAAACCGGTTCGCTTAATACCGGAAACGGTAATATTATCGAAGTGCTTAGTAAGTATAAAGGGTGGTTAAATTGTAAGGGCCGATGTTGAATGTGAGCCACACCTAAACGCCAAGTTTTTTTCCGAATTTTATTTGACATTTCTCTATTTCAGACTTACTCAACTTGAACCATGGAGAGATACACAATCCAACAACGTGTTAAGTTATCCAGACTTATTATGAAAATGGGCGTTCAAATCAAAATGCATATCGTGCACTTCGTGATTTTTTTGGTCAATTTGATCGTCCAAATGTGCGTACAATCGCAAAATCGTGGAAAAATTCGAGCAAACCGGGTCTGTAGAAGATGTGAGAACACCAGTGCATGCTCGTACAGCTCGTACTGCAGAAAATATTGCTGCTGTTCGCGATAGTGTGGCTGAAGAGCCGTCCACCTCAACTCGTCGTCGTGCCCAACAATTGCACCTCTCACGCTCGTCGTTGATGAACATTATGCATAAAGACTTGCATTTACACGCTTACAAGGTGCAATTGGCTCAAGAACTAAAGCCTCTTGACCATTCCAAACGTCGTGAATGGGCAGAATGGTGGCAAGAAATGGCAACAGTGGATGATCAATTTTCGAAGAAAATCATCTTCAGTGATGAGGCACATTTTCACCTCAGTGGATTCGTCAATAAACAGAATTGCCGCATTTGGGCGAATGAGAATCCAAGAGTGATTGTCGAAAAACCAATGCACCCACAAAGAGTGACTGTTTGGTGCGGTTTATGGGCTGGCGGCATCATCGGGCCGTATTTTTTCCAAAATGAGGCCGGTCAGGCAGTTACTGTGAATGGTGTTCGCTATCGTGAGATGATAACGAACTTTTATGGCCCGAATTGGAAGATATGGATGTGGACGATATGTGGTTTCAGCAGGACAGTGCCACTTGCCACACAGCTAACGAAACAATGGCTCTTTTGCGCAACAAATTCAATGGCCGTGTTATCTCACGTAATGGCGATGTCAATTGGCCGCCAAGATCATGTGATTTGACACCGTTGGACTTTTTTCTTTGGGGGTTATTGAAAGAAATGGTGTACGTCGATAAGCCAGCAACAATTCAAGAGCTAAAGGATGAGATAATTCGGCACATTAACGGCATAGAACCTCCATTATGCCTCAGCGTCATCGAAAATTTGGACCATCGGATGGAGGTGTGCCGCCGTGGTCGCGGCGCCCATTTGGCCGATATTTTGTTCCATACATAATTGAGTAATACCAATATATCATAATAAAATAAAATTACAATAATTTCCTAAATAGTTTGTGTTTTATTCAAAATCAACATCGGCCCTTGAAATTTAACCACCCTTTACAACTACATAAGTTTCAAGTTAGTTTTACAAATTTCTTGTAAAATATATGAATTTTTATATATATTTTACAAAAGTGTTTAATATTTTACTAGAACTTTGTAAGGCTAACTTAAAACTTATGTAGTTGTGTACTTACTAAGCACTTCGATAATATTCAAGCAGTTTTTTTCTGCGTGTACAAATCTAAATATTTAGTAAATAGTAATAGTAAATCAACTTGTGTTCCAAATAAACTTTAAAAAATTTGTGTTTAAAAAAGTAAACATTTAAATATTAAATAATATTTATTATTTTATGTTAATATTTTAAAATAATGTACATATAATAAACTAAAAGTACTTTATACAAATAAATATTAACAAATTTGAGTTTTTTTTAATAATTTAAAAAGTTTTTTATCGGTTATAACCGATACGAATCTAATACCGATACCAATATCAATTCGTTCGATGGCCAGCCTTGCAAATATACTACTTATTCCTATAGCTAACAACCCTACTAGTGCCCATAGTTAACTATACGCCTAATAATTCTCAGTAAGTTTATAGATCTTATTATTTAGTGTCGAGGTTTGGTTCCTTAATTCGAGCCAGAATCCAGATGAAGTTTTCAGCCATACTTCGCCCTGCCCCGATAAACTGACCAGATTTCTGTTCCCGACAAGTGCCGTAATTAGTGAAGTAGATTGTTTAACCCGACTCACCTGCCGATTATTCTCGTGAGTTACTTAGAATATTTACTAATCGTAGTTTAGAACCTTTCTTCCATTTCACGATCTAACACGACTCACCTGCCTATAATTATCATGAGTTACTTTTAGAACTTTTTCCCCATTTCACGATCTAACCCGACTCACCTGGCGTTTATTCTTATGAGATACGTAGAATTATTAACTAATCGTATTTTAGAACCGTTTCCATTTACGATCTAACCCGACTCAACGGCCGATTATTCTCGTGAGTTATTAAGAATTATTTACTAATTGTACTTAAGAATCTTTATCCATTTCCCGATCTAACCCGACTCGCCTGCCGATTATTCTCGTTAGTTACTTAGAATTAATTACTAATTGTATTTCACGATCTGACCCCACTCGCGTGCCGATTATTCTCGTAAATTCCTCAAATCTATTTATTAATCGTATGGAAACTGTTTCTCATTTTTCGAGTTAACCCGACTCACCTCCCGATTATTCTGATGAGTTATTTATTACCATATATCACACGAGCGCCACCTCATCGTTCGCGCCAGATCGGCTAAGCGCGTTAATTTAAATTCGGAGGAACTGCAACCACACCGCCAGAACTGCCGATGATCGCTGTATCCGAGTTGCTGAAGTCTTTTACAAGAGTCATTAGATTAAGTAGTTTAAGTAATTATAAGATCTTGGTAAATAAAAGCTGTGTGCGATATAAGATCCTACAGTTGTATTGAAACATCTAAAACAATCGTTGTTTTTATTTCAAAGGAATCAGACCTTTGACGAACCCCGAGAGGCGTAGTCGTATCTAGTCCAGTGACAAGAACCCAGATAAAATAAAATTTGTCCAGCTAAATAGAAAATTTCGAAAAAAAATCAAACAAAATCTTTTTAAGTTATAAAATTGGCATTTTTTGTTAAATATGCATGTTTTTTAAGAAAAATGTTTGATATTTTACTGAAAACGAGTTTTTGATAGATTTTTATAAAATTATAAATTATTAATTTTCTGGCTGTGGTTAACTCCAATTTTTAAAATTTTCGACTGACTTTTAAGATATTTTGAAAATTTTAAGTGCATAATATGTACATAAAACACGATTATAATTCGATAAACTTCCGTGCCCTAGTTATAAATATTAGTACATTTAACATTTCACAGATTTGAGAGACGGAATTAAAAAATTAATGGCCTTTTTTCTCGATTTCGAAAGAATGCTTTCTTTCGCTTTCTAAGCGAAAGAAACTTGATTTGGGTTTCTCTAACTAATGACCTGTTCCACGATCTCGAACGAAAACCTAAGCGAACGCAAGCTAGTCACTCGAATTCGAGTCAATTTGGGTTTCTCTATTTCGAAAGCTATCGTTCGCCTATACTTACGTGTGTCAATTTTTGTGTTTTACGTATTTACAAATCATAGTGGTGCCAGACCGGATATTTTAAACTTCTATTACAATTTCCTTTAAAAATACCAAAAATACTACTAAATTGCTTGAAGATAAATACAACATTACTTAACAGTGATCAGCTGTATATGACAAATAAATAAATAAAACAATAAATAAAACAAAAGCAAAATTAATAAATCAAAAGAAGAAAATCAAAAAAGTACACCAGCGTTTAAGCTGTTCCATTGTGGATTTCATTAAGCTGAAATTTAAAGTTCTTAAAAAACTACAAATATTCGTGTTATTTTGTTATCCATTCTTTTTTTTTTAAATATTTATAATTTTTTATTATATCATTCATTCCAGCAAAGAACATTGAAAAATGAGGATTTTTTTTTTTAGGTTTCTCCGATTTTTTTATATTTTGTACATGAATACTCTATAGTCCCACTTGCGCATAGCCTTTTTCAGATCTCGAAAATTTGAAAAAATCGCGATTTTATGTACGTTTTTAATTTTCATAAATTTGATAAAAATGCTAAAAAGTGTTTTATAAAAATATTTTCATTTTATAGAATAAAAAAAATATTTTTTTTTTAAATCATTAAAAATAAAAGTCATGTTTGTTCCATAAAAATCAGTATTATTATAAGTAGCTAATATTCCATATTTAGTACTGTTTTTTTTTTTTTTTGAAAATCGTAGGGGGGAAAGTTTTGAAAAATGCATTAGAAAACTGCATTTGCATTAAGTATGCATATTTTTTTTAGCAATCATTTTGTTAAAAATCCAGTTATAGACAGAGTGCATCTTCCAAATATCGTTTAAATTAATAACATGCGATATACAATTAAAAAGTTATGGCACTTCAAAGTAAAATGCTTTTAGCATTTTTTGATATTTATGAGAACTAAAAACGTGCATAAAATCACGAGTTTTTACAATTTGGAGATCTGAAAAGGAAATGTACAAATGGGACCATAGAGTATTCATATTAAAAAAATAAACAAATTCAGAGGACCCGTGTTCAGATTTTTTGAGTTTTTGTAATGGAATGAATGATATATTTTTTTGAAAATATTTTGTTACTCGAAAGCAAAAAAGCAAGTGACTGGTTTGACATTTACGTTCGCACTGTTGACAACTCGTTCGAAATAGAGAAACCAAATTTTGTATGAAAACTGTTACGTTTTCATTCGACTTGTACTTCAAGTCATCGTTCGCATAGAAATTTAGTTAGAGAAACCCAAATCAATTTTCTTTCGCTTAGAAAGCGAAAGAAAGCTTTCTTTCGAAATAGAGAAACAGACCATAAATTTTTATGCGAACGATGACTTGAAGTAGAAGTACAAGTCGAATGAAGAAGACGTAACAGTTTTCATACAAAATTTGGTTTCTCTATTTCGAACGTGTTGTCAACAGTGCGAACATAAATGTCAAAACCAGTCACTTGCTTTTTTGATTTCGAGTAACAAAATATTTTCAAAAAAATATATCATTCATTCCATTAGAAAACGCAAAAAATCTGAACACGGGTCTCTGATTTTGTTTTTTTTTTTAGTACATGAATACTCTATGGTCCCATTTGTACATTTCCTTTTTAAGATCTCCAAATTTGTAAAAACTCGTGATTTTATGCACGTTTTTAGTTCTCATAAATATCAAAAAAATGCTAAAAACACTTTACTTTGAAGTGCCATAACTTTTTCATTGTATATCGCATGTTTTTAATTTAAACGATATTTGGAAGATGCACTTGTCTACTTTATAACTGGATTTTTTAAACAAAATGGTTACTAAAAAAATGTATACTTAATGCAAATGCAGTTTTCTAATGCATTTTTCAAAACTTTCTCCCCCTACGATGTTCAAAACAAAAAAAAAAAAAATACAGTTTACTAAAATATGGAATATTAGCTTAATATACAAATACCGATTTTTATGGAACAAACATGTCTTTTATTTTTAATGATTTAAAAAAAAATAAATTATTTTTTTATTATATAAAATGGAAATATTTTATCAATTCTTGTATTTCATATTTTGTGTGATAATTTAAAATACGAACTCATTTAGTAACTTGTTTGAAGACCTATATTTATAAAAAAATGCATTTATTAAAAAAATATTTGAAAGAAAAACGATTCAAATAAAATTTGTAATTTGTTCTTTAATCTTACTAGTATACTTATTGGCAATTAAAAAAATATGAGTAACGAATCTTTTAAATAGTATTTGGGAATAGAAGTTTTGGCTGGGTTGTTGTACGGAAAATAATCTAAGTACGTTATATTTTCATTTCTGGATCCAAAATAACTAGGTGAAGTCATATAAAAAAATACAAAAAAATATTTTTAAAAACGATACAAAAATGTATAAAAATATTTCCATATTTTAGAATAAAAGAATAAACTTGTTTAAAAAATCATTACAAATAGAAGACATGTTTGTCTAATAAAAATCAGTATTTGTATATTAAGGTAAGATTCCATATTTTAGTAAACTGTATTTTTTTTTGAAAATCGTAGGGGGAGAAAGTTTTGAAAAATACATTAGAAAACTGCATTTGCATTCGTATGCACTTTTTTAACAATAATTTGTTTAAAAACAAGTGCATATTTCAAATATCGTTTAAATAATAACATGCGATATACAATTAAAAAGTTATGGCACTTCAAAGTGAAGCACATTTAGCATTTTTATCAAATTTATGAAAATTAAAAATTAAAAATCGCGAGTTTTTATAAATTTTGAGATCTGAAAAAGGCTATGTGCAAGTGGTACTATAGAGTATTCATGTACAAAATATAAAAAAAATCGGAGAACCTAAAAAAAAAATCCTCATTTTTCAATGTTCTTTGCTGGAATGAAGGATAAAAAAAAATTAAAAATATTTAAAAAAAAGAATGGATAACAAAAGGTAAAAATAAAATAACACGAATATTTGTAGTTTTTAAAGAACTTTAAATTTCAGCTTAATGAAATCCACAATGGAACAGCTGAAAACGCTGGTGTACTTTTTTGATTTTCTACTTTTGATTTATTAATTTTTTCTGTTTTATTTATTTGTGTTATTTATTTATTTGTCATATACAGCTGATCACTATTAAGTAATGTTGTATTAATCTTCAATTCAACAATTTAGTAGTATTTTTTATTTTAAAGGAAATTGTAATAGAAGTTTAAAATATCCGGTCTGGTACCACTATGATTTGTAAAAACGTAAAACACAAAAATTGATACACGTAAGTATAGGCGAACGATGGCTTTCGAAATAGAGAAACCCAAATTGATTCGAATTCGAGTGACTAGCTTGCGTTCGCCTAGGTTTTTGTTCGAGATCGTGGAACAGGTCATATATTTCAAAAAACAAAACAAAAGTTATACCATAGTCAAACTTTTTTAAAACAAACTTTAATCAAAGTGTATTTGATTTAAATGTTATTAAAAATATTTTTTAAATTATCTGAAGAATTACTAAATTAAACTTAAATAAAATTAAATCGAAACTTACAAAATTATAATATACAAAAAAAAAAATTGTGAATTTCTTTTTTATTTTTATTTAATTTTATTTTATTCATTAAAAACTGCGTGAAATTATAACGAAATCAATAAATGTACGTATTTAATACGATAATTTTATAAATAAAAACAAATTGTTTTATTACATAGTTGGGATGTATAAGGTAATTCTAAATTCATTAGATTTCGAACTTTTTTTTATAAAAATATTTTATAGATCCTGTAAAGACCAGACCTTATAAAATAATATCAACGAATGATAATTCCTCAATAACCACCAAATTAATGCTATGCTAAAATAAAACATAAAAAGTGCAAATTATTAAATATCAAAGAAAATATTTCATACAAACTATGAATTTTATTCATTAAACACACGAAACTATCATAACGATTAGGCTAGGATTAATGAAAAAAATGTCATATACTTTATGAAATTTTCATTGGGTCAATGAAACCATTCATTAAAATTGATTTAATGAAACACCTTTTATTGACTCAAAGAAACGTTCTTTGGGGAATTTTTTATCAAAAAATTCATTGGATTAATGAAGTAATTCATTAATACTACGCACAAATTTCTATCAGTGTACACAAATCGTACTTTTTCAACAATCTATTTTTTGCATCTCTATACACTATACAAATCTTAGATTGAGTTTTTTTTGTTGCTAATGATTACAAAGACCGATCTAAGATTTTTACAGTGGATAGAGATGACATCCCAGCAAAAAATAGTGCTTACCCAGAAGCACAAGCGCTTCCAAAGCAACTCCAGAAGGCATGATTTTTGTTCGCGACGTCCCACTTGGAATGTCTCTATTAAGCAGATGAAAAGCGCTTCTTTCTTGTGCTCTTAGAAGCAATAAACTCATGCAGTCTCAGGCAATAAGAAGCGCCTTTTTTGTATGTTGATAACATTAATGCTTCGTGACATGAATCTTTATTGCTTCATTGTAAGCACTATACACTGCTTCAAAGAAGACATTTGGGAAGCACAACAGAATGTCTTACCTAATTGCTTTATTGTATGAAATGAGGTTAAAGCGCTATTTTGAAAGCATACAAATGTAGTTACTGCTTACTAAATCCAGGATATTTTTTGCTAGGATATGTCAAGTGCAAAATGACTTAAATTTTTTTTGTTAAACAGAATTAACCAAAACTTTGAAAGAAAAACGGTCTCAAATCATTTAGTATAAAAGTGTTGATGTTTACAAAATTCTTTAAAAAATTGTCTTATGTAGACATAAGTGCTTTCATAAATTTTTATTATTTATTTTTTTTTTTTCATTTAAGAAAAACTTGTTGGCTAAAATCTCAACTTCTTTAAAAAGTGTAAAAACATGACATTTTTATAACGTTTATGCTAGAACTAATGCAAAAATGTTATATACTTTATGAAATTGTCATTGGGTCAATTAAACCATTCATTAAAATTGATTCAAATGAAACATGTTTCATTGATTCAATGAAACATTTCTTTGAAAACATTAATTGTATTAATAAGGGCATTCATTAATACTACGCACAAATTTCTATCAGTGTATGGAACACTTTTATTTCCTACTTAAACAAAAACTCAAGCTTTTCAGTATATTGCAACTCAAATAGTAAGTGACTTACCATCTTACATTTAATTCTTTAGTTTGCTATCGTCAAAATTAAAAATATCTTAAAAATAATAGCTAAATAATGTTTCATTTATATGTGTGGATACGAGGGCGGATCAATAAGTCCATAACTTTTTGAACTTCCCTTGTAGTTATATGAAATGCAACACTGATCCCATCAAGTACCACCTGTTAAATACAACTGTCAAATTTTGAGCAAGTTCCGTCATCTACTTTGCGTTTAACATTTGTTCAAAACATACAACCTCGTGGATTTTTTTAAAAATGGAAAAAAGTGAATTTCGAGGGCTCATTAAACATTATTTTTTGCGAAAAAAAACCGTCAATCAAACCAAAGGAAAAGCTTGATAAATACTATGGGGACTCTGCACAAGTACAAATGACGCTGAACTTTTGGACGGCCAATTGAGGTCAATACACCCGAAAATGTCGAAAAAATCCACGATATGGTATTGGCCGATCAAAGAGTAAAAGTGCGTGAGATTGTTGATGCCATAGGCATTTCATATGGCAGTGTGGTTTCGATTTTGAATGATCAGTTGGGTTTAAGAAAGCTGTCTTCAAGATGGGTGCCGCGTTTGCTCTCAATTGACCAAACGTAATAATTAAACGTAATCGTGGCCAATAAGGGTGATGGCAACATTTTTTGGGATGCACGCGGGATAATCCACATCGATTACCTTCAAAGGGGAAAACAATAAAAGGCGAATATTATGTCAACTTATTGGACCGATTTACGAGGATTTATTTAAAATAAACGACCCATATGGCCAAGAAATGCCTATTTTATGGCCTCGAAAAATCCTATTTTTGAAAGGGATACAAAAATGAGCTAAAAGGAGCTTATGTTGAAAAATAATTTTTTTTTTTGCAAAAAAAAAAACTGTTTTCATTCAAAAAGTGATCCGCCATCGTATATACCAGACAGGGGCAAATGCGGCCATAGATCGAAAACCAAAACATCCCAAAAGAAAAATAAAAACTGATCAAATAAATGAATGTCTTAAAAACAAGGATATAAAATCCAAAAAACCAAGCTGATCAGGAGATGTAAAAAAACGTGGGAAACGGTCAAACAATTTTAGGCAACATGTACACTCTAAAAAATGATTGTAAATTACTACTATAAAACGAGTAAAGTTTCATGTATTATTAAGCTAATTCGGTAAATTTATACATCAAAATGCGTAAAACTATTTTGCGCACACTTTTATATACAATAATACCCACTTACAGTATTTACCAATTATGTGTTTACAATAAAAAACATTATGCCTAAAAGTAGTATTATTTTGTTAAATAAAATTTTTACGCACAAAGTTGTAAATATACTAAATTATAATAGTAATAAATATTTTGACATTTTTAAATTGAAAAAAAAA
>CM037852.1:93618191-94023969 GCA_021234595.1 Delia radicum
TTAAAAGAAAAATAAAAAAAATTCAGATCCCTCATCGTTGGCATTCAATACCTTTACCTGGGCTTAGAATTACCTTGGACTTCATTCCCGTGTTCGAACTTAACCCAAAAAGACATCATGAAATACGCACCAAACCCAAACCCAACAAGAGCTACGACTGTAAGGGGCCAATACGAAGAACCAATATTGGCCCCTGATACCTTCCAATACCATTATCCGTTTCAAATTATAGCCGATACAATACCAATACAGAAACCTTTGAATTTTAAAATACCGCAACCGGTTCGCTTAATACCGGAAACGTAATATTATCGAAGTGCTTAGTAAGTATAAAGGGTGTTAAATTGTAAGGGCCGATGTTGAATGTGAGCCACACCTAAACGCCAAGTTTTTTTCCGAATTTTATTTGACATTTCTCTATTTCAGACTTACTCAATTTGAACCATGGAGAGATACACACAAACAACAACGTGTTAAAGTTATCAGACTTATTATGAAAATGGGCGTTCAAATCAAAATGCATATCGTGCACTTCGTGATTTTTTTGGTCAATTTGATCGTCCAAATGTGCGTACAATCGCAAAAATCGTGGAAAAATTCGAGCAAACCGGGTCTGTAGAAGATGTGGAGAACACCAGTGCATGCTCGTACAGCTCGTACTGCAGAAAATATTGCTGCTGTTCGCGATAGTGTGGCTGTGAAGAGCCGTCCACCTCAACTCGTCGTCGTGCCCAACAATTGCACCTCTCACGCTCGTCGTTGATGAACATTACGCATAAAGACTTGCATTTACACGCTTACAAGGTGCAATTGGCTCAAGAACTAAAGCCTCTTGACCATTCCAAACGTCGTGAATGGGCAGAATGGTGGCAAGAAATGCAACAGGGATGATCAATTTTCAAAGAAAATCATCTTCAGTGATGAGGCACATTTTCACCTCAGGTGATTCGTCAATAAACAGAATTGCCGGTTTATGGGCTGGCGGCATCATCGGGCCGTATTTTCCAAAATGAGGCCGGTCAGGCAGTTACTGTGAATGGTGTTCGCTATCGTGAGATGATAACGAACTTTTTATGGCCCGAATTGGAAGATATGGATGTGGACGATATGTGGTTTCAGCAGGACAGTGCCACTTGCCACACAGCTAACGAAACAATGGCTCTTTTGCGCAACAAATTCAATGGCCGTGTTATCTCACGTAATGGCGATGTCAATTGGCCGCCAAGATCATGTGATTTGACACCGTTGGACTTTTTTCTTTGGGGTTATTTGAAAGAAAAGGTGTACGTCGATAAGCCAGCAACAATTCAAGAGCTAAAGGATGAGATAATTCGGCACATTAACGGCATAGAACCTCCATTATGCCTCAGCGTCATCGAAAATTTGGACCATCGGATGGAGGTGTGCCGCCGTGTTCGCGGCGCCCATTTGGCCGATATTTTGTTCCTACATAATTGAGTAATACCAATATATCATAATAAAATAAAATTACAATAATTTCCTAAATAGTTTGTGTTTTATTCAAATCAACATCGGCCCTTGAAATTTAACCACCCTTTACAACTACATAAGTTTCAAGTTAGTTTTACAAATTTCTTGTAAAAATATGAATTTTTTATATATATTTTACAAAAGTGTTTAATATTTTACTAGAACTTTGTAAGGCTAACTTAAAACTTATGTAGTTGTGTACTTACTAAGCACTTCGATAATATTCAAGCAGTTTTTTTCTGCGTGTACAAATCTAAATATTTAGTAAATAGTAATAGTAAATCAACTTGTGTTCCAAATAAACTTTAAAAAATTTGTGTTTAAAAAGTAAACATTTAAATATTAAATAATATTTATTATTTTATGTTAATATTTTTAAAATAACGTACATATAATAACTAAAAGTACTTTATACAAATAAATTTAACAAATTTGAGTTTTTTTTAATAATTTAAAAAGTTTTTATCGGTTTATACCGATACGAATCTAATACCGATACCAATATCAATTCGTTCGATGGCCAGCCTTGCAAATATACTACTTATTCCTATAGCTAATAACCCTACTAGTGCCCATAGTTAACTATACGCCTAATAATTCTCAGTAAGTTTATAGATCTTATTATTTAGTGTCGAGGTTTGGTTCCTTAATTCGAGCCAGAATCCAGTTGAAGTTTTCAGCCATACTTCGCCCTGCCCCGATAAACTGACCAGATTTCTGTTCCCGACAAGTGCCGTAGTTAGTGAAGTAGATTGTTTAACCCGACTCACCTGCCGATTATTCTCGTGAGTTACTTAGAATATTTACTATCGTAGTTTAGAACCTTTCTTCCATTTCACGATCTAACACGACTCACCTGCCTATAATTCTCATGAGTTACTTTTAGAACTTTTTCCCCATTTCACGATCTAACCCGACTCACCTGGCGTTTATTCTTAGAGATACGTAGAATTATTAACTAATCGTATTTTAGAAACCGTTTCCAATTTACGATCTAACCCGACTCAACGGCCGATTATTCTCGTGAGTTATTAAGAATTATTTACTAATTGTATTTCACGATCTGACCCCACTCGCGTGCCGATATTCTCGTAAATTTCTCAAATCTATTATTAATCGTATGGAAACTGTTTCTCATTTTTCGAGTTAACCCGACTCACCTCCCATATATCACACGAGCGCCACCCTCATCGTTCGCGCCAGATCGGCTAAGCGCGTTATTTAAATTCGGAGGAACTGCAACCAACTGCGATTATCGCTGTATCCGAGTTGCTGAGTCTTTTACAAGAGTCATTAGATTAAGTAGTTTAAGTAATTATAAGATTTGTCCAGCTAAATAGAAAATTTCGAAAAAAATCAAAGAAAATCTTTTTAAGTTATAAAATTGGCATTTTTGTTAAATACTTTGCTATAATGCATGTTTTTAAGAATAATGTTTGATATTTTACTGAAAACGAGTTTTTTGATAGATTTTTATAAAATTATAAATTATTAATTTTCTGGCTGTGGTTAACTCCAATTTTTAAAATTTTCGACTAACTTTTAAAATTATTTTGAAAATTTTAAGTGCATAATATGTACATAAAACACGATTATAATTCTATAAACTTCCGTGCCCTAGTTATAAATATAAGTACATTTAACATTTCACATATTTGAGAGACGGAATTAAAAATTAATGGCCTTTTTCTCGATTTCGAAAGAATGCTTTCTTTCGCTTTCTAAGCGAAAGAAACTTAATTTGGGTTTCTCTAACTAATGACCTGTTCCACGATCTCGAACGAAAACCTAAGCGAACGCAAGCTAGTCCACTCGAATTCGAGTCAATTTGGGTTTCTCTATTTCGAAAGCTATCGTTCGCCTATACTTACGTGTGCCAATTTTTGTGTTTTACGTATTTACAAATCATAGTGGTGCCAGACCGGATATTTTAAACTTCTATTACAATTTCCTTTAAAAATACCAAAAATACTACTAAATTGCTTGAAGATAAATACAACATTACTTAACAGTGATCAGCTGTATATGACAAATAAATAAATAAAACAAATAAATAAAACAAAAGCAAAATTAATAAATCAAAAGAAGAAAATCAAAAAAGTACACCAGCGTTTTAAGCTGTTCCATTGTGGATTTCATTAAGCTGAAATTTAAAGTTCTTAAAAAACTACAAATATTCGTGTTATTTTGTTATCCATTCTTTTTTTTTTTTTAAATACCCAGCTGAAAAAGATCATATATTATTATATATGGCCCATGTATGAATATATATGAATATATATGGATCCATACATGGAAATGCATGGAAGCATATATGGAAATGTTTGTTATATATGGAAGCATATATTGAACCATATATGAACAATTGTTGCATATATGTTTTCATATATGGAACCATATATGTAAATGTTTTACCATATATGGAGTCATATATGAAAGTGTTTTCCATATATGGTTACATATATGAAAACATATATGAATGTATTATCCATATATACTACCATATATGGAAGCATATATGCATCATTTTCCCATATGTGTGGTTTAATTTATAAATAAATTTATAAATTAATATATAGTTAAAAGATTTTTGTATGAATCTTCTGTTCTATATTATCTTGATGTATACAAATATATTGACAAATAAAACAAAGTATTACATTTTGGTATTATCTTTCATTATCTTTGATAGATCTATCAACACATTCCTGAAAGGGTCAAATAATAAATTTGAACACAAAAAAAACTTTATAGATAATTTGTTAGGACAATATCCTAATAAAGAAATATAGAGTATGGCCTCGAACTTGAATAATTTTAATTTTCAATGTATATAAAATATACACTTTTTTTATGTATATATAATAATATATATTTAAGCAATAATTTTGTTAATAAAAATTGAATTTTCAAATTAACAATTGTTTTTGTTTTATGAAAATATACGTTATAGGAAAATATATGAACATATATGGGTAGGATATATATGGACAAATGTATGGACATATATGGACATATATATCCATATAGTCCATATATCCTCAATTTTCGGATCCAAACCATATATGGAAGTCCATATATGTATATATATGGGTCATATATGAACTTTGTCACCTGGGGTATTTATAATTTTTTATTATATCATTCATTCCAGCAAAGAACATTGAAAAATGAGGATTTTTTTTTTAGGTTCTCCGATTTTTTTTTATATTTTGTACATGAATACTCTATAGTCCCACTTGCGCATAGCCTTTTTCAGATCTCGAAATTTGAAAAAATCGCGATTTTATGTACGTTTTGAATTTTCATAAATTTGATAAAAATGCTAAAAGTGTTTTATAAAAATATTTTCATTTTATAGAATAAAAAAATATTTTTTTTTTAAATCATTAAAAATAAAAGTCATGTTTGTTCCATAAAAATCAGTATTATTATAAGTAGCTAATATTCCATATTTTAGTACTGTTTTTTTTTTTTTTTGAAAATCGTAGGGGGAAAGTTTTGAAAAATGCATTAGAAAACTGCATTTGCATTAAGTATGCATATTTTTTTTAGCAATCATTTTGTTTAAAAATCCAGTTATAGACAAGTGCATCTTCCAAATATCGTTTAAATTAATAACATGCGATATACAATTAAAAAGTTATGGCACTTCAAAGTAAAATGCTTTTAGCATTTTTTTTGATATTTATGAGAACTAAAAACGTGCATAAAATCACGAGTTTTTACAAATTTGGAGATCTGAAAAAGGAAATGTACAAATGGGACCATAGAGTATTCATATTAAAAAATAAACAAATTCAGAGGACCCGTGTTCAGATTTTTTGAGTTTTGTAATGAAATGAATGATATATTTTTTTGAAAATATTTTGTTACTCGAAAGCAAAAAAGCAAGTGACTGGTTTTGACATTTACGTTCGCACTGTTGACAACTCGTTCGAAATAGAGAAACCAAATTTTGTATGAAAACTGTTACGTTTTCATTCGACTTGTACTTCAAGTCATCGTTCGCATAGAAATTTAGTTAGAGAAACCCAAATCAATTTTCTTTCGCTTAGAAAGCGAAAGAAAGCTTTCTTTCGAAATAGAGAAACAGACCATAAATTTTTATGCGAACGATGACTTGAAGTAGAAGTACAAGTCGAATGAAGACGTAACAGTTTTCATACAAAATTTGGTTTCTCTATTTCGAACGTGTTGTCAACAGTGCGAACATAAATGTCAAAACCAGTCACTTGCTTTTTTGATTTCGAGTAACAAAATATTTTCAAAAAAATATATCATTCATTCCATTAGAAAACGCAAAAAAATCTGAACACGGGTCTCTGATTTTGTTTTTTTTTTTTTTGTACATGAATACTCTATGGTCCCATTTGTACATTTCCTTTTTAAGATCTCCAAATTTGTAAAAACTCGTGATTTTATGCACGTTTTTAGTTCTCATAAATATCAAAAAAAATGCTAAAAACACTTACTTTGAAGTGCCATAACTTTTTAATTGTATATCGCATGTTTTTAATTTAAACGATATTTTTAAACAAAATGGTTGCTAAAAAAAAATGTATACTTAATGCAAATGCAGTTTTCTAATGCATTTTTCAAAACTTTCTCCCCCTACGATGTTCAAAAAAAAAAAATACAGTTTACTAAAATATGGAATATTAGCTTAATATACAAATACCGATTTTAATGGAACAAACATGTCTTTTATTTTTAATGATTTAAAAAAAATAAAATTATTTTTTTTATTATATAAAATGGAAATATTTTTATCAATTCTTGCATTTCATATTTTGTGTGATAAATTTAAAATACGAACTCATTTAGTAACTTGTTTGAAGACCTATATTTATAAAAAAATGCATTTATTAAAAAAATATTTGAAAGAAAAACGATTCAAATAAAACTTGTAATTTGTTCTTTAATCTTACTAGTATACTTATTGGCAATTAAAAAAATATGAGTAACGAATCTTTTAAATAGTATTTGGGAATAGATGTTTTGGCTGGGTTGTTGTATGGAAAATAATCTAAGTACGTTATATTTTCATTTCTGAATCCAAAATAACTAGGTGAAGTCATATAAAAAAATACAAAAAAATATTTTTAAAAACGATACAAAAATGTATAAAAATATTTCCATATTTTAGAATAAAAGAATAAACTTTGTTTAAAAATCATTACAAATAGAAGACATGTTTGTCTAATAAAAATCAGTATTTGTATATTAAGGTAAGATTCCATATTTAGTAAACTGTATTTTTTTTTTGAAAATCGTAGGGGGAGAAAGTTTTGAAAAATACATTAGAAAACTGCATTTGCATTTCGTATGCACTTTTTTAACAATAATTTTGTTTAAAAACCTCCAGTTATAAAGTAGACAAGTGCATATTCCAAATATCGTTTAAATTAATAACATGCGATATACAATAAAAAAGTTATGGCACTTCAAAGTGAAGCACTTTTAGCATTTTTATCAAATTTATGAAAATTAAAAACGTGCATAAAATCGAGAGTTTTTATAAATTTTGAGATCTGAAAAAGGCTATGTACAAGTGGGACTATAGAGTATTCATGTAAAAAATATAAAAAAAATCGGAGTACCTAAAAAAAAAATCCTCATTTTTTAATGTTCTTTGCTGGAATGAAGGATAAAAAAAAAAAAAAATTAAAAATATTTAAAAAAAGAATGGATAACAAAAGGTAAAAAATAAAATAACACGAATATTTGTAGTTTTTAAAGAACTTTAAATTTCAGCTTAATGAAATCCACAATGGAACAGCTGAAAACGCTTGTGTACTTTTTTTGATTTTCTACTTTTGATTTATTAATTTTCTTTTGTTTTATTTATTTATTTGTCATATACAGCTGATCACTATTAAGTAATGTTGTATTTATCTTCAAACAATTTAGTAGTATTTTTTATATTTTAAAGGAAATTGTAATAGAAGTTTAAAATATCCGGTCTGGCACCACTATGATTTGTAAAAACGTAAAGCACAAAAACTAATACACGTAAGTATAGGCGAACGATAGCTTTCGAAATAGAGAAACCCAAATTGATTCGAATTCGAGTGACTAGCTTGCGTTCGCCTAGGTTTTCGTTCGAGATCGTGGAACAGGTCATATATTTCAAAAACAAAACAAAAGTTATACCATAGTCAAAACTTTTTTAAACAAACTTTAATCAAAGTGTATTGATTTAAATGTTATTAAAAATATTTTTTAAATTATCTGAAGAATTACTAAATTAACTTAAATAAATATTAAATCGAAACTTACAAAATTATAATATACAAAAAAAAAAAAAATTGTGAATTTCTTTGTTTATTTTTATTTAATTTTATTTTATTCATTAAAAACTGCGTGAAATTATAACGAAATCAATAAATGTACGTATTTAATACGATAATTTTATAAATAAAAACAAATTGTTTTATTACATAGTTGGGATGTATAAGGTAATTCTAAATTTTTTTTATAAAAACATTTTATAGATCCTATAAAGACCAGACCTTATAAATAATATCAACGAATGATAATTCCTCAATAACCACCAAATTAATGCTATGCTAAAATAAACATAAAAAGTGCAAATTATTAAATATCAAAGAAAATATTTCATACAAACTATGAATTTTATTCATTAAACACATGAAACTATCATAACGATTAGGCTAGGATTAATGAAAAAAATGTCATATACTTTATGAAATTTTCATTGGGTCAATGAAACCATTCATTAAAATTGATTTAATGAAACACCTTTTATTGACTCAAAGAAACGTTTCTTTGGGGAATTTTTTATTAAAAAATTCATTGGATTAATGAAGTAATTCATTAATACTATGCACAAATTTCTATCAGTGTACACAAATCGTACTTTTTCAACAATCTATTTTTTTGCATCTCTATACACTATACAAATCTTAGATTGAGTTTTTTTTGTTGCTAATGATTACAAAGACCGATCTAAGATTTTTACAGTGGATAGAGATGACATCCCAGCAAAAAATAGTGCTTACCCAGAAGCGATTCCGGAAGGCATTATTTAATTACAAAGCGCTTCCAAAGCAACTCCAGAAGGCATGATTTTTGTTCGCGACGTCCCACTTGGAATGTCTCTATTAAGCAGATGAAAAGCGCTTCTTTCTTGTGCTCTTAGAAGCAATAAATTCATGCAGTCTCAGGCAATAAGAAGCGCCTTTTTTGTATGTTGTTAACATTAATGCTTCGTGGCATGCATTCTTTATTGCTTCATTGTAAGCACTATACACTGCTTCAAAGAAGACATTTTGGGAAGCACAACAGAATGTCTTACCTAATTGCTTTATTGTATGAAATGAGTTAAAGCGCTATTTTGAAAGCATACAAATGTAGTTACTGCTTACTAAATCCAGGATATTTTTTGCTAGGATATGTCAAGTGCAAAATGACATAAATTTTTTTTGTTAAACAGAATTAACCAAAAACTTTGAAATAAAAACGGTCTCAAATCATTTAGTGTATAAAGTGTTGATGTTTACAAAATTCTTAAAAAATTGTCTTATGTAGACATAAGTGCTTTTATAAAAAGTCATAAATTTTTATTTATTTATTTTTTTTTTTCATTTAAAGAAAAACTTGTTGGCTAAAATCTCAACTTCTTTAAAAAGTGTAAAAACATGACATTTTTATAACGTTTATGCTAGAACTAATGCAAAAATGTTATATACTTTATGAAATTGTCATTGGGTCAATTAAACCATTCATTAAAATTGATTCAATGAAACATGTTTCATTGATTCAATGAAACATTTCTTTGAAAACATTAATTGTATTAATAAGGGAATTCATTAATACTACGCACAAATTTCTATCAGTGTATGGAACACTTTTATTTCCTACTTAAACAAAAACTCAAGCTTTTCAGTATATTGCAACTCAAATAGTAAGTGACTTACCATGTTACATTTAATTCTTTAGTTTGCTATCGTCAAAATTAAAAATATCTTAAAAATAATAGCTAAATAATGTTTCATTTATATGTGTGGATACGAGGGCGGATCAATAAGTCCGTAACTTTTTGAACTTCCCTTGTAGTTATATGAAATGCAACACTGATCCCATCAAGTACCACCTGTTAATAGACAACTGTCAAATTAACATTTGTTCAAAACATACAACCTCGTGGATTTTTTTAAAAATGGAAAAAAAGTGAATTTCGAGGGCTCATTAAACATTATTTTTTGCGAAAAAAAAACCGTCAATCAAACCAAAGGAAAGCTTGATAAATACTATGGGGACTCTGCACAAGTACAAATGACGCTGAACGTTTTGGACGGCCAATTGAGGTCAATACACCCGAAAATGTCGAAAAAATCCACGATATGGTATTGGCCGATCAAAGAGTAAAAGTGCGTGAGATTGTTGATGCCATAGGCATTTCATATGGCAGTGTGGTTTCGATTTTGAATAATCAGTTGGGTTTAAGAAAGCTGTCTTCAAGATTGGTGCCGCGTTTGCTCTCAATTGACCAAACGTAATAATTAAACGTAATCGTGGCCAATAAGGTGATGGCAACATTTTTTTGGGATGCACGCGGGATAATCCACATCGATTACCTTCAAAAGGGAAAAACAATAAAAGGCGAATATTATGTCAACTTATTGGACCGATTTTACGAGGAGGCCAAGAAATGCCTATTTTATGGACCTCGAAAAATCCTATTTTTTGAAAGGGATACAAAAAAAAGGAGCTTATGTTGAAAAAATATTTTTTTTTTTTTTTTCAAAAAAAAAACTATGTTTCATTCAAAAAGTGATCCGCCATCGTATATACCAGACAGGGGCAAATGCGGCCATAGATCGAAAACCAAAAATATCCCAAAAGAAAATAAAAACTGATCAAATAAATGAATGTCTTAAAAACAAGGATATAAAATCCAAAAACCAAGCTGATCAGGAGATGTAAAAACGTGGGAAACGGTCAAACAATTTTAGGCCACATGTACACTCTAAAAAATGATTGTAAATTGACTACTATAAAACGAGTAAAGTTTCATGTATTATTACGCTAATTCGGTAAATTTATACATCAAAATGCGTAAAACTATTTGCGCACACTTTTATATACAATAATACCCACTTACAGTATTTTTACCAATTATGTGTTTACAATTAAACACATTATGCCTAAAAGTAGTATTATTTTGTTAAATAAAATTTTTACGCACAAAGTTTGTAAATATACTAACTTATAATAGTAATTAATATTTTGACATTTTTAAATTGAAAAAAAAAATTAAACAAATTGAAAAAAAGCCAAAAAAATCTAAAAAATTTAATTTATTGAGAATTTTAATGAAAAAAAAAATGTATAACTGTAGTATTTGTGATAGTGTTTAGTTTATAGTTTATTTCCAAGTGTTTGCAGCCTAATTGTGGAAAAATATTTTCAAAATATAATATATGTACAGAGCTTTAAAGAAAAAAATTCTTCATTCTATTTATTCAGTCGGTTTTAACTCAATCGATTTAAAAATATCACCAATATTGAAAAAAATTGCCAAAATTGAAAAAATCTCCAAAAATCGTTAAAATTGAGAAAATCTTTAAGATAAAAAAAAAATCACCAAAAATGAAAAAAAAAACGTTAAAATTAATAAAAAAAAAAATCGCTAAAATTTAAGAAAATCGCAAAAAATTAGAAAAATCCCTAAAACTAAAAGAAAATCGGCAAAAATTAAAAAAATCGCCAAAAATTAGAAAAATAGCTAAAAATTAAAAAAAATTTTCGAAATTAAAATAAAAAATTTGCAAAAAAAAAATCGCCAAAAATTAAACAAATTTTCAAATTAGAAAGAAAGCTTAAATTGAAAAACGAAAAATATTGACGAGAAACTTAAAAAAGCTGTAAATGTATCTTAATTAGTTTTCGAAACACAGGCGATGTTCCAAATAAATTCTCTTTTTGCTTTGCGATGTTTTGTTTTTGCGAAAAACGCGATCTAGGAACCTAGCCAATCAGGCCTGTATTTGGGTTGAGTTTTGAATACCTGTGCAAACATTTTTCCAGTTGCTTTTTTATTTTTTGAGTTATGGACGTTTTTTATTTAGTCAATTTTTAAAAAGTACATATTACGAAAACTAATGTTGCTGGGGGAAAAATTGCTGCACCATTGTTCAAAACTCAACCCCTACAACGATCCTAAGTTTCGATTTGATTGGCTGGATTCTTAAATCGCGTTTTTCTCGAAAAGTAAGCATCGCAGATAAAAAAGAGTATTTATTTGAAACATCGCCTATTTTTCGAAAACTAACAGAGATAAATAAAAGACACGGACAACTTTTTCCAGTTTGATAAATTTTTGTCAATTATGGTGATTTTTTTTTAAATTTTCGCGATTTTTACTTATGCCGTTTTTGAATTTTGAAGTTTTTTCATTTTGGCAATGTTTTTACTTTTAGAAATTTTTGGCGATTTTTTTTTTTAATTTTGGCAAATTTTAGTAATTTATTTTAATTTTGGCGATTTTTTTTAAATTTTGTCGATTTTTTCAATTTAAGTAATTTTTACATTTTTGGCGTTTTTTTTTCAATTTTGGAGATTGTTTTAAATTTTTGGGATTTTTTTCATTTTAACGATATTTTTTTTCGATTTTAGCGATTTTTTTCAATTCTGGCGGTATTTTTCAGTTTCGCCGATTTCGGCAAATTGTAAATCGATTAAGTTAAAAATAGACTGAACTCCCAATTATTGAATTTGCAATGATTGAAGAAAAAAAAATCATTCGATTTAAAAAAATCTGATTTAATTTTTTTTAAAATATAATTCAATCTTGGAAGCTCTGTATATGTACAACAACTTATATACAAATATTTATTATTAAATTTATTATTATACAACACATTAATAAAACTCTTTCTAAAAATAAATTTTTTGTTTTATTTGAAAAATTTTTTGGGCTGTTATTCTTTTTTACCGGAAGGTAAAGATACGCATTTTTAGGGGGTTTTTACGCTTATAAATATGTATTTTTACGCATTTTGTACGTATAATTGCACGTAAATCATGTTTTTTTACACGAAAATTTGGTAAAATTACTCATTTATTTATAAATTTTATCAAAATTTTACGCACTTAATTTGTAAATTTACCAACTTTGTGTTCACAAACTTACTCTCAATGTGCGTATTTTTTTCATTTACACACATAGAGTAAATTTACCCAACTTATAGTAGGAGTACAGTTTCCTACTATAATTTGGGTAAATTTCAACAGAAATTAATTAGAGTGTATACTCCAGAAAATCAAAAAAATTCCTTCTGACATATCTCGGGAAATCCTTCAAATATGGCACATTTTAAAAATTAAAACTTTTGAAGACAATTTTATATCAAAAGAAGAAAAAATTTTAAAACTTGTTTCCTAAAATTTTACGAAAAATTTGTTGATATTAATGTAAATTACATAAATATGACAATTCCCAACATTCATTAAGTAGATTAAGTAATATTTGGAAAATATGTCAAAATTTTTATATATTTTTTGTATTTTTTGTAGCTCTATATTTCATACGAGTAACATAGATTCGATATAGATTTTTTGCTTCACATTCGTATGAGTCTGTGCCAAAATCTTGTATGCGTGTGGAGTCGAAAAGTTTAATTTATGGAATTTATTTAATTAAAAGCAAAAATTCGTGATATGCTAACAATCTCTTATTTTCCATAGATAATTTTTTTTTTAAGTAAACAGTAAAAAATTTCAGTCAAACAAATTTGGTTTAAAAATTTGACATGTTGTTTGATAGTTTTTCCCGAGATTTATTTATTGATGTGTCTAGTATGAATACAGATTTCTTGTGTCTGCATTTTCAAGCAAATTTATGTTAAAAAAGAACAAATCCAAAAAATTTAATTTTGAGGATCCTATCGGGGTTTTTTAACCCATTAAAGACTGACCCTCGATTCCTTTGTCCAATATCGATGAAACTTCACACATACAATATTTTAGGTATTTGTAATGATATTGTTTTTTAATTTTCCATAACTGGGACCTACGCTTTAATCACAGATATTAAATAATTCATCGATGTTTTTTGAATAAAATATTTTTAAATGATTTTCCACATAAAACTCTTAATTTTTTCTTGAAAAAAATCGATAAAAAAAAGCGCATTTTTATGTCCATGTCACAAAATCACACCTGTAACCCAGATGAGTGGTAAGAAACAGGTAAATATTTTTTAATAAGACATAGGTCACATAAGACTATTAAGCGCCATGAAAGTTTTCCGAGGGTATTTCATAAAACCGTAAAATGCTTATTTTAATGTCTATTTCACAAAATCATCCCTCTAACCCAGGTGAGTGGTCCTAAACAGGTAAATATTTTTTAATAAGGTAGAGGTCATATAAGACTATTAAGCGCAAGGTAAGTTTTCCGATTTTCCACTTCCCCTATTTTTCAGAGCTATTTTAGTGCAGTTTTTTCAACTGGGTAATTTTGCAGACTTTTGAGCCATTTCTTTTTTTAAAGAAGTTTTATCCTTTCTCTACCAGTCTCTGAAAATCAATTTGCGATACCTCTCACCAGGATTTAGCCAGATTTTTTTCTACGATGGCTCTCTTTTAGGGTATTTAAATACCCATTAGCCATAATGAGTTAAACACGCTTGAGCGTTTTCCGTTATGGTAGTTTTATTTGCAATATACAGTAGGAAGCACTCGTGAGTACATGTAAGTAATTTTTACACCTAAAGATTCAGACCGAAAAATACTTGACACTAGAACTACGCTGAATCCAAATCTGGTCTTAGAATCACTCTCCGGCGTTCGAGCTATATTAACGGGAAAAGTGTCGTTTTTGATCCCAATGCTCGGATTTTTTTTGATCCTAATGACCGGATTTAATACTTTTAACGGTATCTAAACAAACTACTCTTACCATTTTTTTCAGTTTTTGAATTTTTAAGATATTGTATTGTATTTGTATTTTCTTGATATTATCGCCGACTGAACTTGCTAATAAAAAACAGCACGACACGACTTTTTGGCTAATGAATATATTGAAATTGCAGTTACGGCCTTTGGATTTTCGTTAATAAAGTCGGTATTTTTGTACTAAAACGTTTAAAATTTTGTGGAAAGGTGTATTTTGGTTAACTACGTCGTAATCAATCAAAAAGTCAATTTTGAATTTTTTGTTAGTTACGTCCTTTTGGATTTTAGGCGACGATATAAGAAATAAAAACACAATAGTATTCGGTTTTTTTATAACCTTCACACACATATTTTGGAAATAAGTCAGCCATTTCTTACTGGCTGGTCACACAGCCATAATCAAAACAATTTCAATCTTAAGTTTCAAAGAAGCGACCACTAGAAATATCAGGAGCTGACGAATTACACTCCAAATCAGGACACCTATGGTATTCACCAATTTTAAGAGCTGGTCAATTTTATATTTATCAACCGATTTTAAAAAAATTACTGAATTCTGCTTGTAATGGCCAACAATAAATACGCTTACTCATGTGGGTTATCTCTTAAAGTGCTTTGAAAAGTGTTGGTGATATTGACAGCAAGTTATTTAATTAAACAAAACAAAAATCAATGTAATCTCTTGTTTCAGAAAATACGAATACAAAATAACGTAACTACCATAATTTCAAAAATACCTCCAAACTTGTTTTTTCGTCAGTAATAGACCTATTGTGTTTTAAGCCTAAATAGAAAAAATTGTTTTTATATCTAAAATATTTTTAATATTACAACGTTTTTTGTTTTTGCTTTTCCTGTAAACCTTTACAAGTGATGTTACGTTGTTTTGCATTTCAGGTGACGATATATAGAAAGAACTTTACACTATCAAAATGTGAAATATGAAAAAAAAAAAAAAAAAATAATGAGCGAAAATCTCTTAATAAAGCGAAATAAAATTATGCATATTTTTTTTTGTCAAATTAGCTTAAATAGCTTTAATTAAACTATTTAAATACTTTTGAATTAGACTGTTAAGTTTTAATGAGTATTTAATTAATTTATTTATAAATCAATTACAAAAATGTGTCAGAAATACACTAGAAAAAAAGTTTTACAGTTTTTGTACTCATTTTTAGTACAAAATATGTAGTTTTTTTAGTACATATTTGCAAGTTTTTTTCAAGTTAAACATTTTTATAATGTCACATATAAAAGAAAAATAATACAAATTATATTTAAAATATATTTTAATAAAAAAGAAATTATTAATTTTTAGTGAAAAATTGGCTAATTTTAGGAAATCTGTTTCTTTTTCGGGTTTACTATAATCATACTAAATTTTTGTAGGGAAACGGTTTGGAGGTTGCCACCCCTTGCTTTTTTTTGGTCATACCTGATCATAAAATCAACGTATTGTTGTTATATTCATAGGTTAGCACGACAAAATATCAATTCACAATACTGAGCTTAGACAATTTTAATTTGATTTTTTTTTTTTTTTCATTAGCATGATATTTTTTTTTATTTTGTGAAACAGTATGGATTCATTGCAATCATAAATCAAAATTTGGTCATATGTAAACCCCGAAGCGCATATCGGCACATTTAGGGTGAACGGCTGTTTTGCATTCAAGGCTTTAGGCTCAATTAGTCTTGCAGTTCCGAGGCGTGACGAATCAGATGTTTCGCGGCAAACAGCTGCAACAGCGGCAAAATTAACTGAGCCTTTAGTGGATATTTGTCATCTAATATGAGAGTTTTTGTAATTCATTATATAAAGGTGAAGTATTCTTTTTATCACATTTTAAAAATGTTTTTGAGAAAAAAACCTTGTAAAATTAGATTTATAATTTTTTTTTTGTTAATCCATCGAAATATTCTCTAAAATTTTCCATTGTTCCGGGGCTTTTGGGTCTAATTTAAAAATAGTTTATATCAGTATCAACCAGTATAAACTTGCAACCTGCAAGCCTTATAAGGGGACCTGCATTCTGGTGGAGTTTTGGAATCCATAAAAAAAATTGCAAATTAATGATATGTTTTTAAAACTGCTTGGATTATGTTAATTGAATGAAAAATCAACACAGGAAAAATATTCACGTTGAATTTAGATTTTTCCGTTTTTAAGTTTTTGTAAGGACGATTCCAGCCGGAATTTAGGCTGGAATGCTAAAATACTGGTTGGTGGCAACCTACGCTACTATCAACCTACAAACCTTTGCCCAACACGAATAAAAAAAAGTTTGTTCAAAAGTCTGTTAAACGCGTTCAAATTCAGTTGGGCAAATTCGTTCTGTTGTTATCGTTTAAATCAGTTATTTAGCTAAAGTGATTAGTTATCTCATTTTACCACAAAAACAAATTTCAGCTGTACTTAAACTAATTTTCCAAGCAAATATTTAATGACTCGTTATTCTCAAATTTCAAAATTATCTTGTTAATTTAAATTCAGCACAAAATACCAATTTCTGGTCGCGGTGCATATATATATATAATAATCTAATAATTTAAATCAGAATTGTTTAAAAAAAAAAATGTTTTTTTGTGTCTCCGCTGTCATAATTCTCATAATTGTGTCTCCACTGTCATTTTCTCATAACTTTTATTATATAATTATAAAATAGGCTATATCTCGCAAACTAAGCTAGATAGAGCAAAATCGTTGCTCCTTAGCACTTAAGTAGTATTTATTAAAAACCGGTAATAAATATGGATCCGCTTCTGGTCAGATCCGGAAAGTCCAATTTTCTGTCGATTTAGCTAAATTCTTAGCTACTCAGAAAAAATTAAGAACCTAAAATGTCTAATTAAAGATTTGATTTGAATTAAATTTGTTTCTAAATTAAATTTGTTTCTAAACAAAGAGTTTGACTAAACAATTTTCAGTTTAAAATATTGTAAGCTTAAAGTAATGAAGAAAAAAAGTTTAAGATAATGGTAAAACTAATAAAAAATAAAAGAAATTGAGTCTGACCGATGGATCGACCCAAAAACGACATTTGGACAATTTTTTATAATTTTTATAATAACAAAATTGTTTAGGAGCGATATAGATCACTTAAATTTTGTAATTAAGGTTGAAGTCTAAGATAAATGTTGCGGTGTAATTATTATAATTTTTTCTTTTAAAATTACAAAAGTCGAAAAGTCTAAAAGTAGACTTTTTGTTGCAACTACATATATAACCCTTTTTCATAATCTCTGGATATTTTTGTAAAAAAATTCACCTTCATTTAGCTGTGTTTTTTAGAATTAGGCACAAAATTAAAAGTTTTTAAAAATATGTACTGATTTTATATCAGAAAAAATGGTCATCCCGTGTAATATATATTCTTAATGGTCGGTTAATTTATCTAAAAGTAAGCTTAATTTAACCTTATGTAACATTTTTTTTTTAATTAGATTTTTTTAAAATGGATTTAATGTCATCAATTGAATTTTAAAAAATATCTTCTAAAAATTAGTTAAATTTTATGCATATTTAATGATTTCTAGAAAAAGTGTTTAATATTGCTGGAAACCCCAAAAAATAAACGATACCGTGGTTTTTCTAATATTTAAAAACCGAAAACGCGGTTTTAAAATTTTTCGGTTTTTAGCAAACTCTACTATTTTCTGTTGTCGCAGCTGAATGTTCATCTATTAGTTCGTGCTTTTTTTATGAGTGTACTTTTACAACAGCTGTAAATTTACAATACAAAAAGTAAACAAAATTTTCTATTGTAATATTTAGAAAACTTTTTGGTTGATTTCAGTACTTTTATTTTGCAAGAATGTTACTATTTTTTTTTACTAATTTCTCATATAAACACAAAAAAAATAATAAAACTGTACAAAATATTACTTGAGCTAGAGAAAAAACTAAACATTTTTTTTATATAAATGGAACATTTTTGGTCTTTAGAGTTCAGTAAGGTCATGATGCTTATTAGGAAAAGGCCCTAGCCAAGTGTTCGATTACTAAGAAGACAAGAATGGAGCAAAATTGATGTTTAATAGATTTCTTGTTAAAGCCCTGCCTATACTGGAGGCTCTAGCTTTTCTAAAACTTGTGGTTCTGATGAGATTTTTAGCCAGATCGATATACAAGTATCAACCTAGCCAATATGCTAAATGTACTTTATTTTTGTAAATATATGGAGGTTGAAAGCTCGTTTAAAATTAAAAATAACATTAAAATAATCCCGACGTATATAAAAACAAAAAACTAATAAAACTGTAAAAAATTTCACTAATATTTGGTTTATTTTAGCAAATCGATTTCAATTAAGAGTTTACTAAAGTTCAACTTAATTTTAGTAATTGTTTACTAATTTTTTACTACTTTTACTTTACTAATATAAATTTCAGTCACGTTTTGCTTAAATTAACAAAACGATCTGCTGGCTCAATATTAACAAAATTTTTCTGTAACAATTACAGTTTTTTTTTGTAACGTTTACAGACTGTTTTATTTGAGTGTATCTGGGTGCTTTGGTGCGACCATTGTATTACTGCATTAGCTATTTATTTAATTTGCACCTCGTTTCGCATATAAAAGTAACTGATGTGTAATTAGTGCATATAAGTGCGATAAGTGAAGTGTTTTGTGTTAGAGCTTTCTCATAATTTATTTATTTCCAATGGAGTGGATTATTTTTACAGTGGGTTGTATTCTATTATTGTGGATTTTTAATCGATGGAGGCTTAGACATGTGGTCATGTTAATGAATAAAATACCATCGAATGATATACATACTTTTCTTGGATTTGGACCAGTTTTAAAAGCTAAGGGTTAGTTAAGAGTGTAAATATAAACGAATTTTCAAATCTAAGTTGATAGATGTTGTGTGAAAGAAAATTACATTTTGAAAAAAAAAACTATTTAAAGATCGATCTCTGTTTAAAAATAAGTTTTAATAAGTTAAATACCCTACGCAATATTCTTGTTCAAGTTTTGCTATTGTGCAAAATATTACCAGTATTATATTGGAAAGTTGTACAATATATTGGAAAAAATCAAAAAGGTTTTGATTCTTGTTGCGCAAACAAGTCATGTGAAAAATATGTTATAGTGTGTTGGGCATATTGTGCAATTTGTATATCCCTCCACAATAGAACAAACGACTGGTGCCATATTTTGTGCAAAAGCATTGTACATCTTATGGCACGGTGTAGAGCAAAACCAAAATAAAGGTTAGCGCGTTAGACTGTTACACTGATGATCCCGGGTTCGATTCTCGGCGACGACAACATTAATTTAGAAAAATAATATGTATGAATTTTCTATACCTCATATGTACCGCAGCGCAAACCTTCGGTGTTGTAAAATAATGAATCAGGGCTATGAACCAAAAAAGTTTCAATAAGTTCGCCAACTCTCTATTAGGTGGCGAGCAACAACTTCCCACCGAAACTTTTTCCTACCGAAACTTTTACAGATTTTTTTTACACAAAATATCTCTGTTTAAATTTTTTATTGCACATTTCGATGATAAGGATTAAACAAAAAACTATATAGTTTATGTCTTGATAAGCTTGCGGGGCTCTGATTCTTCTAAAACAAATTCTCGATTTTTTTACAAAAGTTCTGTTAAGACTTTTTTAAACTTGTTTTTAACCATTTTGAAAGGTGATTTACAAACCTTTGTTATTTGGGATTAAAGCATATATTTTAATAGCAAAACAAAGATTTAAACTTCTGAGAACTTTTTTAACTGAATTTTTCTAATATGTCTGCGATATTTATAATTATTAAAGAAAATGATGCGTTTAATACCATTTTTTTATTTCAAGGTGCCCTGAAGTATATCAGCGATTACTGTGATAAATATGGTGCAAATAGTATACTTTGGATTGGACCAATTCCATTTTTTATAACATCCGATCCGGAAAGCATAAGAGATATTTTAAATTCAAATCAAACTCTTCATAAACCAGAGTTAATATATAAGGGTTTAGAGTACATTGTACAAAGAGGACTTCTAACAAATAACGGTAAGAAATATTTTGGATAGACTAAAAAATATATGAGCTTTTTCAAAAATTGTCGACACCTGTTTACACTGATGACTCCTATTTCTCAAATTTTTTTGTGTTGAGAGTAGGGTTGCCATATTTGAAAAGTGAAAAAAAAGTACATTGATGAAAAAAAACAGTAGTTTTCAAAAAAAAAAAAAAACAGTACATTTTTGTATTTATTGTTAACATAACTTTTACTTCAATACATCACATATTTACTTAAAATAAGTTAATACACCGAACCAAATAGCGTTGGTAAAATCAACAAAAAAAATTTTGTCAATTTTTTTTTTAAGATTTAACAAATTTTATTCAAATCAACAAAATTTCGTCAAGTTTACATCCTCTAAAGAAGTAAAACTGACTAAATTTCATCAAATTGACTAAATTTCGTCAAATTGACTAAAATTATTAGTTTGGACGCCATTACTTTTTGCATTGGGCAGTGTCATGAAAAAAAATTGTGTTTACAAACATCCATTACTTGAAAAGTAAGCAAACCAAACTTATATATGTACAAAGAAACGAAGTGGAATTAATACAGGGAGATTAAAAAAATGTATATAAAAAACTATTGTACACACAAAAAAAAAACATGGTTAAAAAAATATATATGTAAAATATACAAAAAAACAGTACAAACACAGTACAAATCCAAAAAAAAAACAGTATTTTTGCGTACTGTTTTAGGTGTTGTGAATAAAACAGTACATTTTTTAAAAAACAGTACATGTACTGTTCAAAACAGTACGAATGGCAACCCTAGTTGAGAGAAACGTTGGACAGAGTTAGGTAGACTGTACTTAAAATCAATGACATGCAAAGTTTCACGTTGAAAAAGCTTCACCTAAAGAATTAGTGGCCATTTAATATTCGGAAAAATTACTTTAAAGATACAGGAGTTTTTAATTTATTTTTTTTTTTGTCCATAGTTTTAAACTTAACTGGTTTGGATAACCAATACAAAATAGATTCATTAGACTTGGCAAATACATTTATTAAGAAAGAAATGTCCATATCGCTACAAGGTGAAAAGTTGTATGGTGGATTACAAGTGAAACAAAAATTTCCCGATTTTTAAACTTTCGCCATTTTTTTCCATAAGGTTTTTGTGTGGTTTAATGTAATTGAGTTTTGAGATTTCCCGTTATAACAAACATCACAGGTTTATAGAGAATTGGCGTAACTTTTTTGAATATGTTTGTTTTTTTGCGTCTAACATTCACAATTGTAATTGGTTAACGAAAACATGCATGTTTTCCAAATAATTGCGGTTTTCTTTTTTTAAATTCTAATTTATGAAAAAAAAAAAAAAAAAATCATCGTAGTTTTAATATTTTTGAAGGTGTAATATTTTTTTTTTTAAATACGATAAATACAATGAGATCTATAAATTATATTTAATTTAAAAATTGCTTTAAACTTAAATGCTCCATAATTTTTGCACCATTAAAGATAAATGATAAACGCGAATGGATTCACCATACTTAAAAATTGGCTAACACATACACAAAAGGTTATGCATGTTATATGAAAAAAAAAAATGTATAATATTTTACCACAAAGTGTCGGAAATTTTTGAAATTCCTCATATACAATATACAATTTATCGCATTTCAAACCGATTTGACTAATTTTTAACAAATGTTTTTTTTTTGGAATAATTTTTTTAATAAACATTAAATTCAACATAAGACTAAAACTCTTTTGTAGTTTGTTATCAAATCCGCTTTAAGCCATAAAACATATTCAGCCCGATTATGAATATTACCTCGGATTTTTTCCTCTGCGGATTTTATTTTCTCGAGAAAAAAATCCGCCTATTCTAAACAGGCGAGGAAAAGAATAATAAGGGAGAGACAATTAAATAATATTAATTGAATAATTGAATAATTCATACAAATTCTAACACAATTCTCCCTATTATTGACATTCATAATACCTCCTTTTTTCCGATGGAAGAGTTTCCCATTTTCAAAATTCGTTTAGAATAAGGGAAAAGTGAAAAAATCCCCTGGCAGATTTTATTAAGAATAGGGGAACAAGGAATAGGGAACAAATTCTCACGGAATTGTTATTGAGAATTGGGCTGATTATTAAACTTTGACCCACCGAATATATAATTTTGAGTGTATTATAAATTGAGATATAAACTTCTTTACTCGGTGACTCGGTTTTTGACATTTTCTTTTATTTAATAGTTAAGTTCAAGATAACTCTTCAGAATGATTTCCAGCTATATATGGCATTCACACTACACCCAAAGAAAACTAGAAATAAGTTTCATAAATTTTCGTCCAAATAATTTCATCAATATTTATGAAAGAGTTCATATAACAATAACAATTATAATGACCATATCATGGTCTATATGAACTTTTTTTTCTTCATACACTCACAGTATTTTTTCCGTTAAAACTACTGAATATACACATTAAATTAATTGAAAATCAGTTAAAAAAATAACTACTTACTTTTGGTTTAAACCAATTGCATATTTTAGTTTATTTTCAACTGTTAAGAAATTAATTGACAAAATCGTTAAAAACAATATATTGTTTTCGTTTATTTTAATACTCAATATAATATAAAAAGTTTTTGTTTTAAATAGAAAGTTTTAACTGAATATTTTAATTATTACCAAAAGTATGTTTAATTTTTTATTTTGTTTATTGAATAACAGACAGAAAGTTTAAAAATATATTTCTTTGGTAATTTAACTGTATATTCCATTGAAACAACTTTACCGAATAACTTTTTAAATAACTGTTGAACTTTTATGGAAAAGTTATTTTCAGTGTATATATTGTTAAACGTTTCATAAATATGATGAAATTGATTGTTTTTCATGAAATATTTTATAAATACTATGAAAAGTTACATTGGATGAAAATCTATGAAACATTTCTTAAATATGGGGAAGTATTTGCTTTGAGTGTAGACTAAAGGGTCCGCCAAATAATTTTTTTTTTTTTTGAAAATGCTATAAAAAAAACTACTGAATATTTTCTCAAAGTTTTTTTTTATTTGAAAGTACAATCCTTCCGGTTAATAATGGAAAATAATTTCATTCAAATGGCTGCCTCGGCAGGCCATGCAGTAGCCTACACGATTGGTCGAATTTTTTTTTGGTAATGCGATCTTCAAAAACAGGGTGCAAAACATCGAGTGTAGCTTCGGCTGTGTGGCACGTAGCGCCGTCCTGTTGAAACCAAATGTTGCCACCATCTTGCTCTTCAATTTTTGTGAACAAAAATTCGTTCAACATGGCCCGATAACGATCGCCATTGACCCCATTGATCGCCGTACGCAATTTTCGCACACATTCTGCAACATTACCATGATTTTCAAAGTAATGTCGCAATATTACCCAGCGTTGTTCAAGCGTATACACAACCATATTCGTTTAGCGGAAGGATAAAACTAATTATCTGTCAAATCAGACATGAGCTAAGTGTTGCCATTCACGAAATAAGCACTAGTTGAAAAAAAAAGTTAGATGGCGGACCCTTTACAAGACACGTGTTTGGGCAAAACGTGTGAAAAATAATTAAGAACTGTTGGAATAGAATAAAGAGTGTAAAGACGTGTGTTGGCAAAACTCCTACATATTTTGCAATCTAGTGTGAACGTGGCTTTAATGTATTGTATAAATAAATAATTTACTTTTGATTATTTTTAGATCCTGTCTGGAGCCAACATCGTAAATTATTTAATAAAGCATTTTCATATAAAAATTTAACGTCTTTTGTACCAATTTTTAATCAAACAACAAATGATATGATTCAACAAATGGATACAATTACAAGTAATGGTAAAGAACTTGATATGCGAGTTCAATTTCGTGAACTAACCATAAAAAATTCCACACGTAAGTATACATTTTGTAAGTTTTATGAATAAACCTTTAGAAAATATTGCCCTGTTTTATAGTCAGAACTAAAAATCGAATCTCCCCAACGTTTACTAGGCAGCGTATTAAAAATTTCAAAATTCGAAGAAAATCCTTATAAAATTACCGTCAGATTATTTTTTGTCAGATTATTGCTGTAACGGTATTTTAAGGATAACGCTATTTCAATAAGATCGGTAACGGTATTTTAGCTGTAACGGTATTTAAGTTATTTCGGTAACTAAAATACCATTAAGTTATAATGGTATTTTAGTTATATCGGTAATGGTATTTTTCAGATAAAGGTATTTCCATTATTTCGGTAACGGTGTTTTAGGGATAACGATTGTCAGGTCAGCTGAAATGGTTTTACATCGATAACGGTATGTAACGGTGATAGGTAACATTTTTGAAGAAAAACAGTTGTAACCCTCATGCACATTTTTATTAGATTTACGTTTCTCCGTTTAATGTGTTAAAAAGAGAAAAGACAATAACAGCATATTCTGTTTAATTTTTACTCATTTGATATCAATTTAAATTTGGAATTCTTTTTAATTAATTAATAAATTTCAATTTTCACTTTATGGCAAAACATTACAATTAATTTCTTTTTTTCTTTTTTGCATTTTGTTTAAAATTAGAAACAAGTCTAAAGCGGAATATAACTTTAACGAAATACAATATCAAGTATTTCGCGGACAGTGTAACCTGGTAAGTTGCAATATACTCTAAATACTAGAGTGCTCCAAAATTTAACAAATTAAATGAGTAAAAAAGTTAAAATCAGGCATGCCGACCATAGGAAACCATTCACCAGTCTAGTTGTAAGTCAATGAGTATTCGGGTCCGAAACTAAAATTGTACACTCACAATATTTTATAGTTAGAAACAAACGAATTTGTACATTAAAACTATAGAAAAAGTTGTTAAAAACAGGACTACTGATTTTTCGTTTAAAACAATAGTAATTTCCAATTATTTTTAATTGTTAAAAAATTAACTAAAAATATCGATAAAAACAAAGTACTTTCGGTTATTTTAACTATTAAAAAATAATTGCTTAATCCGTTAAAATAAACGATGTTCGTTTTTTTTGACTATCAAAAAATTACCGAAAATCCATAAAAATAAAAGATTTTCCATTATTTTGACAATTAAAAATTTAACTCCCAAAACTTAAAAATAAACGATTTTCCTTTATTTTAACCATCAAAATTTTACCCCCAAAAACGTAAAAATAAACGATTGTCGTTTATTTTAGCTATCACCAAATTTAATTTAAAAGAAATAAAAATGTATTGTTTACATAATGTATTATATACATAATAATATATGTTAGGATTTATTTTTAAAACTAAATAATAAGATTAATTGAATAATAATTAATTGAGCGAATGGCGCCTAACATTTATATGGCAGCATAACGAAAAAGGATGACCTTTGAGTTCATCTTTTACTATAATATGCAAATAACTTAAAAAACTATGTGTTTGTAAAATAAAAGACAATTAAAATCTAAAGAAAAACTATAGTGATGGTAAATAAAATATTTGGTTTAGTACTAAAGTAAAAAGCACTTTTGTAAACATTTTGGTACCTTTTGATTTAATTTAATTGTTAAGGTACTCTTGCAATACTATTGCACATATTACTGACAATTTTATTATCATTCAATGTAGCCAACTCAATATTAAATATTTAACACATATCTTGTGCAGACACAAAACCTTTTTGATTTTGTCTAACCTTCCAATATGACATACACACGGGTAATTTGTTGCAAACTAGCAAAAGTTGCACAAGAATATTGCTTAATTTTAAATTTACATTAAACATTGATGCGCTTTATCTTGTTTACCTAAAAAACACTAGACTTTTACCATATTGCTAATTAATTTTCTTGTATTCAAATAATCAGCTTACACATGTTCTATACTGCGAAAATTATAATCCTAACTTTTCGTTTTATTTTATATATATTAAACTTTGTTATTTGTACATGAATAAAGAAACTCAGAGTTTTTACTCTATCTCTAGCATGCTGTCTCTTCATCTCCTAGATGTCATCTAATAGATGTGCTTTAACATATAAATTTGGAACAGTGAGGGAACTCCATCTCTGTTCTAATATGCACATTATGCACCGTCAATACTGCTCAAGGATGACAAAGTGCAAATTTGCATCGTGTGCAAATAACCACGCTGAATACCCTCAGTAAAATAAAAAAGTAAAACAAAATTTACTGAAACAAAGCACTTAACCGCCAGCTGGGCCACTTTGGTACTTTTTGGACTGAAAATGTAAATAAGTAATTTATTTACCATCCCCAGTTCATGCATATGAAAAACGTTTGAGAGAACTTTTAAAAAAAAAAAAGATTACTGTGATTTTTGTGTTATTTTTTTTTTTAACAAGTAGATTTTTTTTAAACATGTAGATTTTAAACGAAAATATTAACTGCTACAGAAAATCCGTATTAATTCATAGTTTGTTTTTTAAATAACAGGCAAAAAAGTTGAAAAATATGTTTCTTTGTATTTTAATAGTTTATTCAGTTAAAAACAAACTTTACGGATTACTTTTTAAATAAACTACAATCGGTAACGGAAAATATATTGTGAGTGTACTTTTAAGGTAAAATCAGGTGCATGTATTTCTCCATAGGGATACAAAAGTTTTTATCGTCCTCAAATAATTATTTTCATAAACAAATTATCTTGATCTGGCGCAGAGCCTGCATATATATACTATATATTTAAAAATGTGGCCACTCTGGAACCACTATATAAGCAATATGGATATCAAAATGGTTGTTTCCTTGAATATTTTAGCACTGTGTACCAATAAATCTAATTTTTGTTAATTGAAGACAAGTTTTAATACAAAAACAAATAAATTTTTAACCCTATACATTAAGCAGCAAAAAAATACGTGTATTTTTCTGTGCTCCTTTACAACGTATCCAAAGTTATTAAAATCTGCGAGTTTGGGTGGGGATACCTTTCTTGTTAGCTAGTTGTGAAAGTAGATGGAAAAATAAGTAAACTTTTACTAAATTTAATAAAATATTAGTAAACACATCACCATCTCTGTGAATGCCCGGCTTTTGCCGGGATCCGGGTCGAAATACTATCCAGTGACCCAATATCCACATTGGGGGATCTTAGTGGCATAGGTTGGAAGAAGTTGAGGAGTTTCGTCAGTGCAAAGGAGTTCCTGGGGTAGAAAGGTGACATAGGACCGATTGTTTAGAGCGCACAACAAGCCGACATTCTGGCTAAAGTGTAAGTCCTCAGGGACTTGAGTCGGATTAGGGAAGTATTTTCCCTTTTCCGAATCCTCTTTTCGACCTAACCTAATGGAAATCGATTTGCTAAGATCTTCTAATAAAAATTAGTAAATTTTTCTTTTTAATTAAAATCTATTTTTATTATCCATTGGCATTTTTATGTTTTAGTTTATAAAAATTTTCCCTTATAAGAAAAATTTGCTTTCAGCTATGCAAAACGAAAATTAGTAAAATATTTGCAATTCGGGTTTTTTATTCTATCCTATCAAAAATTGATTTTTTTCCAATAACTGTGAAAAATAACTTTTTACAAGTCTTTTATTCACGCTTGTAGTGAAAATGTTTAATCAGTTTAAGGTTTTTAAACCGCTTAATTATACTTATCAATTATAAAAAAATTATCACCGTTTCACTACCGAACTTAAACTGCTGGAAAATTTTTAATTTTTTCTGTGGATTCGTATTTATCGACGCAATGGAGAAGAGGCGGCAACTTGAAAATAATTTTTACTTTTTTGACTTTAGATTCATTGTGTTTCTTTGTGGAGCTGTGTAATTTTCTGTTGAGGCACCGTTTTTAATGATATTTTCAAATTGTGATCTATAGTAGCGTTTATTTGTCTAACTCCTCATTTATTTGTTTTTTAAAGTTGTTATTTATTTAATATTTTTTTAATTAAAATTTTTTAGATTAATTTTTTATTTACTTAACTGCATTTATGTTTTATTTTTTTTTTGTGAGTTTTGGGTTTAGAGCCGCAAGAAATTCGTTCTGGAGCCGCATTTGACCATTTCTACTATATATACTGCCGTATATTTTGCTCCAATATCTAAATCGGTTTCCTAAATTTTCAAAGATACAGTTTTTCAGAAATAAATTTAAGAAATTCAAAATTTTTAAAGTACGAATGCGGTAATTGGATCTAATTTAAAAAATTAAATAAGTTTACAATTTTATTGCAAACTGTTAAACTTCACAATAAATTTTGTTTTATTTATTGTTTTTTATTAAATTTTTAGAAATTTTAATCGACATTAACTCGATTTTATATCAAATCTTATTTTTAACATGCAACCCGGCTAAAAATATGTTCGAGAAACAATTCAATAAATGCTTCTAATTTTAAGAGTTAAAAAGAATATATCGATGGTCATAAATTGACAACCCGAAACTTAAGATGATATTACCACTAGAGATATATTGCCAAAGTAAATTGCACGTCAATTTAAAAAATTCATCTTTGTTTTATTCCATTTCAAAGTTCTATACCTCTATAAAAAAACACCCTTTACAAATTGGTCCGAAAAATTGGTCATATACTACTTATATCAAATTAGATATAATTTGATACAATTTTCGGGAAAATATCCGGGACTTTACAATATCCGGGACTTTAAATTATATCTAATTAGATATACATATAACTGATAATTTTAGCCCATAGTTGAAAATTCAAGTTGAAAATTAAAATTTCTAGAAATCAACAATTTAAAAGACTCAATTTTTTTTTTAAATGAAACATAATGACGAAATTTTTAAAAATTATCCAGAACAAATTTAGTGTTTCAAAAAATTACCTATTTTTTATTTGAAATTATATAAAAGAAATCAATTGAAAATGATTTCGTTACACAGTGCAACACGAAAAAAAAATAACCATATACGGACACCACTACGTGATAAAAGACTAAAAAAAAGACCCGTGTCTCCCAATTTTTCACAAAGTCATCTCCTCTTTTGTTTATGGGCCGCCAAAGATTTGGGGCATCGGTATCATTTTCGCAAAAAAGTGATAATTTTCTCAGGCTCATATCTTGCAAACCGTTCAGAATTTCGATTTACTCTCTATGGCAAAGTTGTAGCTCTTGTCATAAAGAACAAAAATTGCGAACATATAAAATCAAAACAACTTCACCTTCCAGATCAAAATCGCAAAAAACTTAAAAAAAATTCGATTTTTTTTACCTTTTTTCCCGTGTTCAGGTCCATAGGTAGCAAACCGTTCAAAATTCAAGGAAACAATCAACTACAAAAATTTACCTAAGATCTCAATAAACAAATTTCTAGAACATATAAACTTCCTGGGAATTGGGTTTGCTACCTATGCACCTGAACAGGAGAAAAAAGGAAAAAAAAATTAAATTAAAAAATTTTTCACTTTTGCGCGCTACCTAAACAGTGTTAAGAATCATCTCTAGGAAGTTTATATGTTCTAGAAAGAGCTACAACTTTGCCATAGAGAGTAATTCGAAATTCTGAACGGTTTGCAAGATATGAGCCTGATAAAATGATCACTTTTTTGCGAAAATGATACCGAGGCCCCAAATCTTTGGCGGCCCATAAACAAAAGAGGAGATGACTTTGGGAAAAATTGGGAGACACGGGTCTTTTTTTAGTCTTTTATCACGTAGTGGTGTCAGTATATGGTTATTTTGCCATGACTTAAAAAAATTACACACAGTGTTATAAAATGAACATGGTTATATGTGAAGCCATATGTAATAAAGTTCTAATTTGCAGATAACTTAATTTGATATTAAAGTTTACCAAAATATGTATATGATTATATATAATGCTATATAAAATTATAAGGAAATCATTTTCAGTATGACATCACATATATTTGAATAAGAATTAGCATGGAACCATATATAATCATATCGATCACTACATATATTTGGTTTATTATTTTATGGCTAATGTAGTTACAGTAAGATTTGGAGTCATATAATAATATAGTGTACCATATAAAATAGTATCTCAATAAAAATTCTCAGATGTATGTGTATGTAATTATATAAACCGTACTGTGACTCCATTCAAAGTCAGATATGACTTAATCATATTATATATGACTAGATATAACTATATTTACCCGGGATATTAAATCCAAGTTGGACTTGTCATGAGTTGTCAACTTATTACCATCGATATCAATTCATCTTTAATTATAATAATATTATTATTATTAAAGTCTTTTGGCGAGCAACAACTGTTCTAAGACTTATCTACTTGCGCAATGATAGTGTTGCCATGTTTGAAGCCCTTCATCATTCACCACCTTTCATCTCTCCACTATCCCCTTTCCAAAGAAAGCAACACATTAATTAATAGGAAGAATTTCTTGAGTGTTGCTTCTCTTTTTTTATAAAAAAAAAATATATATTATTAAGAAAGTTTATTTAAAAATTATAGTCTTTTTTGTAGATCAATCAACAATTATTTTGTACATATTCAAATACAAGGATAAACGATTTTGTTCCGCGTCAATCTATGTCCGGCATATTAATCAGGATTTATAAACACTTTAACAAACGACTACGCAAAGTTTTGTAATGAACTCGACTGTCATAGCCGAATCCCAAGAAAGTGAAACATTTAAAATGTGTCCTTGTTATCCATTTTTTTTTTGGCCAAGCTTTTGAGTAATCGTATTAAAATAAGCGTTTTTAAATAATTCAACTAGACGATTTTAAAAACTATTGAACCTCTAAAATTTAAAAATATTTGATTTGCCCAGATCTGATCAAATTAGATATAAAATTTGTCCCCATTTTTTAGATATAATTAGATCTGATCATATATGCTATAAGAACGGCTTAGATCTGGTAAAGCAGATCTAACTAGATTTGGTCAGATCAGATTTTTCTTACACAGGAAGATACAATATTTGATTTTTAAAATTTTATGTATAAAAAAACTACGTTAAAACATGCAAACTTGAAAAAGGATCAATGGTCGGTACTCGTGTTTTATTTTTCGAGTTGCGCAGTGGTATTATTTAAAAGTTCGAACTTAACTCTCAAGTCGAGACGTTAGCTTATGATCATCGATTTAATTTAGTATTTAATGTTTCTCTTTTAAAGTATGTTAGAGCTTATGGCCGAGATCTCTTTCAATCGCATATGGGACATTGGAATATTACGTAAATTAGCTGAAATGACAATATTTAAAGATACAATTAAACGAAAAGATGAAATGCAACAGTTTTTCTTTGAGGTACGTGTATACACTGCAAATAATACAACTACGATTAGGTCAAAAGGCGACACCTTTAAATTGACAATTTTTTAAAAATTTGGGATAATTACGCCAAACGATTTCTCTACCATAACATACCATACCCTACCATGCCCTACCATACCATACACAAATTGCTATTCTTGTCTCAAATTTTCTAAAATTTGCAATATAAAGTTAACAACTTTTGCCCTACGATATACCTATTAAGTAAATACATAATTTTTAAATTTGTTTTTAGTCTGTGGATATTGCAAAAGCTCAAAATAATCAAGACCCCAGTTATTTGCCAGACGTTAAAGCAACCATTGACTTTGCGCTTGAGGGAATTAGCCAGAATATATTAAATATACAAGAAGTGGAAGGTGGAATGATGAATTTGTTTGCTGCGGTAAGTAGAAAAAATAAATTGCATTATACGAAAGTTTTGAATATAAAATATAACAAACAATTTCTAATACATTTTTTAAGGCCTTTGAAACCGTATCAGTTACTTTGAATACTATACTGATATTATTGGCAATGTATCCTGAAATTCAAGAACGGGCATATGAGGAAATAACTGCCATAGTGCCACACAGTGAGAAGAATCATGTGACACTAGAGCATATTGATGCAATGGTCTATTTGGGTATGATTATAAATGAATCAATGCGTGTTTTCCCCCCGGCGCCCTCCGTGTATAGAGATGTGCATGAAAGTGATTTAACACTTACAAATGGCGTAACATTGCCTAAAGGCCAACTTATACAGATCAATATATTTCATTTACATCGTAATAAAAATATTTGGGGACCAAATGCTGATAAGTTTAATCCGGATAATTTTTTGCCAGATAATGTGAATTCAATACATCCATATGCATATATACCATTTGTCAAAGGACCACGAAACTGTATAGGTAAATATCTTTGATCATTAATAATTTTAATGATGAACATTGATTATTATTAACACACTTATTTCATTTAAAAAACATACCGTTTTTCTCCGTGTTGTTGTATGAAAATGTCAAAATTGTCAATTGTCTTGAAGTGTACACTAAAAGAATTACAAACAACAAAAACATTCGTCAAATAAACATATTTCTGTTTATTTTACAAAATTTTTGGTTGCTTTAATTTTTTTTTTGTATTTTTATGCATGGATTATTTTATATAGTGTTTCCAAAAATCCGACTTCTTTTAACCGAATGTGAAAAAAAAGTTTAACCGGTTAAAGAAAAAAAGTTTAACCGGTTAAATACCCTTAATCAAATCAGCATATTTCTTTCTAAAAAAATGTGCGCCCCGGTAGGCTAGTTGGTAGCGTGCTGGCTTATCAGTGCGGGGGTCGTGGGTTCGATTCCCACCAGAGGCACTGGTCTGTTTTCGCTACAACGCGCCGAAGGCCATGGTAGCTAGTGCTCGGTTAGGGTAATAGTATATAATTTGTAATTATATGATTATTAATTAATAAAAAAAAAAAAAAAAAAAAAATTCTTTCTAAAAAAGTACAAAATGTTTGTAAAAATGTGAATATGACAATTCAGAATTTGATTAATTGGTTTATAAATTAAAGTTTTCTTTGATCTTCTTTATTTAATTCTTCTCATTTTAAACGAGCTTAAGATCATTTATTTATTAATTATAATTATTTATTTCCAATATTTCATCTCCACATTGGGTGACTTCTTCAGGGAACAATTTTTCACTAAAATTGTAATAATTGTACCCTGAAGAAGTCACCCAATCTGGAGACGAAATATATTATTTTTCCAATTATAAACCAATTCCAATTATAAACAAATTAATAATTAGTTTATTAAAAAAATTCTTATTGCGATAGAAAACCATAATATTAAGTATTATTCTAAAAATTATAATGTTAAACATTTTTTAAATATAATCGGGCGACATCGTGGAGCCTTTGGTACTCATCTGAGAAAAAAATTTTAATTTTGTTTCACACACGAATAAATTCTTTAGTCCCTAATGTTGCCGGATTATAAAATTGCCCTGTGGCGATGTCTCAACTTAAACAGCAAAAACTGTCAACAGTGAACGTAAACACCATACGTCAATCTGGTAACATTGTGAAATAGAGACGGAGGAGATTGGAAAAATAAAACAAAAATCTAAAAATAGAATATTTGTGTTGTTAGTGTTGTCACCTCTGAGTAAAATATACAATAACTGAAAAGCTAATAGGAAAAAGAAACTGCAATTTAGCTGCATTAGATTCGAGGCCATACTTGGGTGTGATAGCGATCACAACGGTCATGACTTGATATTGTTACGTTTGTAATGTAAGAAGAGTGCAGGTTTTATTCTTACAGCCGCAGGTTGTTGACAAATTTATCATATAGAGACAATCTGACAATTATAAAATACACAAATAATAATACAATTTAAATGGCAAATCACTGAAGACGCCTGTCCATCAAAAAGATGCAGAAACTAGTCGGATTTAAAAATTAATAGTGTTTATAATTTTTAGAGAAAAGCGTTTATTCTTCTTCTTAACCTCAACATTTCTAAATAATTTTTGATTTGCATTAACTCAAAAATTTAAAAAAAAACACCCAAAAATATATCTTTGTTTTTTTTTCAAAAAAATACTAGGCAAAAATTTAAAAATCTCTCTCTACGTTGAGGACTTAATTTTTTAGTCCTCTACAAAACAAAAAAAAAATGATTCAAAATCGGTCCACACGTTAAGGCTACACCGTGGCACCCGATTTTCAATATCTTGGTTTGAGAAAAAAAAAACATTTAAAGTAAATATTGCTCATGTAAAATATAGGGAAAGTAGTTTGTTTAACAATTTGTAACTTTTTTATTTCTGTTAGTTAGTAAACAATTAAAAAAAAGGTTGTTGTTAATAAGAAATTTTGGATGGGACAACCCTCTTATATTAGGTCTCATGAAGCAGAACTCTGTAATTTGTTCAATAGTTTTTAAAAAAATTTATGGTCGCTAATAGATTTTAAAAATTTTCTAGGTTTTCAAAATGGACGAATGCATTTAAACTTTTTTGCAGTTTTGCAACTCTTGCAGCGGAGTATAAATACTTATGGCCCAAAAGATTTTTGAGAATTTTTTCAGATCTTTTGAATGGGGTCGCTGGATTATGTGCAAAAAAGAGGTTATGAAACAATTTTTTTTTTAATTTTTTTTCGCTTGTGCTTTTTTTTCAGAAAACCATGTAAATCACTACTAAAAGAGTTCTAGCATACGAAACAAAATTATTCGGGGTAAAAACTAAAGTGTCCAGAGTTAGGCAGACAAGGTAACGGAACTGATCGTCTTTAACTTGGTAAAGTCCAGAACCAATCCTTGCTCTTGCAATTAACTAAGAAGATTCACGACCTCCGACCCTCCGGGGCAGGTGGACACCGGGCAATGATATTATAGCCCCCGTTATGATATTAGCAAATGTGAGCAACATTTCATCTGTTCTTGGGCCAACCCGACATATTCGGGGAATAGGGTCAAGCAGATTACGGCACTATTATGGCTCGATAGTGCAATAGTTATGGTAGCGGAAGAACCATTAAAAGTCAACGGTAGCGCCCATAAGGTTCCAGGAAGCCTACGCCTGCTCTTAGTCAAAATGGAATGTCAGGCTCCACTAAGATCTTCTTTGGCCTTACATGCATCGAAGAAATCCTGGCAAACTAGTGAACAAAAACATGAATATAACGCAAACAGAAATTAATAATCTCCCAGGAGGTCACAGACGTTTGTCAAATCCTCCCGCTTTGGCGGCAAGCTCCTCGTGTCTGGGAGGGAGCAATTCATGTTTAGACAGTATTTTAGAAACCTCTTTGAGGCCCTATGCTCCACAGGGAGTTAAGCGGAAATGAAGAAGAAGAAAAATTATTAGTTTAAGGGTCACTCTAATGACCTCAAATGTAAAAATTAAAAATTTTCCAAATTCCAACTTCAATAACTTCAGAACTAGGCATCGTATTTGTTGGAAATGTCTTTCAAATATCTTTAATTTGATACCATTCTTGATCCTGACAATTTTGCAGAAATATTGAAAAAAATTTAAATTAAGTTAAAATCAAAAAGTTAAATTAAAATCCAAAATTAAATTAAAAATTAAATTTAAATCATATCAAAATCATTTATTTTCTCATAGTTCGCATTAGATTTGGCCAACAAGTATGAAAATTTCACAAAATCAAATTTGGTGTTAAATTAAAGGATTTTAAAGACTTATCCAACAAATTTTACTTTAAGACAATACGGTCGTTCATTTCTAAACAACACGACACGACGCCCATTATTGAGGCTTAAAATTTGAAAATTTTAATGTCATCAGAATGACTCTTAAACTAATAATTTGCTCCCAAATATTTTTCTTTAGTAATCTTGAACTCTTTAGTATGAATTGCTATTAAAATATTATTACCGACATAATTTTTGCGCAGTTGAATATAAATGACTAACGCGGAAGGATTTAGCATGCTTCAAAATCTGCTAACACATACACAAATGATTTATTCATGTCATACAAATAGGATTTATCAAAATATTTTGCTTAATGTTTTTTTACATGAATCTTAATTTAACCCTGTATTGTTCCGTCCAAAATTTAACCCATTTTTTGTTGTAAGAAGCACCCTGTTGTTAATAGATAATTTATATGTCTTTTTCTATTTCAGGTAATAAATACGCTCAAATAAGTATGAAAATAACGTTATGTAAAGTGCTGCGAACTTACAAGTTCAGTACTGATTTTAAATTTGAGAATTTGGTACCGGAAAATCGTGTAACGCTGGAATTTTTAGAGCAACCCAAATTACAGGTACACAGACGTTAAATTATTCTATGTATATGAAAATTGTTATGTAAATAAATATAATTTATACAATTTTAAACTGAAATTGAGAACTTTTAATTTAAAAATGAGAAATTTTAATTGAAATTGGGGTTTTTTACTTTAAATCCAAATGAAATTGAGATTTTTTATTTCAAATTGAGAAAATTTCATATGTAATTGAAAATTTATATTGTTATTGAAAAAATTCCAAATAAAATTGGAATTTTTTATTTGAAATTAAGAAAATTTCAAATAAAAATGAGATTTTATATTTAAAATTAAGAAATTTCTAAATAAAATTGAGGGTTTTCCATGGTTGGCAGGTAATAAATTTCTTCTATAAAATAAAGATACTGTATTAAAACTCATAAATACAGATACAGTGTTAAAACTAAAAACTGTTAATAGCAAAAGTTCCCTGAGTGTACCATCAATATTTTTTTGTATGAAGCTTGACTTCAAAAAGGGAAACAATTTACCACAAAGTTTTCACAAATTACCGACGTATCTATGAGTGGGTCAAAATTAAATAACAGAAAGTTAGGTTGAAGTTTTTGGACTTATTTTTGAGTAAAACATATACATATGTACATGACCAAGTCAACGACTTTCATGCACAAAAAATAGAAAATATACGATAAAATTTTTCCAATTTTTTAAAATTTTATTAAGCGACGATTTAAAACAAAATACAATATAAATGTCTGAGGTTAATTTGTTGTTTATTTTAATTAAGTGCTGGGCTAAGATTTTTAAATTCTTCCTCTCACTTGAACGCAAAATATGCAAAAACACGCAAAAAAAAATCCGAAAAGATTTTCGTCAAATCGAATTTGTTTTTATTGATTACAAACATGTATTTGCATGAAAGCGCTGCCCTGTACAAAAGGTGTTAGTTACACAAAAAAATCAAAGTATATAAAATTTAAAAATAAATTCCCGAATATTGCATAAAGAGAAATACAAATATAACACTTTTTAATCTGGGTGATCATTAAACAAATTTTGCGGAATTAAGAGTGTTAGACCTGGTTCACACACGGCAATTTTACTTGCGCAATTCTTGAGTTTATAGAAGAGGGAGGGAAAGAGAATGATAGGGGGTACAGACTTGCCCGTACTCCAATTCCGTTTTGTTTTGTCATCCACATTTCAACACTGCAGGTTGATATACGAAAATTGATGAAACAAACTTTTCCTGTGTGAACACAAAAGCAATTTCAAAGGAGAATTGAAGAAAAATTGAGCAATTATAATTGCCGTGTGTGAACCAGGACTTAAGAATCTTACGGCCTGACAATAAAAATTTATAAAATAATTTGAGAACGCATTCCTTTAAATGCAGGCATAATAAAAAATATATTAAGGAATTATTTAGAGTTTGGTACTTTTAAATTTTAATTTATGTAAAAAGAATTCATTTTTTTATATGAATAGTAAAAAATAAGTTTTTTTTATTGACACAAGTATTTCATATTTTATATGTAAGAAAAGGATAAAATAAAATAATTTTATCAGATTAAAAATTATGTGATATACAAGAATGAAGAATTCATTCTTTTAAATGAATGAAAAAATTACTTTTATTAAATGAGAGATGAATAACTATTTTGATAGATTGAAAAAAAAAAAATGTTATATAAAAAAACTTTAACAGATTAATATGTTAATAAAACAAAAGGCATGTACGAAGAATTCATATTATACCTAAGTGAAAAAAAGTTACTTTTATCCAGAGTTTAAAACTAATACTGTAGTAGTCGTGACTTGCTATAAATTTCATAATTTAATAGCAACGTGTAAGATATATTCAAACTGTCTGCACATTATACTATGAAATTGTTTCTTATTTGTATTTTGTTTTGATTGTGCGCTGTTACAGCAATAGCTGCATTTTATTTGTATAATTTTATAGTGCTGTCGTAGATCATTTATTTGGTGCTGTGGAATTCATTTTTGATATTATGTGTTGGTATGAAAATATTAAATATTTCTTGCTGCTGTGGCGAGCATATTTAATGAAATTTAATAGTATAGCAATGGGATTCCCCGAACTTTACTTTAATGCTTTGTACATACGTTAATAAATAAAAAAACACAATGTGTACATTAGGGTGATAACTTTTTGCATTTTTTGCAAATATCAAATCTCCCCAGACAAAATCGTGTAGGGCATGGACAAATATTTAGAACTGCGTTTTTAGTTTTTCGCTATCGTTAAAAAAGGTTCCGCACCAAACGCGTTAAAGTTTTGAATCAAACAAAGTTAAAAAAAAAACTTTTTTTGATGCCTCAACGTCTGACTATCACATCTATATAATTAAGGCATGCTGGTATCAATAGTAAAGTCCGTTTTCGAGTCAATGGAATAGTTTTCTTCCAAATTTGCTTACTTACATATGTATAAACCATATTTAAAAAAAATTGTTATTAAAAAAAAATTAAAATAAACATATTAAAGGCATTTTAGAACTCGCTGTCGGTGCGCAAGGTTTTTTTTACCAAATTGAACTGAAATAGTTTTTTTTATCATTAATACAATATTTGCCATTAGAAAACCCCTGGGGAGAATGTTGTCCAAAAAAAGTTATCACCCTAGTGTACATGTATGTCTTGCCACAGCAGCACAATATACAATATTAAATAAAGGGTGGTTAAATTGTAAGGGCCGATGTTGAATGTGAACCACACCTAAACGCCAAGTTTTTTTCCGAATTTTATTTGACATTTCTCTATTTCAGACTTACTCAATTTGAACCATGGAGAGATACACAATCCAACAACGTGTTAAAGTTATCCAGACTTATTATGAAAATGGGCGTTCAAATCAAAATGCATATCGTGCACTTCGTGATTTTTTTGGTCAATTTGATCGTCCAAATGTGCGTACAATCGCAAAAATCGTGGAAAAATTCGAGCAAACCGGGTCTGTAGAAGATGTGAGAACACCAGTTCATGCTCGTACAGCTCGTACTGCAGAAAATATTGCTGCTGTTCGCGATAGTCTGGCTGAAGAGCCGTCCACCTCAACTCGTCGTCGTGCCCAACAATTGCACCTCTCAAGCTCGTCGTTGATGAACATTATGCATAAAGACTTGCATTTACACGCTTACAAGGTGCAATTGGCTCAAGAACTAAAGCCTCTTGACCATTCCAAACGTCGTGAATGGGCAGAATGGTGGCAAGAAATGGCAACAGTGGATGATCAATTTTCGAAGAAAATCATCTTCAGTGATGAGGCACATTTTCACCTCAGTGGATTCGTCAATAAACAGAATTGCCGCATTTGGGCGAATAAGAATCCAAGAGTGATTGTCGAAAAACCAATGCACCCACAAAGAGTGACTGTTTGGTGCGGTTTATGGGCTGGCGGCATCAGCGGGCCGTATTTTTTCCAAAATGAGGCCGGTCAGGCAGTTACTGTGAATGGTGTTCGCTATCGTGAGATGATAACGAACTTTTTATGGCCCGAATTGGAAGATATGGATGTGGACGATATGTGGTTTCAGCAGGACGGTGCCACTTGCCACACATGTAACGAAACAATGGCTCTTTTGCGCAACAAATTCAATGGCCGTGTTATCTCACGTAATGGCGATGTCAATTGGCCGCCAAGATCATGTGATTTGACACCGTTGGACTTTTTTCTTTGGGGTTATTTGAAAGAAAAGGTGTACGTCGATAAGCCAGCAACAATTCAAGAGCTAAAGGATGAGATAATTCGGCACATTAACGGCATAGAACCTCCATTATGCCTCAGCGTCATCGAAAATTTGGACCATCGGATGGAGGTGTGCCGCCGTGGTCGCGGCGCCCATTTGGCCGATATTTTGTTCCATACATAATTGAGTAATACCAATATATCATAATAAAATAAAATTACAATAATTTCCTAAATAGTTTGTGTTTTATTCAAAATCAACATCGGCCCTTGAAATTTAACCACCCTTTATTACCATAGAATAACAAAATATATATCGCACTTGATCAACAAGATCATTGATATCGCACTATATCAAGTGCGATATAAATGAATACAATATTGCAACATATATGACTACGATAGCACATATCAAAATTCGAAGATAAAATAATTTCGTAGCATGCTATTACCACAGTTGAATATATCTTGCTAGCAACGTGAGAAAAATTAATGTGTTCAATATATATTGCTAGCAGATATTCAACAAACATTTTTGATATGCTTAGTTTTAAACTCTGCTTTTATCATTTCTCAAAAGAATGCACTACTTTATATAAAAGCCAAAAAAAAGTAAATTTGTTTTCTTAAACTGTTTTTATTTTAAATTGAATAAAGAATAAATTATTCTTTCAAATATACGAAAAAAATTGAATAAAGAAATTCGCCACACTGGCTATTTATTTATAAAATAACTATGTTTTTTTTTTTATCAATTTACACCAGATTCAAAATTAACGTTAATTATTTGTTTGTCAAATGATCACTTGATCTAAAAACAAACTTTTAACACTGTTTGGGTTAACAGATGAACCCAAAACTAATATTGGTACATTATGTTAATAACAGAATGTAAGAATGTTAAATTTTAATTAACAGTGGTAGTTCTAATGCGATGACAGTGGTAAAATCTTTATCTTTAGACAGATTAAACAGAATAGAAATAATAAAATAAATAAAATGTACAACTTACAGCCTTTTCACTCCCACGTTGAAACATCTTTTAAAGTCGGAAAAAATTTGGTGATGTAAATGATGATGAGGTTGTGAAATACTGAGTTAATTGTGATGATTTGTTAATATATTTTTAACTGTCATTAACGATTTGAATTTATTAATGTTTACACTAACATTCTTTTTGTGTTTTTTTTTTGTGGTTTCAGTTTTGCCAACATTTATTTGCTTTTACACTCGAAGTTTCGTGTAAGTTCTTTTAATGTATTTTAATTTTAGCTACATTTTTAATTGCTTTATATGCAAGTACTTTGAATTTTCTTTAGATTTAGCAAATAAATTGAATAATTTTCAATGTTTTTCACAGGCTTTTAAATATAACTTTCACAGTACTTTTTAGCAATTCTAATACCACAAATTTAGACTTTCACTACACTATTTTCACTAGCCTTGCTTTATCGTTTTCACATATTAGCACTTTTTAACACTGATTTTATAGGTGGTCTCGATGAAAATGGCACAAAATGATGCAGGTTTTCCTTGTGAGTTCCAAGTTGATACAGATGAAATTTTAGGAAAACGTTGCGGGTTTCCGTTGAGGGTTTCCCGTGCCCAATCAAAGAATATACCAATAAAGTAGGGTTTGGAAGATTTCGCAGCAGATGATGCCTTCGTTTTTGGGAACAAAAACGATAAAAAATTACAACCAATAAAATTGTATGTGGAGGCTGAAAATCAAAAGGTTTGGTTAAGGTTTTGTACGCTATTTGTATGTATGTTTGTATGTATATTTGTTACCTTTTTGATACCTATCAAACGGTGTGTATAAAACTAAATTCAAATGAAAAGCGGAGTCCAGGAACAATTAACAGAATATCAAGTAGGGTTCCCTAGCAAAATAAAAAAAATATGGTCGGGAAATTTTTTTTTAAAGAAAATGTACACAAAATTCCAACAAATTTTAGAGGAAAAATAGTTAAGAATGATTCTTGAAAACTTGTAACAGAAGTTTTTGTGGAAAAAGTTTATAAAATTTGTAGGAAAAATTATTAAAAATTGATAAACAATTTTAGAAAAGAAAATTAATTATTTCTTCAAACTTCCTAAAATAATTTTTGAGTCGATGATTGAAAGAAACTTTTTGCAGCAATTGAGAAAGCATTTCCCTTTTGACTACTTTTAAATTTGGCGCATTTAATTGTATTTGTATGTGTGAGATAATTTGTATTTACTCTACACCCTTGACAGGAGTTTGTCCGCACTTTTCATTATCAATAATGACCGTTAAAATTAAAACAACCTATTGAAACAAAATTCATATCTACAGCTACAAATGCATCTACAAAACCCCACGCCAGATTTGGGGGCTACAGCAGAACAAAGCTGATCCCGCTTGAAGCTCAGAAAACAGTTGGAACTCTCTGACTACTGGCGAATATCTTTCGCATGACATATACCTATCAAACTGCCATTTAGTTATTCAAGTTCATATTAATCTGCACCAGTTTTCCTGCGTATCCTAGCCTTGAGAAAGCTGACTAAAGCTTCCCCTGAACACCTCTTGACCGACTACATAATTTCACTCCTGCTGTTTTACCATATTCTTCGCAGCTCGACTCCTACTGATATAAAACTAATCTTCCCTGTTAAAAGGAACACCTCTATCATCTAACATATTCAGATTACGTAATAGTGTATTACCGTTGGTAATCAATTGCTGTCCGAATGCCATATAATAAGGTGAAGTACCAGTGGAAGCATGCATTGCAGAGCGTAAAGCTCAACATATACTGCTGAGGTACTCATCCCAATTACTTTGGTCGGTTTTTATATACGCCGAATCGCTGAAAGCATTGAACGATTAACACGTTCAGAAGCATTAGCTTGTGGCGTATGATCCGCAGTAGTTCTGCTACATTTTGTTCAAAGATCCTGTTCCAAATATTTAACTACCTTATCAAAAGCAAAATTTAGAGAAGAAGTGGTCTACACCAATGAAAATTCCTACGTTCCCAGACTTCGACCTAGGAAAAGGAAGAAGAAAATCAATAAAAATTCTTTATCCATAGGAGGACGCATAACAAAGTTAGGGTGTTTTGTACTCTTGCAAATGTCACAATCATTTATATAATCTCTGACGTCATTTACCAAATTTGAACCAATAAGAAAATCGACGAATTCGTTCTAATGTCTTTTTAATTCTGCTGTGATGAAAATTTACTTTAGTGTGCCTTACGGAATACTTCTCCTACAATTTCTTTGGGAATTGAAAGTTTCCAACGTAGATCATCTTGCAACTGCTCTCCCGTGCAATGTTCCGTTCGTCGGTACAAGTATTTGTCGATGATCCTTAAGTCTGGCATTTTATCAATGTGTTCCCGTACTTTTTCTAAGAGTTCGTTATATTCAGTACTTTTAAAATCTTCGGTCTTGTTAGTCTCGTCTAAAGCGGGCAATTCTACATCTTGTAGTCCGAACTAATCTTCTACGTTGGTACGCGAACGCGCATCAGGAACAACGTTTTGACATCTCTTCCGATGCTCTATCTTGATCGATATTACCATGGGAGATGCTCATCTGAGATAAGTGAACTTATTCCACGAGCTCGAGTTTTTATTCGTAATACTCGCTTATCTAGTAGAGCACATCCGTTTGTAGTTGATTGACCTGTGTTTCGCACAACGCATTACAGAGAAATTCGTTTTTTAGTCGAACGATTCGTATGTGGAACAAACTTCCCGCAGAGGTCTTCCCTGTTACTTACAATTTAGAAAAATTTAAATCAAATATCCACAAACACTACTCCCTCTTTCCACCTTCCCATACCCTATTTTCCTGATGAATACAATGCACTGCATGAGTAGGGGGCATCACCTGAGTATTGGTTAAATTAAAAAAAAAAAAAAAAAAAAACAAAAGCGATAGGAAACTTTTGACCCTCTACAGTTTTCTGGACCAATATGCTTCCTATTCCAGTGTTGCTAACATCACAATATATGTAAAACGGCTGTGAAAAAGCAGGGCTGTGCAATACTGTTGCAGTTGTCAAGGTAGATTTTAATTCATCAAAAGCTCTTTGCGTTACTTTAGTCCAAGCAAACGTCCTGTTTAACTTTAACAAGGTTGTTAAAGGAGCGGTCACAGGAGCGGGCATTCCTAAAAATCATCGGATTTGCTGAACAGGCCTCGGTGTCGGAAATTCTATGATGGCCGATATTTTCACCGGGCCTGTCTGAATAACCCCATTACCCACTAAATGGCCTAAATAACGGACCTCCGGTACACAGAATTTCGATTTTCCGACATTAATTATTAGTCTTGAAGATCGCGCAATGTAGTGGTCTAAGGGGCCACCTGGAACGGCAAATGCCGTTTTATCATTCGACGACAGAACGCGTCTTTCAAGTCCAGGCTCGTTATATATTCTGCTTTTGGTAACCTACTCAGAGTGCCATCAATGTTTGTAATTCACTTTTCTACTATCAAGGCAAAGACGAACTTTACCTGGTTTGCGTACCAAGACAATTGGTGAAGAAAATGCACTGTCGGACTCTTCGATCACGCCCATCTTCAACATTCTATCGAGTTCGGCGTAAAAAACTTGAAAATGACTTCGTTTAAAATCCAAAAATATACCAAGATACAAATTTTGTGACAAAGTTGGAACAACATATAATTTAATTGGTTTTGTAACACCTCTAAACGTAATTTCAGTTTTAACAAGACCTAAAACTGTTTACGGCTTTCCAGCAGCTGAAGTGCAGGCATAATAAAAACATGTTAAGGTGTTATTGAGAGTTTGGTACTTTTAAATTTTACTTTATGTAAATTCATCCTTTTATATGAATGGTAAAAAAATAAGTTTTTTTTAATGACACAAGTATTTCATCATTTATATGTAAGAAAAGGATAAAATAAAATAATTTTATCAGATTAAAAATCAGATTAAAGTGATATACAAGAATTAAGAATTTATTATTTTAAATGAATGACAAAAGTACTTTCATTAAATAAGATATGAAATTGCTATTTTGGTAGATAGAAAAAAAAATTTTATATAAAAAAAACAAAAGGCATGTACTAAGAATTCATTATTTTATATATGTATAAGCGAAAAAAAGTCACTTTTATCATTTCTCAAAAAAATGCACTACTTTATATAAAAGCCAAAAAGTAAATTTGTTTTCTTAAAATATTTTTAATTTAAATAGCTATTTATAGCTATTTCTATTTATGGCTATTTATAGAAAACCACTCTTATTCTTCCGTTCCGGTATATACATATTAGGGCGGGTCGATTTAAAAATCGCTCAACGTTCAAGGAAAATCGTATTCTAGGGATCAAAATAAGAAACTTTGCCGAAGGAACCATACTTCTAAAACGAATTCTGATGTCCCGACTTTTGACCCGTAGGGTAAAATTTTGAAAAAGCCCACTTTGATATTTCAGAAAGTAGGATTAATCTCTCCAAGATTATGGAAGCTACTTCTTCTCCGGGAGACACGCTAGCAGATTAATGCATAAAACATCATTCTAGGTGACCGTTAAGGGGTTAAAATTTAAGTTGAAAGAGGGCCTTTTTAGTCGTGTTTTTATAGCAAAATGTGCACATCTCGAGATAGAGATATTTCAGAAAGTAGGAGGAGTCTTTCCAAGATTAGAGTCTCTATTTCTTCTCCGGAAGACGCTCTAGCAGATTAATGTATAAATTATATTCGATTGGGTTGGATTCGATTGGGGCACTCTAAATGGGTCAAAGTGGGATTTTTCAAAATTTTAAACTACGGGTCAAAAGTCGGGACATCAGAATTCGTTTTAGATGTATGGTTCCTTCGGCAAAGGCTCTTATTTTGATCCCTAGAATACGATTTTCCTTGAACGTTGAGCGATTTTTTTGCCTCCATACAAATCGACCCGGCCTAATATATATATATATATATATGTATGCGTAGCGCATACTTTAGGGACATGGCCAAAATTGTACCCGAAATATGCGGTGTATATATATATGTATGCACAGCGCATAGTCCAGAGACATTTATTCGTTCCCCCGCATAGTTTAGGGACATTTCCTTACTTTGGGGACTGTCCCCAAAATTTTCGAGCCTTTTCATACATCTAGCGTTTAAGATGAGGACAATTTTTTCTATACACCGCATATTCCGGCGACAATTTTGGCCATGTCCCTAAAGTATGCGCTACGCATACATATATATATATATATATATATATATGTATGCACAGCGCATAGTCTAGAGACATTTATTCGTTCCCCCGCATAGTTTAGGGACATTTGCTTACTTTGGGGACTGTCCCCAAAGTTTTCGCGCCTTTTCATACATCTAGCGTATTAGATGAGGACAATTTTTTCCATACACCGCATATTCCGGCGACAATTTTGGGCGTGTCCCTAAAGTATGCGCTGTGCATACATATATATATATGTATGCATATGTATGCATAGCGCATAGTTTAGAGACATTTATTCGTTCCCCCCGCATAGTTTAGGGACATTTGCTTACTTTGGGGACTGTCCCCAAAGTTTTCGCGCCTTTTCATACATCTAGCGTTTAAGATGAGGACAATTTTTCGATACACCGCATATTTCGGGTACAATTTTGGCCATGTCCCTAAAGTATGCGCTACGCATACATATATATATATATATATATATATATATATATATATATTTTATTTATTTATAAAATGATTGACTATGTTTTCATTGACTAATTAATTATTTTAAACAATTTACACCACATTCCTGGTATCAACAGATGAACCCCAAAACTAACATTAGTACATTATGTTAATAATAGAATGTTACATTTTAATTAACATTGGTAGTTCTAATGCGATGACAGTGGTAAAATCTTTATCTTTAGACAGATTAAACAGAATAGAAATAATAAAATAAATAAAATGTACAACTTACAGCCTTTTCACTCCCACGTTGAAACATCTTTTAAAGTCGGAAAAAATTTGGTGATGTATGATGCAAATGATGATGAGGTTGTGAAATACTGAGTTAATTGTGATGATTTGTTAATATATTTTTAACTGTCATTAACGATTTGAATTTATTAATGTTTACACTAATATGTTTTTTTTTTTGTGGTTTCAGTTTTCGCCAACATTTATTTGAGCTAAATTTACTTTAGGAATATAAATTGCTTTATATGCAAGTACTTTGAATTTTCTTTTTTAGATTTTCTTAGATTTAGCAAATAAGTTGAATAATTTTCAATGTTTTTCACAGGGTTTTTAAATATAACTTTCACAGTACTTTTAAGCAATTCTAACACAACAAATTTAGACTTTCACTACACTATTTTCACTAGCCTTGCTCTATCGTTTTCACATATTAGCACTTTTTAACATTGATTTTATAGGTGGTCTGGATGAAAATAGTACAAAATGATGCAGGTTCTGCTCGTGAGTTCCAAGTTGATACAGATGAAATTTTAGGAAAACGTTGCGGGTTTTCCGTTGAGGGTTTCCCGTGTCCAATCAAAGAATATACAAATAAAGTAGGGTTTGGAAGATTTCGCAGCAGATGATGCTTTCGTTTTTGGGAACAAAAACGATAAAAATTACAACCAATGAAATTGTATGTGGAGGCTGAAAATTAAAAGGTTTGGTTAGGGTTTTGTACGCTATTTGTATGTATATTTGTTACCTTTTTGATAGCTATCAAACGGGGTGTATGAATGAAAATTCTAAAAACTAAGTCCAAATCAAAAGCCGAGTCCTGGAACAATAAACAGAAAATCAAGTAGGGTTTTCCTAGGAAAATAAAAAATAATTATGGTCAGGAAAACCATTGAACATTTTTTAAAGAAAATTTCCATACTTTCATAGCTTTCTTTAAATTTTCTTTTTCAATTTGCCATTACTGAAGTAAAACATAATTGTTTATGTTTGTTTTATATGAGTATTAATTTACTTTATTATTCTGTATTAAATATTTATCGTAATTAATATTTAAATATGAAAAACTGGATGGCTGAATTTAAACAAAAAATACAAATATTTAAAGATTTTCGCTTTTGGAGTGGGAAAGAAATGCATAACTTAACTTAAACACTAACTTAAACACTAAACTTAAATATAAACAATTAAATCGTACAAATAATAAAAAATAAAAATAAAATTAAATATGCTAATAACAAATTAAAAGAAGTAGGCATTAAATTGAAATGAAAAATGAAAAATCAGAACAAGAAATTTTAAAATTTCAATTGAAATCCAAAAAAAAGTATTATTTTTTAATTTAGCTTACAATCAGTCATTATTTTTACATCCAAATTGCTTAAAATCTAAATACATTTTTTCAAAGCAAAAAATCTTAAGTTAATTTTTGATTGCAAATGTGGTATTGAGACAATGATTATATATATATAGTAGAAGTATGTTTTAGTAAAAGATTTTCTGGCAGTAAGTAGGCATTTTTGTTGTCTTATTCTTATTACATTCTATTCTTTACAACCCAAACCAGCAGCCCAATTACACATGCCACCCACAGGATCATAACTAAGACCCTTAGGACAAGTGTATTCCCAACCAACAACGCCGCCAGTTTCAAATTTGGCACAGGAAATAAATTTGCGACACGACAATGGATGTGGGAAATTACCTTGATCGAGACATTCAATAATGCCACCACCATGTAAAATTACTTTGAGCTGAAATAAATTGAAACAAAACAATAAAAATAAAAGGGTTGTTAATAAATGGTGTTAACCAAAATTTATGTTTTTGTATTTTAAGTTTTTAATTTTTAATAATGACAAACTACAGTGTGCCAAATTCATTTTGCCTTAACAGTTTTTTTGGGTTTAAACAAAAACGGGAAAAGCTAGGAAAAATCTAAAAACAGCAAAATAATCCTTATTCGATAAATTTTGAATGATGAAACTATTTTTTTTAATGGACAAATATTTTTGATACAATTTTTAAAAATCATTAAAAATTACAGCGAAATTCAATTGGACACACTTGAATATATTTTGAAAAAAAATAATAATTTGCATTAATTTTTTAAATTTCTGTTGCTAAATATAAGGGAGATCCTTTAAGGTTTTAATGGCATCATTAGCTTTAGTTGGCTTAACTCGTCGACCCACATGATTTTAAGTGTTTTTTGTTTTATTTTACGCAGGGCTGGTAATTTGTAATTTTTAATACTTCGGGAAGGTTTACATTGGCATTTATGGTGGCTATTATCAATTTTCACACTCCTCTGCAAGTTTCTTATTAATTTCCGTAATTTAAATTGGATATAATCTTGTATTTTGACATCAATTACACACCTCGACAAGCCTCCTTGGTTTGAATAACGATATATGATTTAGAAAGCCTTTGATTCCCTAATTCCGTCATCCAAATTTTTTTCTAGCTTCACAATTTTGAGAAAACCGCGGTTAATATAATATTAGAAAGTTAGATAAAAAAATACCGAAATAAATATACACATTAGGGTGTCCCGAATTCAGCGATTTTTGGAATTCAGCATCGCGTTAGGTCTCAAACGACGCGTAATTAAAAATTATTTACAGGAAAAAAATGTTTTTGTATGTCATCTTCCATCCCCTACCAGCGTTTGAAGTTGGCGATCGTAGTATATTTTGTTCAAAAAAAGTTTCGAATTTGTTCGCAAAAATTGGTTTCAAAATTGCGCAATGTAGAGTAGATTAAAAAAAAAAGATGACTACTAAAATTTTGGTAGAGTAATTTTGGTATACCACAGCATTTTAAACCAAATATATATATTTTTTTTAATTAAAATCTGTTACACGTTAAGTATTTCATATTATTTAACAAAAACAGTTATAAAACATTTTTGGATGGTATCTTTCATCTCCTACAAACGTCTAAAGTTGGCTATCGTAGTGTATTTTGTTAATATAGAGAAAAGAACTTTTTCACAAAATTGATGTCAATAGTTGCGTAATGTGGAATAGATAACGGAAAAAATATTTTTTAAATTTCCGTGAAATAATTTTGGTCCACCACAGCATTTAAAAATTGTGACGTGATGGAAAAATCAAGAAAACGAAACAAAATCTATTAAAAAATATGTATCGCGGCTCAAACCAAATCGACTCTTTCTTATTTTGTGACTGAGTGTTATCCAAAAAAGTTTTAGCGTCGCAAAGAAAATCTGGAACTTTTTTTGACCATCGGAATTTTTCTCTATATGAAGAATGATATTAAACCCTGATTTCGCCATATGCTTTAATTATTTTTTCAGATCAAACACCATATATCCAGTTTAAACTCTATTTATTTAAAAAATATTATGATACCCAATTAAGGTTTTCAAATTCCCCACTGTTTTCAACTCCCGAGAATCGGGTAATTTATATGAACATTCCCGGCAATCCCCGGGATTTTCAAAATAAATATTCATTAAGGTTTTGATAAGGTTTTTACATCATCTTTTTCTTAGGAAAAAGGGAAAACAACTCAAAATATTTTTTTTTTTTCAAAACTTTTTAAAAATGTGATTTTTTTTCTTAAAAATGTGCTATTCTGAGAGGTGTCTCTTATTCAATTGCCTAGTAAGAGAATATTTTCATCATTTATATTATGTTAGGATTTTTCCCGCTTTTTAAACCAGAATCACGCTTTTCCACATTTTAGCACAATCATAAAGTATAATAAACCCTTTTCAAATGGTTTGATATCGATGATATTTTCAAGTTTTAGAAATGTAGGATTTTTTTTAATTTAATAAGAACCTGAAAGTTTTGAGAGAAAGGTGTTCTTGCAATTAATTTTTTTTTTTTTTTTTTTATACAAAAACGATTTTTATGAATTTAATTTTAAGACTCATTTACAAAAATTGTTATAAATATGTTAGTTTCATATAGTCTCTTAACCTTTTGCCAAACGATTTTAACAAAAATATGCTATGTATTAGTAAAATGAGGATTTTTACACAAAAAATATAAAAATCTCGATTTTTGCACCAAAATCCCATTGTTTCGTCGGAGAAATTAAAATTTTCCTAGGCTTTTTCCATCCATTTTTTTTTTTAATATGTTTAATAGGGTTGAAACTTTTAGCATTTTTTGCAAATATCAAAAATTACATGGCATAGACGTGTAGGCCTTAAAAAAATATTAAGAACCACGATTTGAATTTTTCGCGGTCATTAAAAAAGTTTCCGCACCAAACGCAATGATTAATTAAATTTTTTTTTAATTTTTAGTATTAAATATTTGAATAAAAAAGGATTTAAGAAATTGGTTTTGGTGCGGAAGGTTTTTCTTCCGAATTGAAACGATATTTATTATCAGTACAATATTGTCCATAAGGTGGTGCCCTGTAATTTTTTCGCAACAAACAAGTTATAAGCCTAATGTATAAGAGTCTAAAATTTCAATTCCAGAAAAAGATGGATTACTGAGTTTAAACAAAATTGGACACAGATAGTTAAACATTTTAAACATTTTTAGGGGTATATGATTTTTTTAGCTTTTTACGAATTTTTAGTTAACACATGAACATAATTACTGTCAGGCGCGGATGCAGGGAGAGGAAAAATGAGGCATTTCATCCCCCAAAATAAAAATTTTCAATTAAAAAAAAAAAAAATTATAGAAAATAGAAAATTTATCAAAAATACTCTAACTTTCCTCCCCAAAATCTTTTCCTGAAGCCGCGCCTGGTTACCAGCATGTACTGTTTTGAACTATTGGGTTCAAAATGAAAACAAAAAAAGATTTTTTAGTTGTATAACATTCTCATCCTTATATAAAACACGCTAATGTCTATAATAATGATTTTGAAGAATTTCAACTTGGCACATCTGTAAACTTGTGATATTATTTTTTTTTATCTTTTGAGTTAGTTTAAAATTTTTTTTTAATTTTTTTATTTCAGATGTAAACAAAATTTTATTTTTAAAATGTTTTTGATGTTTTGTTTTCTTTTATCTGTTTTTGACCATGACCTAAACTAAATAACAAAATTATATGCTTTAGAACAAATATTTAATGGAATCAATTAAATTAATTAATTTCATTAGAATCAATTAATATTTTGATTGCTTAAATTAATCGTATGCAATTTTTAGTAATTGATACTTTCATTTCTGTGGTTGATGCAAAATCAATTAAAATATTTATTGATGTAGTGCACTTAGAATACTATGTAGGTAAAGACTACTGCAAATGTAGTTTAAAACACATGAAATTTCACTTGAAGAAAATAAGACTTTTCAGTAAATTCTACTAACATTGACATTTGTTTTTACTGCTTAGAATACTATGTAGGTAAAGACCACCGCAAATGTAGTTAAAAACATATGAAATTTCACTTGAAGAAAGGACGACTTACATTTCAGTAAATTCAACTAACATTGTCATTTGTGTTTACTGTTCAAAAAATGAACCACAATTTTAGTAAACATAAGCAGTAACAAAAATAACAAAAAAATAAACAAACATTTATTTGTTCTATATTTTAAATAAAAAATGAAATACCGTATAAAATGAATGTAAAATCATAATACAGTAATTTGATGTGGTTTGTTTTTTTTAAATGAACTATAATTGTAGGCAAAACTGAAATTTCTTCTACAAATGACTGTTTTTTCACTTAAAAATAAAAATACTGTATAACAACTCAAACAACTACAAATATTTACAGCAGAAGTATCCTAAGTGTAACAATTAACAATTAATTTGTAATTGATACTAACAACTTCATAATAGGCGAGAAATTAATTAATATATTAATTGTTATTAATAGTTTACTTTTAATTTCAATTTATGTTTACTATTTACCTGATTATCACTTCTATTTCCCACAAAACGAACATCTTCATCATCATAATAATCATAATCCAAATTAGGACGATATGTTCTACCAGGTTGTTGTACTGATGACTTAGCAGCAGTCTTTGATTTGTTACTACTATTTATTCGCTCAAATGGTTCTTGATATTTATGAGGTTTTCTTCGACTAACTGCCGTCGTTTCTACGGAACTGGGAGTAGCCTTTTGTGGCCGTCTCTTGATAATCATTTTACCTACATGACAAAAACAACAACAACAAAAACGAAAATGTAGAAAAATTAAAATAAATATCTTAATATCCGTTAAATTGAATTGAAACAGATTTTTAATTTCCTGCTTACGTTTTTAATAACTGGAGCTGATGTTGTCGTAGTAGTGGTGGTTGTTGAATATTTTGCAATTGGACCAGTACCATCCATTCGCCTTGTTATAACATCCTCAAAATTATAATTTATTTGTTGTTGCTGCTGTTGTTGCAAAAATCTCGATGTTGGTTGCCTGGTTGCTGTAGCAACAGACAATGTTGTTATGGGCTTGACAGTATTGACCACATCTGCAATGCCCTCGACAAGCTCTTCATCATCCTCGTCTATGTGTAGTCTGCCATTAATTTGATTGAAAAGACTTGTATGGATGCTAGATTTTGCCACTTGATCTGTGGCTTCATCATTCTCTAAACCATCAACATAAACTGTTGTTGTCAAACTATCAATAGATGTTCGCAGTGTTGTTGTTGCTGCTTTCGGTGGCAATACAGTTTTTACAGCAAGTGGTGAGAATGTGGTCAAACTATAGCGTCTCTTGAATAAAGGATTTTGTGTACGTGGTGCTTCAGTAGCTGCAAATAAAAAAAAAAACACAAATACAAGGAACACTGATATATAGCTACATTAGGGTGGCCCAAAAAAACAAGACTGTCTAATTTTAGAGCTCAATGGTAGTCAGTAATGATAAGTCGCTATAAATTATCAATTTTTCAGTTTTAGGCCGAAATTTAACAAAAATTCAAATATATTATGGATATAGAAGGTTTTTGCACAGAATCTGAAGTCAAAATAACGAAATTAACCCAGCCACCCGAAATATAGACCCAGTGTAGTTGAAAAAATTTGGTTCAAAACTTTGGCCTTCTTTCCATATATTTCTTTATCTACTGAATGGATTTCTAAGTTATGAACATTCTTTTTATATGTCAAATTTGTTTAACAACTCTGAATGTTGTAGGTACAGTTCCAAAAAAAACACAATTTTCAAAACCCCTCCGGTGTTCCAAAATACCTTTGCACGTTTCCTGACATAGTTTTACTCAAATTAAATTTACATTTATGTAGGAATCAAATCCATAAAAAAAAGATTTTAAAGACATCTCCGCAATGCACCCCTGTACGGCTTTTAAATCAGAGCGAAAGTGAAAATTTTAGAATTTTTCGGTGTTCTTGCTATTAAATCAGAACGTTTTTCCCTATTTTTTATTCGTTTTAATTCGTGTAAAAAAGCCTGGTCGAAAGTAAAACGATTACTTTCTAATAAATTACAATTTAGGGTCAAAAATGGTGCTTAATATTAAAAATTTAGAACTTTTTTTACTTATTTCTGATTTTATTGTATTTTTGGTTGTATTGTTTATATTCTAAAAAACAGTTTTAAAAAAACATTTTTTTGTTTTGATATTCTAGAAAACACTCAAACAAATTGACAACAACGTTAGAAGCATTTCTTAAAAGCATTTTCTTTCCATATGTTTTTTATTTTCCATAAAACCATATGCTTTTGTCACTCCGATAATAATTTCGAAAAAAAATCGAGTTTTCGAAAGCTTTTAGGATTTGAGACCACCAAATTTCAATTTCGTGTGATTTCACAAATTCGTTCTAATTGCAAAACGTTCTAAAGTAGGGACATAGGCGATTAACCATTTTTGCCAGGGTTAAAAAAAAAGAATGATCCATTACTCGGGAAGGCGAGTCGGTGGAAATCTTTAGATTCAGTTTTAGGATGCAAAACTACTTTAATAAAGTTTAAACTCATCGGTAATTAGTACACTTGAACTAACTTTATTTTAACTTATTATTATTCTTTTTAATTCTGCTTCAGAATACATTATATAATTATAGAAAGGGGTGGGTCCATTTAAGTTAAGATCGTATAAAAGAATGATGTATGCAAAATGATAAAATGAAAAATCGCTAAAAACCAAAAACGAAAAATCAACCAAACGAAAAATTACCCAGAAAAAACGAAAAATTACCAAAAAGAGAAAAATGTAAATTTTACACCAAAAGAAAACTTAAAATACTATGTAGGTAAAGACCACTGCAAATGCAGTTAAAAACAAATGAAATTTCACTTAAAGAAAGGACGACTTATATTTCAGTAAATTTAACTAACATTGTAAAAAAATTTATAAAAAATCACCCAAAAATCACAATTAAATTTAATCTTTTATAGCGAGGTAATATAAATATAAAAAGCTCAGCAGTATGGGCGTTGATTTGATTCAACCAAGCTTTGTACTTGCAATTTTAGTAAGTATACACTCTTAAATGGTCCTAGATTAGATTAGACTAGAGTGGCACTACGCACCGCGACCAGAAGTTGGTATTTTGTGCTGCCAACGAATACACCCTATAGGTTCAGGCTCCCTACGAAGCCAACTATCCTACCAGGTAAACAATTCCAAACGTCCGATGGCGTCACTTTTCGACCACCAAAATAACGCACCCTCCTGTCGGAGAGCCTCGGACATTTGAAAGAACATGCTCTGAGGTCTCGGGTTCCAATTCACAAAACCTGCACGTATCCGTAGAGGATCGTCCCATCTTGTACAATTGATACCTAAGGCCACAGTGTTCCGTGAGGTAACCCGTCACGGTCCTTAGTTCGCCCCTCGTCATAGACAAGAGTTTCCGCGACCTCTCCCCAGAGGGAGATATAAACAGCCTCGCCTGTCGCCCCACAATCCGACTCCCTCCATTTTCTGAGCCTCTCTCTGACATACCCATTGGGTACGCCACAGAAGGGTTCAGGGCCAATGAATTGTCGACGAGCTCCGCAGTTGGCTAAACAGTCAACCCGTTCGTTGCCCTCATGGCCAGGAACCCAGCCCAGTGTCAAGGAGTTGTTAAGTACGAGACGATTTAGAGAGTCGATACATTCCGTAACCAGACCCGACGACACATCTTGAGCCCTCAAGGCACCAAGTGCCGCCTGGCTGTCAGATAGAATGTAGATCGTGGCCCCACGTGTCCTCCTCCGCAGACACTCTTCCACACAGATATAGATAGCGAAGACCTCCGCCTGAAAAATGGAGGGATATTTGCCCATGGGCAGAGCACGCTGAAATCCGGGTCCGACGACACCCGCAACAACAAAAATGGTCCTAAACATTCTTTGTTTTTTTTTACAAATTAACACAAATATGAAAGGAAACTTCTTTATTTAAAAAAAATCGCACGCTCAAAAGTTTTGTTATTTTTTCTTTGTGATCCGAAATTTAAAAATAGCTACAACGATATTAATAATTATATTAAGTTCGGACAAACAGTTTAATTGAAAATTTGTGTGGCAAACAACAACAAATTTGTCAGTTAAAGTCACCGTTAGTAGCTAACGGATATTGTGAAAATGAGGAAGTCATATTATTATAAGTTTTTAAGTCATATTATAGTTATTAAAAGATTTGTTGGTATTTTTTAAGTAATATTATATTTATTAAATTATTTGATGTTATTTTTGAATAGGAAAACAAGGCGACACAGGGGAAAAAAATAAAAAAAAATCGCGCGCGCAAATTTTTTCTCTGCGGTGCCTAATTCAACAATTCAAAAATAAGAACAAACATTTCAATAACTATAATATTACTTAAAAAATACCAACAAACTGTAGATAATAATATAATAAATATAATAAATAACTATAAATTTCTTAAAAAATTATAACAATATGACTTAATCATTTTCACATAATAACTGTATTCTGATTTAATATAACTAGTTATTAAAATGTTTGCAGGTTTTTGTTTTAATCAATATTAAATTATTAAAATGTTTGTTTTTATTTTTGACTTGAAGAATTAGGCGCCGCAGCAAAAAATTAAAATATTATAATACCTATATTTTGACTTAATATATTTATTGAAATCTTTGATAATTTAATAAAGTCATATTAACAATTCGATTATAATTATTGTGTCTGTTCCAATAGTTAAATCTTCCCTCCATAATACATTATTTGAAAATTTTCAAACCATATATTTTTTAAATTGACAACCCTCTACAATTTTTCCCAAAATGTAAAATTTTTCAAAAAATTTTTTTGGGTTATTTTTCACAACGAAAATTCGCACAATATTAAAAACGAAATATTCCCCAAAAATTACGAAAAATCAGCATGAAAAATTGGGTTATTTTTTATATGAAATTAAACCCAATTTTTTAAACTAAATACGGATCAATAAGTCCGTGACTTTTTGAACTTCCCTCGTAGTTATATGAAATGCAACACTGCTCCCATCAAGTACCACCTGTTAATAGACTACTGTCAAATTTTGAGCAAGTTCCGTCATTTACTTTGCGTTTAGCAGCTGTTCAAAACACAACCTCGTGGTTTTTTAAAAAAAATGGAAAAAAGTGAATTTCGAGTGCTCATTAAACATTATTTTTTGCAAAAAAAAAAAACCGCCAATCAAACCAAGGAAAAGCTTAATAAATACTATGGGGACTCTACACAATCGATTTCAATGCTAAAAAAGTGGTTTACTGACTTTCGTTGTGGTCGCACAAGTACAAATGACGCTGAACGTTCTGGACGGCCAATTGAGGGCAATATACCCGAAAATGTCGAAAAATCCATGATATGGTGTTGGCCGATCGAAGAGTAAAAGTGCGTGAGATTGTTGATGCCATAGGCATTTCATATGGCTATGGTGTGGTTAAGAAATGCCTATTTTATGGATCTCGAAAAATTCTATTTTTTGTAAGGAATACAAAAATTAGAGAAACGTTGGACTAAGTGTATTGAGCTAAAAGGAGATTATGTTGTAAAATAATTTTTGTTTCCAAAAAAAAACTGTGTTTCATTCAAAAAGTCACGGACTTATTGATCAGCCCTCGTATCTTTAGAAATTCTAAGAACATTGCCCACTGACGATTTCCTTAGGCAAGATAGAATTTCGGACAGGCACCAGCCTGCAACAAATTATATATCACAATTTGTTAACTATGTTTTGGGAATAAGTTTGGATTATTCCATTTTAACTTGCGAAAGCTATAAATTAAATTGTGAATAACTATTTTTAATTGAGAACTAGCGCTTAAAAATTTTAATAATTTTTAAGCGGTAATATTGGGTGATTTTTCGTTATTTCGTTATTTGATTTCACCTAATATTAAAAACGAATTATTCCCCAAAAATTACGAAAAATCACCATGAAAAATTGGGTTATTTTTCATATGAAATTAAACCCAATTTTGTATGAGAAATTTTTGGGTGATTTTTCGTTTTTGTTTTTGAGCTATTTTTTATTGGGTAATTTTGTCTTCAGTCATAAAAGAATGGGAAGAGTATTAAGAATGACCAGATTATATAAATACATTAAAAAAAAGAATACACAGTCAGAAATATATAAACAAATACAACAATGCTGAAACACTAGTAATATATAATCTATATATATAAAAAGAAGTGTACATTTTAATTGTCACTCCATAACTCGAGAACGGCTGTATAAAATAAAAAATTTCTGGATACGTTTTGTAGAACATGCAATGGGGATGGTTTAAAAAAAAAAATGTTTAAAAATATTTTCGTTTGGTCGAGATGTGGTGATTTTTCTGAACATTAATCATTTTCATATAAATTGTGTAAATATCAAAAATTTTTGCTTTGTTACACAGCATTGCTTGGATACTGGTACATTCTTCTTCGAAATATCAATCCAACACGACTTTGTAACGAAACCAGACTTTCAATGAAAATAAAATTTGAAGGCAAAACAACGTTTGTCGGGTCAACTAGTATAATATAAAAGACTAAACCAAAGAGTCGCATTTTATTGTGACCTCTAAATATTGTCCGATTGATGCAATTTTTGGTATACACGTTGATTTGATAAAAGGAGAAAGAATATACTTTTATTTTCCATACAAGCGTGGGCCAGTCTAAGCTACATAGATAAATACATATGAGGCTTTCCATACCAACAGTCCAGCTTAAAAAAGATGTATATTTAATGGGCTAAGTAGGCGTGCATAAATAGTGGAAAATATACATTTTTCAATTATTATTTATAATAACCCTACGGGCAAAAAGATCGATCCCTGGTGTGTCACCAGGTGTGCCTCAAGGTGGCGGTGACCGGTAAGGGATCGAACTTTTTATTTTAAAGGGAAATGACACTTTAACATGGCGTTGCCATTGGAGGTCAAGTATTCGCAGATTTCCGACACCTTGTGATATGTCGCAGTGCAATCCCAAAAGGGCATGTCACCTAACAGACCTAAAGAAAAGTATCACGAAACTAACCATAACGAATGTGACGGAGAACCAGTCCTATTTTATACTTTTTTAATATATCACATAACTAACCTAAAAAGAACTTTCACATAATCAGTCCCATATTGCACCGTTTGTGTTTTTAACAAAACACATGAGCTGTATTCACAATCAACCTGGGAAAATGCAAAATACATGCTAATTGTTCCTGATTGTTCCTTAAATATAAGCACTTTTAATACTTAATAAACTTTAGATTCAAATGTCTGTGAATGCAATTTTGTGAACAAAATATAATATTACATTATAAGATGTGCGCCCCGGTAGGCTAGTTGGTAGCGTGCTGGCTTATCAGTGCTGGGGTCGTGGGTTCGATTCCCACCAGAGGCACTGGTCTGTTTTCGATACAACGCGCCTAAGGCCATAGTAGCTAGAGCTCGGCTAGGGTGATAGTATATAATTTGTAATTATGTATATGATTATTAATTAATAAAATAAAAAAAAAAAAACATTATAAGACAATAATTTTTGATTCCAAAGTTATTAAGACTGTAGGGGTAAATGTCTATGTTCATATATGTGTTGGTCCATATATGGGCAACTGACATTGAAATACGAAAATTAAATTTATATATGGAATAATACATGAACTTATATATAAATATATATGCCATATATGGAACGATATATACAATATATTATCATATATGGTGTCATACACTCCCATATATGACCTCTTAAATTTTAATATATTAGCCCATATATGATTCGATATATCAGATATGTTCATATATGATTCATATATGCTCATATATGTAACCATATATGTCAATATATGAACATTTTCATATGAACATATGATCATTTTCAGCCGGCTAATAAGTTTAAATAACATTAAGTAAGTATGCAGATAGCGATTTTTAATTCAACATGTTTTAGTGGTAAAAATGGGTTGAAAAGTTTCAAAAATTAGATTTCTGGCCTATTTTTGGCTGTGTAGTAGAGGGAGGGGGCATGCATGTAAACCTTTTTTTTTCTAATTTAATGTAAGAATCTAACAAGAGTATATAGTCAAAATAGAAATATATGCACAAACAAAAAGTCGGTAGTGAAAGGGTTAAAAAAATATATATTAAAGATACCTACTACGCCCACTTTTTGAGAAATTATAAGACTTGACCCGTTTTTAATATGTATCATTTAGGACAAGAAATACTGTAAGTTTGGCATTGTTACGATATACCTTTTGTATGGCGCAATGGTATGAAAAGCCTCATATGTATACATGTTCATACGGTAAGTAATTTTATTAAAAAAAAAGTTGTAGATTTGTATTTCATTTATGTACAGCAAATTGTAAATGTCAGAGCTTTTTACAATGATCATTAAATTGTCTATTTAAGAATGTTGGTAGTTAGAGATGCGCAGTGTTGTTTTTATAGCCTTTTCTTAATTGCATTGACATTTTAATGAAAAGATTTAAATTTTTATATGTGGTTTAACTGATTGAAATTTACACAGAACACAATTTGCTCATAAATAGTATGTATTACTTTCATTATTTTCTGTTCGTAATATGTATGAAAAAATTTATACAATTTAGGAATGGTTTGACACATTCGAAAGTAATAATTTCATTGATAAAGTTAATATAAAAAAATTTAATTTTTGACTTGGATCATATAGGAAATTCCTGTTAGTTCAGAATTATATGGTTCGAATCTTCTATTATTGGTAGAGTTGATTTTCGACAAAACAGCAATAAATAAAGACATTTCATAAGAGATTTAGATGTCTTTGCCTTAATATATAACCAAAAAATAGCTTTAGACAATGCAAACTAAAAATTAAATATGTCTGCACAGAAAAAATTAAAATTGAGTTTCAATTAAAATATTTGTTGATTCAGTTAAAAGTTTAATTGAATTCGGTTCTATTGAGGAAATTGTAGTAACAATTAAAATAATTTGTAACATTTCAATTGATTTTATTTTCAATTATAGTTTTATTCATATCTATTTAAAATTTAATTGAATATTGTTTTTCTTTTCAAACAAATTTTTAGTAAAAATATTATTGTTTTAATATTTTAAAATTAAAAAAAAAAAAAAATCGGCAAAATTACAAAATTTTAAAAAAAATCAGCAAAATTGTAAAAAAGTCGCCAAAATTTAAAAAAATCTAACACATTTGAAAAAACTGCCAAGTTTGAAAAAAAATATTGCCAAAATTTAGAAAAACAATCCTCAAAATTGCAGAAATTGAAAAAAATCCCCAAAATTAAAAAAAACGCCAATTTTTTACTTTTTGGTGATTTTTTAAAGTTTTTGCATTTGTTTCTATGTTGTTTATTGTACGTTATTAAAACTGGAAAATTTGTTTTTAAAACAAAAATAAAAAATACTTTTTCTAAGTAAAACAACTACAATTGCAGTTAAAACAATAACAAACGCATTACTGCACATATAACTATCATGCAGGAACTGTAGAACTTTTCTGAGTGTACGCAGTGTTACACATTTTCTTCTATTTATTGTAAAGCTATGTACAGACGGTTGTCAGATCTTACAATATTGTCAGAAAATGTCTAACAACAGTGTGAACTTACAACTTTTGTCTTGCAACATTGTCAGAAAAAGCATTGTCTGTACATTGTAAGACAATAATATTGTCAGACATCTGACATTCGTGTGAACACCCTACGTTGCCATTGTCAGATACTTGCAAGACATTGTAAACAAGTTTTTATTGGCAGATGTGTTTAAATTAATGCATCTGACAATGGCAGTATTGTCACAGAAATGTTTCTATTGGCGGCACTGTCCAAAAATAATGAAAGCAAAAGTTTATGTTAATAATATTAAAAATCAAAAGTGAAACAAAATAGGAAATCAAATTAAATAAAAAAAGTTATGGCGACATTTCAATTAATGAAACCTGCGTCATAGCTGTGAGCCATCTGACTTGATGTTTCGTACCCAGTCGCCAAGAGGCTTGCAGTCGCCAACAGACACTAAAGCCGGGAAAAAACAAACACCCAAACAAAGATCCTACCGCAAAAAGGTGGAATCCGGGTGGTCACACGAAAGTATTATCAAACTTATCGAGGAAGTTTAGGTACGGCGAAGTTTATGGGATGCTGGTTGCGCTGAGTATACACTTCCCAAAGATATTTTATGGCAAGAGGTCGCAGATGCCATCCAGATAAGTGTGAACGATTGCAAAGGAAAATGGGAAAATCTCGGCAACTCTTTCAACTGCAATTTGCAAAAATATTTTGTCTTCATCCTCGCTACTTTCTAATACATATGCAGCTAAAATCGTTGCAATTGCTTTTTTTATTCCATGACAATTAATATTATTACTTTTTCAATTTAATTAAACACACAATTGACAATTAATAATTTCTTTCAAATGCTTTGACAGTTCTGGCAATGTCTAACAACAGATCTGGCAATTTTTGCCATACAAGAATCTGACAACCGTGTGAACTGACAATTTTCGTTGGCAGATAAATTTATTGTTTGACAATTGTCTGAAAATAAAATTGAAAGGTTTTCTTACAATCGTCTGAACTGATAATTTACGTTTTGCTAAACATGTTTTATTGTCAGTACATTGCCAGCACATTGCCAGATCTTACAATATTGTAAGATCTGACAACCGTCTGTACATAGCTTAAGGTGTTTAGTAACGATGTGTCATTAAGGTGTTTAGTAACGAAGCGACATCCAAATATAAAAGTAATGCGATTTGTAATGACAATTGTAAGTACTTGCCATTACCAAATATGTATAACCACTTATATGGTAATGCTTTTCTACACTGGATACATATAAGTACTTCCATAACCGATTATCAGTAATTCGTTATTTTGTATTTTAAAGGAATGCAATAGGTAATTAAATATCATTACTTGGTAATCTATATGACCTGTCATTACCATGTTTTTGCTGGGAACATTTAACAAGCATGTAAATTCTGTAAATTTATTGTGACCATGAGTTTATAGTTTAGATTAAGATGAAGGACATATAAAAGTGTGTCACCTATAGTGAGTGACATCAACTCATAAACTTTAAAATTAGATTGGTAATGCTTAAAAACTGTTACATACTATGTGTAGGAATAATTTATGATTGATCGTAAGCAACTTTTATTTATTTTATTTTTACTATAGACATAAAATAAAAACAAATAAAAATAAAAAATGCTAAATGCAAATGTAATGCAAAATATTTGCTAAACTACACAACATTTAGGAATGCGGTTTTGCATACAAACTTAAAGCCCCAAACAAGCAAATAAACTCCTCAATATGAAATTGTAAGAAAAGCAAAAATATATTTTAAATAAAAATGTCAACATTATAAAGGAAAAGAAACTAAAACTTGTAGTAAACAATTATTATTTTTAACCCATTAATGCCCAAATGAAATATGCTGAAGACAATACAGTGAAAATGTATTTATATGATAGACAAATAGGATAAAGTTAAAAGTAAAATATGATAAAGTTAAATCAAAGTTGAGAAAAGTTGAAAGATATTCATGTAAAAACGGCCAAGGAGCAAAAAGTGAAAAACAGCTGCCCTAATCGAACCGTTTCTAAATTCGGTATTGCAAGCAAAACTTGATGCATGAGGTTTAATTATTAGTGCCTGAACAAACAGTGGGCGTTAATGGGTTAATAAAAAACATGTTTAGATAAATTGAAAATAAACAATAAATGAGTTACTCAGAGGATATTCCAGTTAACTCCAATTTTCTAAATTTTTGATTTTAGATGTAGAAACGTTTGTTGTAATATTAACTATACATGTGATAAAAGATACACACAGAGAAAAATTTCGCTATTTCCCAATTGAAATTCAGTTACTACGACTTAAATCCGGTTATTACGAATTTCAGACGGTTGGCACAACTTAACAATATTTTTTACAACAAAGTTCGGTTAATACAACTGAATTTTAGTTGCATATTCAGAAATCTAATGTAAATATCGTTGAATTTATAACTGAATTTATAAGTTGTTTCCATTAATCTACACTTTTCAATTCGGTTGGCACTTTATTTCGCTGTGTGTAGATTTCAATATTGAAGTTATCTCGGCGAAAAATCAAAATTTTGTTTTACTTATAAACAAGTTTATACTTGTTTATAAATTCTTGAGAAATTTATTCGAAAAACTTCAAAAAATTTTAACATTTTTCTAATACTTTTTAAAAAAAATACTTACCTCCTGTTTCTATAAAGCAAAGGGAATACGTGTATTTTGTTTTTGCTACAATAACAAAATACACGCATTATAAAAACAGGGGGTTAAAAAATTTTTAAAATTAAATTGGTTAAACAATTTTTATGCATGTTTCTTTAATTAGCCATATTTAAGGAACGGTATATCGGACTTTGATGATTTAAACGGCATTGGATAGAAACATGTGACTTTTTTGATCTTCATAACTAAAAAGTAAACATTTTTAATTTCAGTACGCACTTTTCCTATCGGTGAGTTTTTTTCAAATGCTCTTTAAAGATGTATAATGCAAATTCAGGTTTAAATTATTTTGTATATAACGTTACCTTATCTATGAAAATAATTGCAGCATTTTTGTGAAAAATAGCTGGACGCTATTTTTAGTAAGACCTTCTTTATAGCGGCTATTACGATTTTGACAATTTATATGTCATATGTTACCCACATAGTGCATCAAGTGTTCTAATTTGCTAATTTGTGGTTCCATGTGCATTTTTATACACAATGCAATTTTCTAGAAGAAACCGAATTTTAGTTGAAAATTGCCAAAACCGAAGAAACCGAATTTTAGTTGGAAATTGCCAAAATTTTTCTCTGTGTGAATAATTTAGACGATGTACAAATAATAAAAATAAAAAACGCTATCATGTCCAATGCTTCATATTTGTTTTCTAACCACTGTAACTTTCCTGTTGACTTCTTAAAATACTTGTGTCTCTGAAAACCCCATTTTTTCAAGTTGAAAAAATTTACAATTTTATTTTAACAAGTTTGATATAATTTTTATTAAATATAAAAATTATGTTTTTTCGACCTTTAATTGTGCAATAAAAATGGAAATTATTCAAGTTCGAGGCCATGCTCTATATTTCTTAATTAGGATATTGTAATAACAAATAATCTATAGTTTTTTTATTTTCAAATTTATTATTTGATCCTTTCAGGAATGTGTTGATAGATCTATTTCGGGAATTTTCTAGATTCCCATCATCAGAACACGTTTTGAAAGCGGTAACAATCCCATGTCAAACATCAAACATTCATATAAACTAGTTTACTCACTACATGAGAACTAATATATGAGCTTGAAGTTAAAGATTATAACCATTGACCAAAAAATAAATTGAAAACTTGTTTGTTATATGCAAGGTCCACCTCTGATGGATATTCAATACACGTTTTTTGTTTTTCTCTCCTTTTTATATTTTGTTTAGTTTATAAACAACACAGGGGGAGTAAACTAGACTGTACTTTGTCTTTTATACAAGTTTGATATAATTTTTATTAAAAATTATGTTTTTTCCGACCTTTAATTGTGCAATGAAAATTTAAATTATTCAAGTTCGAGGCCATACTCTATATTTCTTTATTAGGATATTGTCCTAACAAATAATGTAAAGAGTTTTTGTTTTCAAATTAATTATTGACCACTTTCAGGAATGAGTTGATAGATCTATTTCGGAAATTTTCTAGGTTTCCATCATCAGAACACGTTTTGAAAGAAATGACAATCCCATGCAAAACATCAAACATTCATATAACCTAATTTTCCCACTAAATGAGAACTAATATGAGCTCGAAGATAAAGATTATCACCATTGATCAAAAATAAATTGGAAATTTGTTCGTTATGTGGAAGCTCTACCTTTGGTAGATATACAATGAATGCTTTTTGTTTTTATTCTTCTTTTTATTTTACACTTGGTTTGTTTTATTTAAAAACAAGATGTAAAGAAAATACCCGAAATAGATCTATCAACACATTCCTAAAAATGGTCAATTAATAAGTTTGAAAACAAAAACTCTATAGATTATTTGTTAGGACAATATCCTAATAAAGAAATACAGAGTGTGGCCTTGAACTTGAATAATTTTCATTTTCATTTTATTTTAAATGCTAAAGTTTTATCAGCATGTTTAAGTTTAAGCTTTAGTTCCAAATATATCCGCTATTGGTTGCTACAAAGTCATGAAATCCATAAAAAATATTTCTTTGGCGTATTTCCATGTTTTCACAAAGTTTAGTAAACAAATTCCTAACTGTTAAAATTCCGGAGTCAAAATATAGGAGCATTTTAAGGCTAAAGTGGCATGCCTTCATTTTAGAGATCGTATGCAATTCTTCGAAATTGTACGCTAAAAATGTAATGATTATTTTTTTGATACATATGGGAGGCAGTTAAAAAAACATGATTCCTATCATATATAATACATCCTGTACCGAAATTCAGATATCTACATCAATTAAAATTTTATAAATACTGACTTTCAACTCCCGATAATGGCAATATCTGACACTGTGATTTTTCATAAAAAAATCTTAATAAATATGCTATTTTCCAATGTATGGACTCATCAAAGATATATATACCTTTAGTTTTTCTGGATTGTCTTTAAAGTTCAATCAGTGAAAAAATTGCGATTGCTTGAAAACTTGGATATCCGAAGTTTTCAAGCTGGCTTTCGCATATCCGTGGAAAGAGGGATTAATTTTTGAATTTCCAGGGATACCGGGAATTCGCGCTTAATATTAAAATGATTAAAAGATTCTTATTAAAAAACTAAGTTTCCTTTAAAAAAAGATTATTTAAAATTATACTCGTACTATTGCGTCTACAATCATCATAACAAATTACATAAAAATCTCATCATCTTAAGCCTTAATATCCCACTGGTACCGCTAGGAACCCACCAAAAAACTAAAACTTTGTTTAAGAAATTTATTGTAAACTTGACGCTGCGACTTAAAAAGTGTTTATTAGTCCAAGCACCACCGGTTATGCTGGTCGCCGCTTGAAATTAACTTTATTTGTGACCTGTGTGTTCAGTAGAGTGACTCAACCTCGAGAAATAACACTTTTGTGAAATCGCGTACTTTCAAAAAAATATTTTTGTGGCAAATACGTCGAAGTCGAGTCTGAAAAAAATATTTCCGTGATCTTTGTAGTGTATAGAAGCTATTGTGAGTGTTTAACAGTAATTTAATTTTTATATTTTAGTATATTTTTTCTAATTTTTGGTTGGTCCTTGGCGGAACCGTCAGGCACCGGGAGTATCAAATTAAGCAAATATGAAATTATATAGCCACGTTTTTGTTATGGTATTTTTTCTTTTGTTGTTTATAAATGGTGCGTAGAATTCGTGATTTTCGAACAGAAGAAGAGCTTTCGGAGTATGTCAATTCGATTGCGTGGTCGGAAAGCGAAGATGATGGTGATTTTTCTGCTGACGACATTGATTATGACCCAGATTTCGACTTTGATACTGCTGCTTTCCGCAATGAAAATTTAGAAGATGTGTGATGATTCTGGATTTTGTTATGCGTTTGAAATTTATTCCGGCGACGACGACCATCGTGAGGAAAATGAACCAAATTTGGGTGCGTCTGAGAAAGTTGTGGTACGATTGGCTCGCTCGGTTCCTCGATTCGTAAATCATGTCATATATTTTTATAATTATTACACTTCGATTCCGTTGATGGTGTATTTGCGAACACAAGGCATCTATTCGCTTTAAACTGTTCGACGCCCGCGACTTCTGTTATGCAAATTACCGCAGAAATTTGCCAATCGAGGTGATTGCGAAGAGTATGTTGGAACGTTTCATGGAATCGACGTAACAACAGTGGCTTTGAATGACAATAAGGTTGTAAATATGGGATCAACAATGGCAGGAGTGAAGCCAAATATATCGGCCGATAGTCAAACGCCCGAGAATGCTCCAACCATTGAACGATATAATAAAAGGAAAAAGGTGATGGAAAATATTCAATGTCCAAATGTGGTTCATGAATATAAGAAATACATGGGCGGTGTTGACCTTTTGGATTTGTCACTCGGTCCTAGTCATATCCGTATAGTCACGTAAATGGACAAATAGCTTATTCTACATGTGTGATATGGACATTATGCGTGGATTTTATACAAGCGGCATCATGCAGTGACTAATCAAACCGAGCCAAAGAAATTGTTGCATGAATTTGTGTCTCAAGTTGCCCATTGCTTGACAAAATCTAGTACTGAAATGCGATTGGGAAAAGGTCGACCAAGTAATCTCAAAGTTGAAATTGTTGTGAAACGCCATCGCCCAATGTCTGCTCCACTTCCGCCATGTGACATTCGCTTGGATAACGTTGGACATTTACCAAAATATATCAGAGGGAAACAGTGATGCAAAAATCCGAAATGCACAAAGGTTAGATGCCAAAAATGTGGGATACATTTGTGTTTTACGCTGAGTTTCACCAAAACTAAATGCCGTTGTTTACACTTTTATACTTATAGTTTTTAACTTTTCTGAATTTTTTTTTAATTTTCTTGAATAAAATTTATTGATTTTTGCAAAAAAAAAAAATCTGTGGTACAAAATATATATTTTTTTTAATTTTGATGTCCGGGAGCCTAGTGATTCCGCCAAGAACCAACCAGGTATTCAAAGTCATAGAACAAAAATTGTTCAGAATTGCGAGTTTTATAACATTCATTTCTCTCGGCTCAAAACAAAAAATCTGGATATTAAGGGTTAAGAGTATTGGTATAATTTTACAATTCTTTGATGCAGAATTGAACATTTTTTATATATAAAGTAGGGGAAAGTGGTGTACGTTGAAACGTTAAAGTTTTTTGCATATATTTTGAACATTTTGCAAAAATGTTCTTCTAGATAGTGTTTTATTTAGCCTTACGCCCATGTTTATCATATATATATATAGGTCCATAAATTAAATATATGCAAAAGATAAATGAGATGGTGTAGCTTAAAACGCTCAAAGTAAATTTTCAGAAAAATTTTATACACACTTAAAATAGTATAAGAGCTATATTTTTATTCACAAAAAAAAAAAATATATTAAAAAATTAAATTTTTTTAAGATCTGGGATCCTAATTTGGTACATCTATTTAGTAAACAGTAGCGGTTTTCATTCTTGGTGTTATAGTTACTTCGTGTTATATTTACTACAATTTGTTCCAACCAACAAAGGGTGTGTCTTAAATTTATAAATCAGATGATTTTTGTATCAAAAATTATTTTAATTTAAGAAAAATGCCAAAATTTACAGAAAAAGAAAACATCACAAATTTTTTATTGCAAAATGTTTCCGTTTTAAACTGGCTTTTTCGATATTTAAAAATAAAAATAAAATAAAATAAATTTGTTTGACGGTAGAACAGTCAACTGTTTTCTGCTGATAAATTTATCATGCGTGTTTACCACAGTTTTTTGTGTGGTATTTCGCCACAGCGTGGTACATTTTAGTACAATACATTTTGTTGCTGGTTCTGGTAAATTCTGATAAATTTACCTTTTTTACTACCAAAAATTATTAAATTTTTAAAACGAAAGCATTTTGAATTTTTTTCGAAATTTAAAATTTAGGAATTTTTAGTAATACACCTTTTTTCTAAACTGGGCCATTTTAGCCGTCTTGCTGAACGGATTAGCGTTTCCAAAAAAAATATAATTATTTCTTCTATTTGGAACCACTTGTAATAAAACTGACGGTGGAATGACAGATCTATTTTAAAGGGACACCCTAATGAACATATATCGTAATAATTTGCCACACATATACGCATATATAATAATATCAAGTTTGTATGAGTATATAGAAACTTTTTTCATCGGGAGGTATATTTTTATAAAAGGTACTTTTCATAAGAGATACTTTTTATAAGAGGTACTTTTTATAAACGGTACTTTTTATGAACGGTACTTTTTATAAAATGTACTTTTTATAAAAGGTACTTTTTAAAAAAAGTGCTTTTTAAAAAACGTACTTTTTATAAAGGGTACTTGTTATAAAATGTGCTTTTTTATAATAGGGATTCTAATACATCCTATTTTTTGTAAAATAATATATTTTAATAAAAGCAAACATATCTACAAAAAGTACTCTTTTTAAAACATGCTTTTTATAAAAGTACTTTCTATAAAATGGCACTTAAGCACTTACCACTTTGTTATTAGCATCAACACCTCTAAAACTATCTTGTTGTACAGCTTTTCTTCTACAAAATAAGGAACCCACAACACTTGTACCCGAAATAAGTGTATCAGGATTAATAACACAAAAACCTATATCTTTATAAATTTTATAAGCTGACAAATTTGCATCCCATTCTCCCTTGAGAGATACTATATCATTGACACCAAGGACCTTGTAAATATAACGTTGCTTCAGCTTCCTCGTCATTTTCGGCATCGAGGCGTACTGTTGCCTTAACTTTCAATACTAAAGCAAATGTTTTCTTTTCTCTCTCTTCCTCAATTACGGAGCATCTTTGCCATTGGGATAAATCCAATTTTGATTTATTTAAATCTTTTTCGGCCGTTTCAATTGCTGCAAAATCAAAGTCTTCTTCCTGATCAAACAGAAAATTATCTCGTCGGCTTTTAGTTTTTTAACTACACTTTCGATTTATTGTTTTAACGCGGATATTAATCTTTTGGTGGAACTCATTTTATTTGCTATTGGCAGTATTTAATTTCATAAATTTACAGATCTTAAAACATTTTGTGATGAAATTATAACTTTATCCCGCTATTTTATTTGCTTGTACTGATCTATTACAATTTGAAATGTCAAACAAATTACGCATTCACAATAGTATTTTCATTAACATGGAGTTGCCATTATATATATATGTTGCCAGAGTTTTAAAAGATTTAAACTAGATAGCAAAACAGGTTTTGCCAAAAACGCGTATTTAAGCTCTTTATTCTATTCCAACGTTTAATTATTCTTTTCCGCTTGTTGCGGTCAAACACGTGTTTAGCAATCTAGTCTGAATGCCGTATAAAGTTCCCAAATTTCCATCTTACTTAAAAAAATGTTATTTAAAGGCTTAATGATCGCTTGTACTCACTTTAAAAGAATTTCGTGATATTTTATATAGTGTTCCTCTTTCCCTTGCCATTTTTAACGAAGTTTAAAAAAACTAGTTTTATAAAAAAATTAACGAAAAAATCCGTATATAAAATTTAACCGGTTAATCGGCCTGTTTTAACTAACTGATTATTCGGGTCGAATAATTATTTGAGTTTTAAATTATTTGTTTCGACATTAACCGAATTATATATATGATAGATTTGTTTTTTGTTAATTACTACCATATATGTTTATATATAATTATATAACGGGTCCGCCAAAGAACTTTTTTTATTTGAAAATGCTATAAAAAAAACTACTGAATATTTTCTCAAATTTCTTTTTTTATTTGAAACTACAATCCTTCCGGTTAATAATGGAAAATAATTTCATTCAAATGGCTGCCTCGGCTGGCCATGCAGTAGCCTACACGATCGGCCCAATTTTTAAGCACATTATCGATTGTGTGCAGCTGTATTTCACCAATGGCTTCACGAATATTGTCCTTTAAAGCGTCAATTGTCTCTGGCTTGTTGGCGTAACACTTATCTTTGACGGCAACGGTGTCAAATCGCAGCTCCGAGGTGGCCAAACGACATCAGCTCTGCGGCTGATAATGCGATCTTCAAAAACAGGGCGCAAAAGATCGAGTGTAGCTTCGGCTGTGTGGCACGTAGCGCCGTCCTGTTGAAACCAAATGTTGCCAATATCCTCCTCTTCAATTTTTGTGAACAAAAATTCGTTCAACATGGCCCGATAACGATCGCCATTGAATGACCATTGACATTCTGCAACATTACCATGATTTTCAAAGTAATGTCGCAATATTTCCCAGCGTTGTTCAAGCGTATACACAACCATATTCGTTCAGCGGAAGGATAAAACTAATTATCTGTCAAATCAGACATGAGCTAAGTGTTAGCATTCACGAAATAAGCACTAGTTGAAAAAAAAAAACGTTAGATGGCGGAGCCTTTATAAGTGATAGAATGTATTTGATTTTATTGGGATCCTGGTGGAACTAGGCGACGTGGCAAGGAGCACGATATGTCGAATTAAGGGGAATAAGTAGTAGAACAAAAAAAAAAAAGAACCTTGCAAAAAAGTTTATGAATAGTTTCTGGGCAAATCTGGAAAATGTTATTTTTGGTCCCAATGGGATCCTGGTGGAACTAGGCGACGTGGCAAGGAGCACGATATGTCAAATTAAAGGGAATAAGTAGTAGAACAAAAAAAAAGAGACCGTGAATTATCGATTCGGCGCCGTTCGCAGCAATTGGGCCTCTGTTACTCCACTACGTGGAAAATTTTGCGGAAGGATTTGGGTGTAAAAACTTTTAAAATACAGCTGGTGCAAGAAGTGAAGCCACACGACCTACCACAACGGCTAACTTTTGGTGAGTGGGCGCTGGCAAAATTGGATGAAAATCCACTTTTTTATCAGAAAATTGTGTTCAGTGACGAATCTCATTTCTGGTTAAATGGATACGTAAACAAGCAAAATTACCGTATTTGATGTGAAGAGCAACCAGAAGCATTGCAAGACCTGCCAATGCATCCTGAAAAATGCACTGTTTGATGTGGATTATGGGCCGGTGGCATCATTGGACCGAACTTTTTCAAAGACGACGAAGGCAGGAACGTTACTGTGAATGGCGAGCGCTACAGTGCGATGATTACATTTTTTTTTGCCCAAAATGGAAGAGCTGGACTTGGGTGACATGTGGTTTCAACAAGACAGTGACACATGCCACACAGCATGCGAAACAATTTCCCAATTGAGAGGCGAGTTCGGTGAACAGTTTATTTCACGTTCAGTTTATTTCACGACATACTGGCCGATATTTTGGAAAGATATGAACCCAGCCAAAAATGAACCCAACGTATGAACCATTTAAGGCGTAGCCGCGGTCAACATTTACATGAAATCATCTTTAAACATTGAATTATATAGATCGTTCTATCGACTCAAATAAAGATTTCACACATTTCACACATTTCATACATTTCTCCAAATTGTATGTGTTTTTTTTTTTTAATCAAATCCGAAAGCTCTTAAAAATCATCCTTTATTAGAAAACTAAATAAAATTTATTTTCTAAAATCGTACTTTAAAAAAAAAAAACATTTAAATCCTAAATATCAAAAATCACAATTCGCTCCTGTGTACAGTAACGTAAACGTATTCTGGATGGAAAAATGTCTGAAATTAACTAAGTTCTTGAAAAAACAAAAATTCGTATACCCATATTGTCCATATGGTGGACCCAGAGTGGCTTACTACATATTGGAACGGAACTTTTTTATGTCTTCATTTGCATGCTAAGTAAATTTTTTGCTTATAACTTTTTAATATCTAGGCCGATCAGTATCAAATTTTGACAGTATTTAACTTAGAGAACGTAGATTTTAACAACGTATACACACTAAAACGTGCTAAGTCGACTTAGCATAATTTAGTTTGGAGGTGTCGCTATGTGTGGGTGCCAAGAGGTTAACTTTTAAATTTTTTAGCTTGTAAAGTCTTTAAAAATTGTTTTTTAAAACAATAACTTTCCATTTTGGGAGTGTATTTAAATATCTAAATATTTTTAATGGATTTTTGTAAGTATATTTTCACTGTAGCATCGTTAAGTTATTATATTGACCATAAAAACAAGTTAATTTTGTCAAACCGAGTAATCTTTAGCAACAATGTTGCTTTATTGTTGTGTTGTGCAACTTACCTGAACCATCACTATTTGTAACGCTTGCTACTGTCGTTGTTAAACGCCTTGATTGGAATTTTCTTCTCAATGCTGCTGAAGATTGTTGAGATGACGGATATTTTGTAGTTTGCTTGGCTGTGATGTCATTATCGGCAGACGACGATGACGCCAACGATGATGAGGCCAATTTTAAATCGTTTGTTAAAGTTTCCGAAGATTTCTTCGTTAACCTATTACTAGCTTTAATCGATGTTGCTGTAGTATCCGTAGTAATATCAACAGCAGCAGAATTAAGAGTTGGTGGCCGATTGGTGCGTAACCGTTTAAATTTAGAGGTTGTTATGTATTCATCGTTACCAGTTAAAGATGATACTTGTTGTGTTGTAAAGGCCGGCGTAGTTGATTGTTGTGTTGCTGTTGCTGCTGCTGCTGCGGCGGATGTTGTTGTGGTTGCTGTAGCTGTAGCAGTTGGTGTATTGATTAAGCGCCGGCGCACACTCAATACAGGCCTTCGCGTTACTGTCAAACCATTAATGTTAGCAGTTGCTGGTGTGCGCAGCTACAGTTAGGATGTATTTTTATAAAGATCGTATTTTTTTTTTTTTAATATATGGAAGAAAAAGAAATTTAAAAATATTTAAATTAATAATTTATTTAAAAAACAAAAATTAATTTTAATAGAGGGATTTCATTTTTAAGAGATTATTTACTTGTTTTTGTGTAAAGTTTTTAAGTGTTTTGTAAAAGTGTTTTAATTAAGTTTTGTGTTTAAGTTTAATTTTATATATTTTTTTTAGTGTTTTATGCTGTTTTAAAGATTTCTACTACTTTTGCTGCTACAAGTTTTGCTAAAGAAAAGTGCTGAAAAAAAGTAATAAATTGCTTATTGTAGTGAAGTTAGTTTTTTTTTCAAATTAAATGTATATTAAACTTAGATTTAAATGTGAATCATTTTAATAGAAATTGATATTAATTATACTTAAGCTTAATTGTAATTTAATTGTGTTACAAAAAAAATAATAAAAAGTTTTATAATTTTTGGTGTTATTTGTGTTTTATTTAAAAGAAGCATTATATGAAATTGAATAACAAAAATATTTTATAAAAAATAATGAAAAATTACATTTTAACTTGATTCTACAAATTGGCCTTGTGTGGTTGCTTTCGGTAATCGTCATGGGTTTAGAGCTAATCTCAAAAACTAATTCATAAAAAATTAATAAGTTTAGACATACATTTTATATTCCCCTTAACTACAGTCCAAAAATTGCACTCTTTGTGCTTTTACTCAAGAAAATATTACGTCTTTTTCGAAATACGAGAAATTGAGCAAAAACTCTCCTTAACTTAAATATAAGGTGGCGCAAAAATAACCTTCCGATGTTTTTTTTTTATTATGTATTTATTATGTATAGCATTTTCTGATAGGAGGATTACTTTTGCGCCACCTTATATATTATGAGTTCCATGATAGTACATTACAAATAGAATTGACAGAGGTTCTTCAAATTTGATTAATTTTTTATGCACACATACTCCATGGAGCCCATAGCACATCCCCAAATTTATTTTTTCAATTTATCAAAAACTTTCTATTTTTTCAAGGTTTTAATTTTCAAAAAAAATTCCAAAAGTATGTTATTTTGAAGAGCTCTGAACTGGAAAGTTGTTATCGGATTTCTCTGACTTAAAAAGCACTCGATTTATATGGTTTTATATGGATTTTTATGCAATAAAAAAATACATATTAAAAAACTACATTTTTTAATGGAAATTTAATTTTTAGATGCATTTTCGAAATTATTCTCCCCTTCAAAATTTTTCATTTAAAATTTTAAAATTTTTTATATAAAATTTAATTTCTCTTTTTCTGTGACTCAAATATCATATAATTTTTTCAGTTTAAAATAAAAAAACAAAAACCATACAAAAAATTACGTTTTTTGTATAATTTGGGAATTTTATATTTCGAACAGGTTTTTAAACAATTTAAATAAAACGCACAATATATTCTTTATAAAAAAAGTGATTTCTTTAGGTTTATCTGTTCTAAAAATGCATTTTTGAGGGAAATGCAATACGCAATTTTTGCATTGTTCATAGCGTGTTCAGTATTTTAAACTGTTTTAAAACCTGTTCAAAATATAAAAAAAGAATGAATTTTTTTTTGTATTGAAATAATAATTATGGAAATTAGATGACAATTTTGAAGGGGGAATATAATTTCGAAAATACATCTAAGACTTGCATTTGCATAAAGAATGTTTTATCTTTAAATGCATTTTTATTGAATTAGTGTGAAAGAGGACAATCGTAAAAATCGAACGCTTTTCGAATCAGCGAGATCTGATATCAACTTTCGTGTATACGGCTCTTCAAAGATATATACTTTTGGGATTTTTTTAATTAAAAAAAAAATCGAAACCCTGAAAAAATAGCGAGTTTTTGAAAAACTACTGACGGATATGTGTTATAGGCTACATAGAGAATATATGTTTATAATAAAGGGTCCGAAAATTAACTTTTTTTTTTTTGAAAATGCTATAAAAAAAAAACTACTGAATATTTTCTCAAATTTCTTTTTTATTTGAAAGTACAATCCTTCCGGTTAATAATGGAAAATAATTTCATTCAAATGGCTGCTTCGGCTGATCATGCAGTAGCCTACACGATCGGTCCAATTTTTAAGCACATTATCGATTGTGTGCAGCTGTATTTCACCAATGGCTTCACGAATATTGTCCTTTAAAGCGTCAATTGTCTCTGGCTTGTTGGCGTAACACTTATCTTTGACGGCACCAAATAATAGTCCAACGGTGTCAAATCGCAGCTCCGAGGTGGCCAAACGACATCAGCTCTGCGGCTGATAATGCGAAAATCAAAATCCGTACGCAATTTTTGCACACATTCTGCAACATTACCATGATTTTCAAAGTAATGTCGCAATATTTCCCAGCGTTGTTCAAGCGTATACACAACCATATTCGTTCCGCGGAAGGATAAAACTAATTATCTGTCAAATCAGACATGAGCTAAGTGTTACCATTCACGAAATAAGCACTAGTTGAAAAAAAACGTTAGATGGCGGACCCTTTATAAAGAAAATCGGACGACATTAGGTCAAAATATTGCAAAAATTGTCTTTGCTACTTCTACTAATATAAACATCTTTACGTTTTCAATTTTAGACGATTTCCTTAGAGGTATCCTATTAAAATCCTGTATATCTTTGGATCAAAATAAAAAAAAAAATACAAAAAAAATCGGCGGTTTGAATATAGCATAGTGAGTTGTTTTTGATGTGAAAAAAATTCACTCAAATCTCAAAGGAAATCATAATTTAATTTTCAAAACTAACAATTTTTTAATTTGACAAGAAAAACATACCCCCTGATTCAAGTCGAATTTCCATCTAGCAAATGTATTTTGTTTTTATACGGATATTCTACACGGTGAGAATTTCTTGGGCGAGTTTTAATAAATTTCTTAGGAGAGTTTTCACTAAACTGATGAAGTTTGCTTCACAATGTGAATAAAAATTTCTTACAGATTATGAAAAAGTTTCACAGTTTTAATGAAACTATTTTTAATAAAACTTTTTCATTAGTTGTATGAAATTTGTAATTAATAAAATGAAATGTTTCATAAAATTTTATGAAAAACTGCATTGATTTAATGAAAAGTTTCAATGGATGAGTTCCAGTGAAATTTCATAGATCTAATGCAAAAATTCATTGATATCATGCAGAGAATTTTCTCAGTGTACTTTGTGACATCTTTCTGAATCAGGGGGATAATTACAACAAGTCCAATCAGAGGTAAGGTGCGCTTTTACTAACACTTGTATACAAAGCTTCTGCTGAGACTTCTACTAAAATATTGTTAAAAAAAAAAAATAATTGTCTTCCTATATACAAATATAAAGCCAAAACTGTTCGAGTTATGAATCAATCCCCTGGCCGAATGAAAAATATATTTCGAAAACATAAAATATAATTCCACATACTCCCATATATTAATTTAATTCTGCCAATCCAGTTATATATTGCCCGTCCTATAACGTATGGAATAACATATTGTAAGATACAATTAAATATGCTGTTTAAAGAAAAATTACAGATGCAACTAAAATTGTATCTTACTATATATGATGTCATACTTAACTATATTAAATTTTCCAAACTGGATCACTTTATATAAGATTATATAAAATTTTTATTAGAGGAAACATTTTGATGTCATACTTAACTATATTAAATTTTACAAAGCTGGATCACTTTATATAAGATTATATAAAATTTTTATTAGATGAAACATTTTGACTTTTATAAAGTTTGTTTCTTAAGTCTTTTGATTTTATTTATACTAATAATAAAATAAATGTTTCACTGCAGAAAATGTTTTTGTCAAAACGTTTGAAATCGCTGAAATTTAAATTAAATTGTATGGTATTGTACACTAAAATCCTTTCCATAAAATATCGACAAATTCACGTCTTAAATAATATACCGAGGATACCACATTTATCTACACTTCATTTGGTAAAAATACTTAAAAATTCAAAGAAAACAAAAAATTTATTAATTTTTACCACTTAACCCAAGACATGGTACTTAACAAAAACCGGTAAATCTTAGACATTGTTTCCTTTTACACATCCAGATTTCATCGAAATAATAGTGTATCAGTTTGTAAATATATTTGTGTATAAACAACCGTGAATTCAGCAGCTGTGATTCATAAACTTACAATTTCAAAACAATAAAAAGTTTTTTTTTAATTACAAAAATTAACAATATAGCAAAAAATCAAGTTTGTGTCTTAAGTTTTTTGTTTTCGTTCGAATATGTTTACCCAAAAACATGATTTTAATTAAAAATACATTTTATTGTTTGTATTTCTTATAACAACAGCAACACAAAAGTGAAATTTTACGAAATTTATACAGCGACAAATGCGTCTCTTTAATCCCTCACCGAGGAGACTAACACTTAAACCATCGGTATGACATTTGAAAAAGGAAAATGGTCAATCTTTGATATAACATAACAAAATTGCATCGACTTGTTAGCAAATTTTGCTGCCTGCAGAGCAACAGCTCACAAATGGTTGTCCGTAGAAGTATTCCGGGGGATCCGCGAAGAGTTCCGACAAAGAGATTGTTAAAATTCTTTTTTTTTTTTTTTAATTGCACAATATTTTTTGCACTTTTAGTAATAATAAAATTATTAAATAAAAATTTAGTTGAATAATTGAAGATTATTTAGGACTACATTTGTTAGATAAATGCTTTCTCTCCTAAAATTGCCTATAACTTCCCAGCAAAAAATAGTGCTTACCCAGAAGCGCTTCCGGAAGTCATTATTTGGTAACAAAGCACTTCCAAAGCAAATAAAGAAGGCATGATTTTTGTTCGCTATGTCCCACTTGGTATGTCTCTTTTAAAGCGCTTCTTTCATGTGCTCTTAGTAGCAATAAATTCATGCCTTCTTAGGCACTAAGAAGCGATTTTTGTATATTGACAACATTAGTGCTTCATGGTATGCATACTTTATTGCTTCATTGTAAGCATTATTCACTGCTTCAAAGAAGGCATTCTGGGAAGCACGACAGAATGCCTTCCCTAATTGCTTTATAGTATGCAAGGCGGTGAAGCGCTATTTTGGAAGCATACAAATGTAGTTACTGCTTACCAAATCCAGGTTATTTTTTGCTGGGTTACAATAAGTGGGTCCCTCTAATAACACCGTTAAACAAAATCAGAAAAATTTGATGCACCTATCATTTCTAAATGACTATAGGACGTAGATCATGAATATGCACTTAGAATTTCAGAGTTAAAATATACGAGTAGTTAAAGAAATATTTGCAAAAAAACTTTTTGTAGAAAATTAAATTTTTTTCATAAACTTTTTGCAAAAAATACAAAATACTTTTTTGCAACATTCACATAGAATGAACTATGTCTTTTAATTTGATAATATTACACATTTCGAAGGATGCGATAATGTGCATGTCTTACACTAATAATAATCCATGCGTAAATTTACAAAAAAATGTCAAAATAACCAAACTTTTTGTAAAATAAACGAAAATTTGTATATTTTACGAAATTTTTTGTAGTTTTGACAATAATTTCGTATTTTTATGCACGGATTATTATGAGTGTAAAGTTGAAATTTACCATTTTCACGATTTCGTTAATAAAATAAATGCAACGAAAAAAAAGATCCAAAGTTTTAATATGTGTCTTTAAAAAACATCACAGGTTACTTAATTTATGAAATAAAGTTGAGAACTTTCTTTTATAGTTTTATAAAAAAAAAAAAATGGCTTAGACTAAAAAATTTGAATTTATATTTATACCTTAACAAAATTGGGTTTTTGTGACGAATCTTAATTAATAAAATTCAGCTAAAAACATTCGAGTGTGTTTAAAACATGTTTTCTAATCAATACCAACAAAGTGGTTTTCCTAAAAAATAACATTTTAAATTATGCATGTTAAAAATGTACTTTTTATATTTTCTCTATAGTAAATTCATACAAAATTAATTTTAATAAAAAAGTTGTAAAAATTGTATTTCAGACTGGATTTTCTTAACATATTGATACATAGTTTATGGATTTTTTATAAAATAAATTAAGTGAAATAGAAAATACCATCATGTGCTAAAATTTTGCAAATTCGATTAATGGATTTTATATTATTCACAAAAAATTAAAGTGAAGTTTTCACTTTAACTGTAAGGATATAATACATCCTTCGCCCAATCGCAATGAATTGACACGGTTTAAAATGCCCAAAGTTCATCCTTAAAAACCATATCAAAAATTAGTCTTAGTTTATTCTAGTATATGAATTAATAAGAAATTTTAAAGCAAAAACTTGAGTTTTGGTAAAAGTTAAATTCGCGAATATTTCAAAAACCGAAGCTCATGTTAAAATTTGGTGTTCACATTTGTGATCTACGTCATAAAATCTATCAGAATTGATAAATCGCATGTCCGTTGCATATTTAGTGTTTAACTGTGTAATTGTGCAGTTTTTAAAATTGATTCTATTAACAATGCCACAACTCGACGCTGATTTCAAAATCTGACAAAAAAAAATTTCTCTCATTTGCTGTTTTTGAAATACAGTGCACTCGCGATAATGTGAACACTGCGTTACGTGAACACCGCTTAATGTGAACACATTTTATTTTACATTGACTACTCTAAAAGGTGAACAAAATACGAAAGCCCTATAATGTGAACAGAAAAAAGTCAATGTGTTAGTTAGAAATGCGTAAATACGTTAAGAATTAAAATTTTTCTAAATTTTGGGATTAGATATATAGAAACTATTTTAGTTGCTATTTTCATTTATTTTATTTATATATACATATGTAGTATTTTTACATAAATCTTCATACAAATGTATGTAAATAATTTTCTAAATAAATCATTTACTTCTTTTACTCTAATAAAATGTCAATTATTATTTTAATACGTATAATTAGTCTAAACTTATGGCATTATTGATACATTTTGCCTTAAAGTTTTGGCGTTCGGAAAGGTGAACAGCTCACAAACGTGAACACTTCCGGTTTTAATTAGTTCACGTTATCGCGAGTGCACTGTATCGCGGTTTTTATATTTACATTACTCATCGGTTTTTTTGTATATTTTGCTTCATTTTTCGAAATTTATCATAAAATCATGACATTTTTTTAACAAAATTTTGTTTAATTTGAGTATAATCAGGTCAGTGTTTGTATCAGGATATCGCATTGGTATTGCAAGGAAGTTGAAAATTGCTTATGCATGTTAAAAAATTTTACAATTTTATCATTGCATATAATAAACAAATTTTTGTATTAAACTTGCAAATCCATTGAAAACGTCCTGAAATATTTAGAAAAGAACTTCAAACTTTATAAAAATCTATTATTAAGAGATTTGGGTACGCTTAATTTAAATCTTGCAAATTTTTTTTTTCTCATTTGAAGTTTTTAAAATATTGAGGTTTTTATATTTACGTTACATACTCCAGTTTTTTTTTTTATTTTCTTAATATTTCAGGATATTTGCAATGGATTTGCAATTTTAATACAAAAATAAGTCCAGTGTAATATTTAGTTTTCGCTTAAAAATATATATATGATAACATTTTTAATTTTTGTTAGCAAACATAAAATTTAGAAAGATTAAATTAAACATTTTCCACTTCCTTGTAATACCGGTAATATATCCTAAAACAAGCACCGACATAATTACACTCAAATATAATTTTTTGTAGATTTACATTAAAAACAAAAAATTCATGATTTTTTTGGTTAAATTTTGAAAAATTAAGCAACATATATGGAAAAATGAGGTGAATGATGTAAATATAAAAACCGCAATATTTCAAAAACAGCAAATGAGAAAAGACATTTTGTGACAGAGTTGAATCCAGTGTACTTAAATCTATTAAAAAAATATCTATTTCAGAGAGAGGTTCTACAAAACTGTGAAATTTGTCGAGTAGTGTTTTTCAAACTGCTTTTGTTGTTTATATTTATTTCTTAATTTTAAACATTAGACTGACTCAAAATTTACAGTGGTATGTTTTATGATTCCCAAAAATTTCGTATCTAACAATTAAAAAAAGATATTTTTCCAAGAATTTTGTACTTTAACTTAAAGGCAATTTATAAAATATTTTTATCATATGAAAGGCATATAAAACATGTCACCGCATGCCCAGATATATCTTTTTTTGAAAGATATTCTGCAAAAAAAGGGACTCAAATTTTGCTTTGGGCAAGTACATCATATATGTGTGGAAATAATTTGGAATTTTGCAAATTTAGTGGTTGTAAAGAAACTTTACTCCTTAAAACAAATGAATTTTTTGGGTCCTTCGGAGTTAATATTAATCGGGTTTTACTGTATTGGGTTTTTGAACTGTTTTTAAAATTTTAAAATAAAAATCCAATTTATGTTTGTTTTGTGACTTTTGCATTTTTTTAATATATACAAAAAAATGTTCTTGGGTTTCCGTGTACCAAAAATAGGTGGGAACCGCTGCTGTAGATATAGTTTTTTTTTTAATATTTGCATTTCTAGGTGTGTTTAAAATAATGTGAATTCAACAGTTGTGATTCATAAAATTACAATTTCAAAACAATATACAGCTTTTTGTTTTTTTTTTTAATTTGAAAAAGAATAAACAATCCAGTAAAAATATCAAGTTTGTGTCTTAAGTCTTTTGTTTTCGTTTTGATTTTTTTTTTGTACATTTCACACAAAATCATGATTTATAATTATAAATACATTTTATTATAGCAATAGTTAATTTTTTAATATTTAACAAATATAAATTATTGCCAAAAATTTTTTAAGCAATTAATAATTGTCAGAATGTATGCAGAGTATAACAAATTTAAAATGATTTGCAAATATTTGCATTTTAAACGTGATTAAAAATGTTTAAATGTTAAAGAAAATACAAAAAGAAATATTTTTGTTGAATAATGTCTATTATAAACAACAGCAGCAGCAGCTTAGTTCATAAATAATAAAATATTATTGCTATTAAAATAAATTTAGATAATGGCTTGAGATTTTTTCATACAATTGAATAAATGTTTAACTAAATAGTGTCAAGTGTAGGTTGAGGAGAAACGTTTTCAATGTTAATATATTATAGCAATTTTATAAACATTTATTTGCACTTAATTTAATATAAATAACTAGCAAGTTAATTACACTGTACAACACAAAAAAAAATTACAACGTCCGACCTATAAATTTTGATAGCGGAGACAAAAAAAAAAAGACATGTGTATCGGCGTTTTAAAAGTTTACATCTGGGTTTCATTTTAGGGGGAGGTAAAGTTTCCCCCAAATGCAAATTTTTGTATTGTCAATCGGCATAGAAAATCGAGTAAAGCTTACGTGTGTTCAGCAAATTTATATAAAATGTTACGAAGAACATTTTTGTAGAATATGTTAACCCTCTAACTCCTCAAGGTAAGGGTCTTTTTTGTCCTTCTTTTAAAAAAGAACAAAAACACCTTTAAAACAGGGATTTAAGGGGTTAAAATGCTAAATTTTAATATAAGTCCCTGAATACACCAAAATCAAACATTTTTGTAGAATATGTTAACCCTCTAACTCCTCAAAGTAAGGGTCTTTTTTGTCGTTATTTTAAAAAAAGAGCAAAAAACACATTTAAAACAGGGATTTAAGGGGTGCAAATGTTCCGCAAAAATATTCGCCGTGAAATTTTACTATAATTCCCTGAATGCACCAAAACGGAAAATTCAACCAGAAAGTCAGAAATAAGATACAACAAAAAAGAGCTTAGGGTTAATTTAGCATTTATTAAAAATTTTATTTTAAAGTACCCCAAAAATTTAGTAATATCTCTATTATTTTCCCTTCGATAGCAAATTTGGATAGGAAGTATTTATTAATTACATTTTTTTAGCTCTACGCAATTCCACTTCATTACACTGTACAACACAAAAAAAAATACAAGCTCCGACCTATAAATTTTGATAGATTGCCAGCTGTTCTTTGGCTGATTAGATCCGTTACATTACAGCAAAAACAAAAAAAAAAGATCAAAACAATAATCAAGTGCTATATTTCTTATTGTAATTTTAGAAAAAATTTTATTTTGATGAACAGTGTTATTTTAAAAACAATTTTTAACCCAATAAACAATAAGAAAACGCGTACAAAGTAGTTTTTACTATTTTTTATATTAAGTTCGTTTTTAAATTGAAATTTGCTAATTGGCGTAGTTGAGTTTATTGTTGATCTTAAAACTAAATTGAAGTAAATTTGTTTATGAACATTTTTCTGAACGAATCAAATTAAGTTGTATTAAAATTCTAAATCTTATGCTATTTACTAAGTTTACTACTTTTTAGCAGAAATGTCAACAAACTTTTTTTCTATTTTGTAAGTTTACTACTTTTAATCAGAAATTAAAATTTTTCTCTAAGTGTAATTAATGCTGTGTAAAGTTTCATGGTAATACGATCAGCCAGTAAAAAGTGGCTGAATTATTTCCAAAATATTTGTGAAAAGCCCTACTGTAGAATGTTTAGTTTACGCATAATGATACAATATTTTTTTTTTTTGCGTAATAAAATTGTAAATGTAAAAACCGCGATGGCTAAAAATTTGCAAATGAGAAAAAAAAAAAAAAATGTTGCCAGATTTAGACTCAGCGTACCTAAATCTATTAGAAAATATGTATTTTAAAGACAGGTTCTGCAAAAAGTTGCAAATTGTTCAGTAGTAATATTAATAATATATTTTTATATGAAAGAACTTTTTTTATTTTCGTATTTAAAGCATATGGACAATTATTTACTATTTGAAGTTTTTTTCAAAATAGCTATATCATAATATTTTCAATGGATTTACAATTTTACTGCAAACAATTGTGCATTAAGCTGTCTAGTTTATGAGCAATGACAAAAATTTTAAAAATTTTTTAACATACATAAAGTTTATACGGATAAATCTTGAAACACAAAACTTTCAACTTCCTTGCAATGCCAGTGCGCGATATTCTGATACATGACAACGACATGATTATACTCAAATGAAAGATAATTTTGTGTAGATTTATATTGTTAAAAAAACTTTCATGATTTTTTGATAAAATTTTGAAAAATTAAGCAAAATATACAAAAAAAAAAAGTGGCGAATGATGTAATTATAAAAACCGCCATATTTCAAAAATTGTAAATGAGAAAACAGTTGTATGCCAGATTTAGAATAAGTGTCTTTTAAAAAATATCTGTTTCAAAGCGAGTTTTTTTTGTTTTGTTTTGTTTTGCCCAGCGATTAGTGTTATTAACTGTAATTTTATTTTTTAAAATTTATCAAGAAAACTATGTCACAATTTAACATTTAAATGTCATCTTTTATAATGTTAATACCAAATTGATGCAAGAAACACTTGACTTTTTTCTTAAGACTTGATATTAAAGTTAAGTTAGATTAAAGCCTACTTCAATGAACTTGTTTAAAAGTTTCATTTAAAAAAAAATTAAATAAATTTTATATTAGTTGTGGCATATTAACCTAAACATGTCATTTAAATTGAAAAACCAAATAAAAAAAATGTTAATTTATTTTGTTACACATTTGGTTTATTGGTTTTTCTTCGTAAAGTTTGCAATATTTAACGGCTAAATCAGCTTTTCAATATCTTGGCAATACATATATACAATTTTTTTTTTTGTATTCACATGTTGTTGACATTGATTTTGCTTACCGTAGCTTATATTTATTTTTACAATTTGTTTTTGAATTTATTTAGTTTATTTAAAAAAAAAAAAAAAAACTTGCGTAATTTTATATATTGTTTACAAAGATACACAAAAATAATATTAATCAAGTTTTGCGGATGTTTGCAATTTGAATATAAAAGCATAATTTACAGTTTTTTTTTTTAAATAATTTTGGGGTTTAGTCCATCATAGCATGTAACGGTAGTATGTGTATGATATTTATTTTTAATATGGAAAATAAGCCTTAAAATTATACAAAATTGGTATGTTTTGAAAATTAAATCAGGGTGATCTCATGTGATTTGTATTTAACAATCTTAAGGGGCTTGTCTTATAAATTATTTTAAATTCGATTTTTGTTTTAAAAGCTAAATGACATTCGCTTTAAGAGGAAGTAAGTATGTGTAAATCGTTTCAACAAGTGTGGGTTTGTTAATTAACCCGACAAAAATTCAAGTTAATGTAAAAAAAAAAATAATTAGATTTTACTAAAAATAGCATGAAAACGTTAACGAACAAAATGTACCTATTTCTTCATATCATAAATCATAAAATATTTCGACACAGATTCTACTATTTACTTATTTTTTTTTTTTTTTTTTTTGATTAAAACTAAGAGCGCCCGAATTAATGATTTTTCCCAAATAAGGGACATTTTTCAAATTCGCTTATATTTTTATGGTTTTAAATTGTATGCACAATTATCTTTGACTTAAGTCAGGAAAAAAAAGTATTGCTTAAGTCAGGAAATAAATTATGGCTTATGACTTGGGTCATATTATTCTAAATTTTGCTTATTGCAACTTTATAATAGTCAATAAATTTAACAAATATATTATTATGGTTTTAAATTGTATGTACAATTATCTTTGACTTAAGTCAGAAAATAAATTATTGCCTATGACTTGGGTCATATTATTCTAAGTTTTGTTAATTGGAACTTTATAATAGTCAACAAATTTCCGGCTATGGAACAAGTTATATAAAATAATTTCTCCAAATTCGCTGAAATTAAATAGCTGCTTTCGCTAAATTAATTTGTCGTTTTTTATGTCCTATGATGTACTCAATAAAACCTTGAAGTGCTATATGGCAATTTTTAATTTTTGTTAAACAAAATAATTTAAAAATAAACGAAATTGGAATTTTAAAAATGCTTTAAAAGAATTACAATTTTTACCTATATTTTAGATCGAGTAAAGGTTATCTTAGAAAGACCCAAAATTCATATCCAAGTGTTATATGGAATTCCAAATTAACAAAAATGTGTCATTTAAAAATAATTCATTCTTTATTTTTCACTAAAATTTTTTTGGTAATTTTTTTCATATCTAAAGGATCACCCAAAAATTATTATAATAAATTACACTGGAAAAATCGACCAAAAACAAGAACGAAAATTCACACAAAAGTTATTAAAAATTACCCAAAACGGAAAAAATAAACAAAAATCTAAAAATAGAATATTTTTGTTAGTGGTGTCACTTCTGAGTATAATATACAATAACAGAAAAAGCTAATAGGAAGAAAACTACAATTTAGCTGCATTAGATTCGAGGCCATACTTGGGTGTGATCGCTAAACGGTCATGACTTGGTATTGTTACGTTTGTAATGTAAGATGAGCGCGGGTTTGATTCTTACAGCCGCAGGTTGTTGAAAAAATTTTTATATAGAGACAATCTGACAATTATAAGACACAAATAATAATACAATTTAAATGGAAAATCACTGATGAGTCTGTCCATAAAAAGGCAGAAACTAGTCAAGTCTGATTTAAAAATTAATAGTGTTTATAATTTTTAGAGAAAAACGTTTATTCTTCTTCTTAACCTCAACATTTCTAAATTAAATTTGTCAAATGCATATTAGTTAAAAATTAAGTGCCCCTGTCTATATGACGTTAATATAACACTGTAGGAAAAATTTAAAGTTTATACAAAAAGAAGGAAAAAAATTCCAAAATTTAATGAAAAAACACACAATTTTTTATATCATATTTATGTATTTATTTTTTTAAATAAATGTAACGCCCTGTCGAAAGAGCTTTTAACACAAAAGTGCTAACATCAAAAATGTTCTTCTTCATTATGTGTATGGGTTTTTCAGAACAATTTTGCGATAAAAATTAAAATCTTCGTTCGAGTATTTTTTTTTTTTTTTGCAAAAATGTGTTTAGATTTTTCAAAAATTCAAATTTTCCAATTTTCTCGAACGCTATGAGAGATACGAATAAACAATATATGTCCAAATTTATTACTGAGGAAAAATGCGTTTGACATGTCATACTTCAAGTGGCTGGGTCTTCAAAGTCGCAAATGTTATTTACGATTATCTAAAGAGTACGTATCGGCTCCGGACAAAATGTGCATATTAAATAGCTTGTTGTATCTTGTATCTTTAAAATGATATTTAATATTATAGATATCATTAAAAAACATTTTATTTAAAAACTATTATTAAAATTGTTTAAAAGAATTAGCTTTTATAAATTTTTTAAATCGGATCCGGCACTCACTTTTTAGGTAATTGCTAAAAACTAGAGTGTCACGAATATTGGGTTATATAATGTTCGAATAGCAAAAACATGCCGAATACCGAATTCTGCATGGATACCGAGTAGTAGCACTATTCGGTTAAAAGGAAATTTGCTTTTTTTTATAAAAAAAAAATAAAAAAAAAAATATATTTTCTCACAAAATATTTTGCTTAAAATATCAAATACTGCTGTGTGTATTGGTTTGAGATGATTTTGAACCTGGTATTTCTCCTCAGGAATAATTATGGTCTTAAGTTGTTTTTTCATATGTCGCCTAGTTTTCGAGAAAATTTGAATTTTTACAAATTCAAAAAAGGTTTTTACAAAACGTGCTCCATCGAAGATTTTGATTTTTATAAAAAATATGTTTTGAGACAAGCCAAAATACACAATCAAGAAAAACATTTTTAGGTTTTCGCACTTTTGGGTTAAATCTTCTTCCGACGAGGCGTGATGTATTTAAAATTACATTGCTATGAAAGGCCCAAAAAATTATTTATCTATCTATTACTCTAGTCTACAAAAAAATAGTTTTTCTTGGGTTTCTGTTTTAAAGCATACATTCTGTGATGATAGACATCGAAAAACACTAAAATTTCAATTCCTAACTTTTTAAGTTTGCTTTTACTGCTTTATGGCTATATGTAAATTTTGAGGATTTTGCGATCAGCAGTAGGTAGCACTTAGACTAGAAACAAACTTTGATCAAAAAAAAATTATGTTTTCCTTTATTAGTAAGATAAAAGAAGCCAAAATTTGTCATTTAGAAATCAGACCCAAAAATCGTGTCGACCGGTGTTCTAGTTCTTTAATAAATGTATTTTAAAACATCAAAATTTTTTCGCACAAAATTCGGCTGAAAGCCAATTTATGTAATTTTTGAGATATAAATCTTTTTTAATATTTAACATAAATCACCCAAAAATTTGTGCGAAAAATTACCCATTTTGGGATAAATTGTAAATGTTTTTTAATTGAAAAGTACATGGCTTAAAGTAAACGTATTTACATGAAAAATGGTGAATGATTTATCAAATATTTTTTGGCTCTTTTTCCTTATTTTTAGTTAAAATTTTTATTTTTTCTTTTTCGGCATATATTTTATATCTTTTGGTGATTTTACAGTTAAGTGTTGTTTTTTTTTGGTGATTTTTCATATAAAAGTTTTTAAATGATTTTTTTCCAAACCAAACGAAAAATCACCGAAAAGCTATGAAAAATGACCTAAAACTGAAAAATGAAAATTTTATACAAAAATAAGGGAAAAAAGGCCAAACATTTAATGAAAAATAACCAAACAAATTTTTTTTGGGAGATTTTTCGTTAAATGTTAAAAAAAAGTTATATCCCAAAAATTACATCAAATGACTTTTAGCCGAATTTTGTGCGAAAAATTTTGGTGTTTTAAAATACATTTATTAAAGAACTAAAACACCGGTTTTTTGAATATGTTTCGAAAATTTTATTTTCGGATATTATAAATTTTTTAAAGGTTTGAGCTTAAAATTTAAATCGAATGTAAATGCAGTCCTTTTTGCTCTGTAGGAAAATGGACTCTCATCAGCGTGTTTGGATGTCGAGGGCATATGGAAGGAGTTAAAATAAAAAAAAACAAAAATAATTGGAAATTTTAATTTTTTGTGAAAATCTTATAAACAAAAATACTGTAAGTTTGACATTAATCCCACATACATAGGTACCTTTTTATGCTTAAATTTTTATTTAAAAATTGTTTTTGAAACTCGAAGCTCAGCTTAATTTTTTTTTATACAAATATTTTTTTTTTTAATTTTATTAATTAATAATCATATAATTACAAATTATGTACTATTACCCTAACCGAGCACTAGCAACTATGGCTTTCGGCGCGTTGTAGCGAAAACAGATCAGTGCCTCTGGTGGGAATCGAACCCACGACCTCCGCACTGATAAGCCAGCACGCTACCAACTAGCCTACCGGGGCGCACAACTTATACATATACATTTTGCAACATTTTCTATAAAAAGTTCAATCAACTTTGACGCATTATATAAACTAAACCAAAATCTTCTTTTTCTTCTTTCCAATTAACTCCATGATGGTTACATCAAAATTTATTTTAGTTTTTCTATACAAAATGGGCTGGCTTCATAGCAATTAACATGTTTAAGTAATTGAAATTCATGTCAGTCGACAAAACCGAAACATACAAGTAAAATGTATCATGTCTGAATAAATGAATAAAAAACTGATAATATAAAAAGTGATAGGAAAACACTTAAATCACTCGTTACTCACACATAAATGTAACGTGAACGAGTCGTAACGTGGAATACGTTTTTGTTAAGTTATTCAAAATACGTAACGCGTCATATTTTTTGTTCATTGTACTTTTAGTTTTTTTTTATTTATTGTTGTGTTTTTTTTTCTGGTGAGATCTTTAGCCAGATTGAAATAGTAGTATCAACCTAGCTAATATGTTTGATTTGCTTTATTTTTGTAAATATTCGTAGGTTGAAGAAAGCTCGTTATAAATTAAAAATAACATAAAAATAATCTCGATGTATATAAAAACAAAAAACTAATAAAACTGGAGAGAAATTCTGTTTTCAACGGAATTGTCCGTTGGATCAGCTGACCCGTTACGTTACATTTACGTTCGAGTAATTCTAGCTTAGGAAATATTTGTTGTCTGAATACGCAAATGTTAAGTAGACATGTTTTGCTTGGTTTATGATGTTTTTTCTTCTTTTTTGGAAATATGTATAACAAATATTGAGGCATTTCAAATGAAATAAAAGATTGTCATCATCTTTACAAACGTGAGGTGTATACTTGAGTATTTGTTAGGTGATATATATATTTAACAACATATCTTTAAAATTTTTAAAAAAAAATTAAGTTAAATTAAAGATTTAATGTTGTTTTTGTAAACTGCATTTTGGCAATAGGCAGTGCAGGAATCCATAAAAGTATGTCAACAAATTTTGGCAATAAATTACACGAAAAAAAAAAATACAATATTTTATATAGTCATAGCACACTCAAAATGTTGTATTTATGAAATTTTTCCTTTTATTATAATTCTTTATTTCGTTAAAAATTTCATATTTTAAATTTTAATATGAAAAAAAAAAATATATATCGCTCATTTAATGCAAGAGTGACATAACTCAAAAAACACGATTTTGGAGAAAACGAGTTTAAAGTTTTCAATCAATATCTGCTTTGATCGAAACTGTATCTACACTTAGGAAATTATGTTGGTAAAGACGACAGCAATTGTAGTCAAAAACAAATGAAATTTCATTTAAAAAAAGGACGACTTACATTTCATTTAATTCAACTAACATTGTCATTTGTTTTTTAATGTTCAAAAAATGACTAACAATTGTAGTAAAAATGAACCACATGGAAGTAAAAAATAAACAAACATTTATTTTTTTTATTTGTTTAAATAACAAAAAACAACTGTAAAAAATGAATGTAAAATCATAAAACAGTCATTTGATGTGAACTACAAGGTTAATTAAAAATTTTATTTGTTCTACAAATGACTTACATTTACATTAAAAATAATGAAACTGTATTACAACCCAAACAACTACATATTTTTAAAGCCGAAGTTCCCTGAGTGTATTTATTTGGTCACGTTTTTTATAAATAGGTTGTTTTAATGTATTTTTCTCTTAGTGAGAGTTGTGTGCGAATTCGGTAATTATCGAGAGACCCTTGAGTAGCACAGTTTCTCTATAAAGTATATACTCTTTGCACCCAAGAAAAAAAAAATATTATCCTCTATTTCGAAAAGTATACATGATATTAATGTGAAATTTTTACACAATATAAAGCATGATATAATCAATAAATCATTAACTCAAAAATCGCATTTTATGACTTATGACGGTCTTGAAGTAATTGAATTTGTAAATCCTTTGAAACTAATATTATTTTTCAATAACTTGCACAATTTTTTTTATTTTAGAAAAGCTGGTTATATGTTTGGATTAACAGTGGCTTAACTTGTAGGAGTGCAACATTTAATGGCCATTAGTCTATATTTCTAAATGCTATCGTTACGCAAAGTTGAAAAATTAAAAAATAGTTAGAAAGCTCACTTTTTGCTGTTGTTTATTTTTTTTGCGGCTTTCAACTGGTACAATTGCTATTATACAATATTTGGTATTAGACAATCTCCTAACACTTGAAAGATAAATTCAATACGTACTTAATTCGAGTGCTTTCCCCTAATAAATAATCCTTTGAGACCCAAGCTACATACAAAAATTTCTTGATTTTTAAAGTTTAATGTCTCGAGGAAAACAAAATATCTTTGCGAAGCAAGGAATTTGCGTTAAAATGGCATATATTTGTTAACCCGAGTAAAAACGTTTACATATAATCATGCATTATTTTATATAAATATATAAGGTATTGCGTTTTTATTATATGTGAATATATATATAAAAAAAAAAAAAAAAAAAAAATTATCCACCTTATAAATCTAATTAAAGATTTAATTTGAATTAAATTTGTTCTTAAACAAATATTTAATTAAATCAATTTTAAGGTCAATTGACTCCTCATTGTCCGTAGGGACGTTTTAGATCCACAATTTTAGTATTTTTTGTTTTAAAAAGTGGTTAAAAATATTTAAAATTACGAATTAAACATTGTCAGGAAATGCGTAATTGCATTTTTCAGTTATTTTTCATTCCGTAATAAAAAATTATAAATGTTTAAATTTAACAAATATTTTATTTATAAAATTTATAAATTGTGTAAAATTTATTTTTAGTAAAACATTAAAAAATGTTCTTCAAAATATATATTTTAATGCAAAATATGCAAAAAAATATGCATTTATAGCAAAATATACAACAAACAATACAACAAAATATGCATTAAAATATGCAGTTATAGCAAAATATGCAAAAATATGCATTAACAAATCGATGACATTTTATTGCAAATTTGTTGATACTCAAAGATATTTGGTTAACATTGTTCTCTGTTAACAACAACAAACATGAAGTTCCGAGCCCAAGTCATTTATGTTTTTATTTATCAAGTATAACATATCGAAATAGCTCAGTTGGTAGAGCGACAACCGGGTTCGAATATTATTTAAAAAAAAAAATTCAATAAAAAAATTTTTAATAAAAAAAATATTTTTGTTATTAAATTTAGTTTTTTAATTTATATTTATACCCTGTTTTTAGATGACGTTTTTCTTTACACGGACGAAAAAACAATAACAACATACATGCAATACGAAAACAAAATACATGTAGTCACTCCTTCTTGTAGAGGCGAATGTCTTGTAAAAAACAGTGCTTAGACTCATTATTTTTGTCCATAATGGTAAGCATAACGGTAACCACATATTTTTGTATTTTTTGTAAGGTGTTTCCTAATGATATGCCATTATTTTGCCCGCCATCCCCTATAAAAGTAATAACGTTTTTAATGACAATTGTAAGTACTTGCCATTACCAAATATGTACTTCTATATGGTAATGCTTTTCTACACATGTCATTACTTTCCAGCTTACAAAAAATCTAAAATAAGTAGATATATATGTACACTTAGAATACTATGTAGGTAAAAATCACTGCTAATGTAGTTAAAAACAAATGGAATTTCACTTAAAGAAAGGACGACTTACATTTCAGTAAATTCAACTAACATTGTCATTTGTTTTTTAATGTTCAAAAAATGACTCACAATTGTAGTAAAAATGAATCACATGTTAGTAAAAAATAAACAATCAAATAACACAAAACAAATTAATGTAAAATAATAAAACAGTCATTTGATGTGGTTTGTTTTTTTTTAAATGAACTACAAGGTTAGTAAAAAATTTAATTTGTTCTACAAATGACTGACATTCACATTAAAAATAAAGAAACTGTATTACAACCCAAACTACTACATATTTTTAAAGCAGAAGTTCCCTGAGTGTACTTAGTAGAGTTGAAAAAATAATGAAATCTAAAAAGAGATTTTTTAAAAAATTTTGACATCATCACTTTATTTTGAAAATAATGATAACAATAAGTACTTATGGGTAATGAATTATATTTTGTATTAAAATAATTTGAAAATTAACTAGTTATTAGTAAGTCCTTATTATTGGCATTAAAGTAATGCAGTAAATGCTGGTGTCATTACTGCTAGTGAGAAAGGTAATGCCATTTCATTACTGTTTCTCCACTGGGTTTGTAAAGACTTTTGAACGTGAAACTTTGCGCGCCCTAATTTTTAAGTACCGTTTGCCCATCGTTTGTCTCAATTCAAAGACCCCTAAGAAACAAGAGGCACCTAAAGTCAGTGTTTAAAATATTGAAGGAATGAAGTTATTTTATTAAATTTTTAAGTTGATTTTTATGCATTTTGGCAATAGGCAGTGCATTAATCCATGACAGCAAACTTTATCACAAAATTACAAAATATTTTTTTTTATTTTCAAAATTCCACTTTAATAGTTAAATTTACGATTTCTTCTATTTTATTTTGGTAAAAATTATACATTTTGATTTTTAATTAAGAAAAAAATAATATTTGATTTAAATCCAACACAGACTCGTAATGATAATGTGAAAGAAAACAATAAAATTTTTCAAAATTTCAAATACAACTTTTAAATTCGAAATGAATTAAAAAGATAAATAAATCCGTTTTTGGATTAAGATCAATTTAAATTCTGTATTTGCAAAATTTTTATTTGTAAAATTTAAATTTTTTCTTTCACTTTATATTAGCGAGAAATTAAAAATCAAAAATTACATATTTTAACGAAATAAAAGAGAGTCAGTCCTTATATAAAAGCCGTTTTTAAAAGAAAAATCAAAAACAATACAAAATTACAAATTTATACATATTTTTTTGAGTTTTTCACATCCTCAAATATTCCATAAAGTTGCCACTTTATTGACAAAAATTTTCTTTTTTAAGTTTTACATCACACAAAATCATGTTTGCGCAATCTGTTGGTATTTTTATTGACATGCTTACTTTTTTTTAGTTAATAAATGGGTCATATAATACTTTAGTATGTCAAATATGCAGGCTCATCTTAAATTGTTTTTTTTTTTTTTTTTTTTTTTTTTTTTGAAAAAAATAGCAACTTCATAAAATCAATAAGCCACTATGGAGGTACAAACAACGCACTGTCTAAAAACCTCTTATGATACTCAACAACCTGTTTTTTTTTTGTTAATTTAGTATAAAATTACAAAAAACAAGAAATAATTCAAGGCAATAAATATGGGTATTAGCACCCCAAACGATTTATTTTCAGCTTGTAATCGGCCACATTATTTTGTTTTTACTTTTCATCATCATTCGGAGCATATTTGTTAGGGTTATAACTTTTTTGTTGTGGAAAAATTACAGGGCACCAACTTATGGACAATATTGTACTGATAATAAATAACGTTTTTTAAGTCGATTCGGGAAAAAAAACTTTCCCCCGCACCGCAACAAATTCCTGAAAGCCTTTTTAAAGTGTGTAAACGAAAATTCTTTTATAAATTAAAACACGAATTGTGGAAGTTCTATAAAAGCTAGAAATTCAAATACATTATATTTTTTTTTTTACAAAATATTCAGAATAAATTACAAAAATGAATTCCATTATTAAGTAGCTAATACAATAGACTTTCTAATGCATTTCATATAGAATTGTTTCGAAAAGGACAATAAATGTATGTCTACCAAAAATCGAAGATTTTTATGTATTTCGCCCCGTCTAATATTTGTTAAAATATATGAAAAAATATATTTTTCGCCATTGAATTCAATGGCACAATAAGTACACATAATTACATTCCAACAAATATATTTATATTTTATTTTGATTTTCGCTCATAGTGGAAAAATAATCAAAAATAAAAAATTTAAAAAATTCGAACTAACTAAATGGTGTACTTTCATTTCCTATTGGAACCATTGAGGCTGATTTTTCTTGTGAAACAGTGTTATTGAACATATAGTTCGCGAGAAAATCGCAAAAATTGAGGTGTCCTCATATGGGGACAATGGGCGATAATGGGTTAATTTGCAGGTATACATAGGTAAAAGAAAATCCCCAGGAAATAAAAATGAACAGGTTTTGGGGGGCCAAGATCTTCTTAAAATAAGTTGAAGCTGTCTCGAAATTGTTGACCAAATTGTAACAATTCGTTAAAGTTGAATAGTCAAAATAGATGCAAAATTAATTATTCAAATCCTAACAAAGACTTTTATAGCGAAATGCGAAAGTTCGCTCCGTATCGCAAAATTGGCAAACTTGTTTGTTTTGTTTTTAAACAATGATATTTTTTTAATTTGAGATCTCAATTTTATTTATGCTGATTTTAGCTTTTTTATAATTAGCATTTAAATTTGTAAAAAATAATTTCGTTTACACCCTTTATTTTAATTATTTATTTTAAATTTGTGAGTGGTGTTGGAATGGCGGGACAATATTTTTTATTGATGTTATATAAATACATAACAAAAAACTATGTACATAATTTTAAGTAAAATGTAAAATATTTCAAAAAAAATTTTAAAAACTTTTAACCAAAATTTCATTGCGAAAATTGCGAAAAAGTAAGATCATGCTGCTTTATATGTTTTCAAGACCTACACTGCTGAGCCATGTAGTTTTTGATATTTGCATAAAAAAATGCAAAAAGTTATGACCCTAATATTCATCATTATTATCATCAGTGTTATATAACATATGGGATATTTCATATGAATTTAAACTAACTAAAAAACTTTGCAAATTTTAATTATATTTTTGGTAACAACAAACCAAAAAACAGATTCATTAAGACAGACGAATTTTCTGTCATCTGAATAGGTTGGTTGTGTGCAATAATAAAACTCGGTCAATTAAATGAAAATACATGGAAAGGAATTTTGTTAACACACAAATAGAAAAATCACTACAATTTTTTGCTAAAACTACTAAAAATTAGTCCAAAATGACGTTGCAAAAAAAAAAACTGCTAAAATTAGCTGATTTTTTATGCTACTTGTTAGTAAGATATGAATGGCAAACACAAACCTGTTCAAGCTGGAGTGGTTAGCGCGTTGGACTGTTACACAGATGGTCCCGGGTTCGATTCCCGGTGACGACAACATCAATTTAGAAAAATAGTATGTATGAGTTTTCTATGCCTTCGGTGTTCCCATAGCACTTATCCCCACCGAAGTTAAATCATGAATCAGGTCTTTGAACCAAAAAGCCTTAATAAGTTCGCCAACTCTCCATCAGGTGGCAAGCAAGGACAGTGCTATGGCAGATAAAGCCCTTCATCTTTCCCCACCTTTCATCTCTTCTCCATCCTCTTTCCAAAGAAAGCAACACATTAATAAATAGGAAGCATTTCCTGAGCGTTGCTTGTCTTTAAAAAAGAAAACAAAAAATTTATTTAATTTAAAGTAACAAATTAATCTGCTAAAATCATCAACAAATTTCAAATGGTAGATAAAAAAAAAAAAAATCACAAATAATCAGAGATGGCAGGCAATATCGCTAAAATACCGTTGTGGGTTCAAAATTTTTTCTTCTGACTATCATTATAATTGAAATACCGAAATAATTGAAATACCGTTATCCGTAAAATACCGTTACCATTATAACTAAAATACAAATTTCCTTAACGTTTTGTATGGACTAACGGTATAGTCTATACAAAAATAAAAAATGTGTTTCAGTAATTATTGTTAACCTCATGAAGTGCAAATAGAAGTATAACATTGTAAACAAATTTAAGATTATACATTTTTTTAAACAGGAAATTTTAAATACTTAAAACGTTCAACTAGAGTATGAATTGCTGAACTGTAAGTTTACATTTTCATTTAAAATTTGTTAGCTACAAGATCATAATTAAATCTCAATCTATTAAGCCTCATTTTTAAAATGTCACGTCAGCTACTAACTGGGACTTTAACAAACACATTTGTTGTTGTTTCCTATATCAATTTTCAATTTAACTGTTTGTTAAATTTTAACGGGACATTCAGTAATTGGGCCTAAGTAGTGCAATACTACATTTACACTAACCACCAATAATTTCTGAAAACTTTTGTTTATTTACTTATCAAGTTCTATAGAAATTTTGAAGAAAAAAACTAAAGTTTCTAAAAACTACAAGTATTTGGTTGTACACTAATAATAATCCATGCGTAAAATTACGAAAAAATGTCAAAATAACCAAATTTTTGGTAAAATGAACGAAAATTTGTACATTTTACTAAATTTTTTGTAGTTTTGACAATAATTTCGTATTTTTATGCATGGATTATTCTGAGAGTAGTGTATATTGATGCTCTAGTGTTGAAAAATAAAATATTTTCATACGGTATGTATTGGATCTGCAAAGTAAAAAAATAAATAAAATATTATTCAAATCCGAAAATACACTAAAAAAACCTACGAAATTTTTCGATATTTTCGTAAAATTAGCCAATTCACTGAAAATAATTCATGCATAAAAATACGAAAAAAATGTAAAAATAACAAAAACTTTCGTAAAATACACCAACATTTGTTAATTTTACAAAAGATTTTGCAGTTTTGACATTTTTTTGTATTCTTAGCATGGATTATTATGAGTGTTCTTGCCGAAACTGAATTTAGTAGAATATACGAAATATTCGTATATATTACGAAAAAAATAACTAAATTTTTGCATGAATTTTTTTCTTCAGTGTAGCTAAATAATTAATCAAATGTTCATGCAGTGGAAAGAAACGTTGAAGAGGAGTTAGTACGAAAAAAGTTATTTTATCAAAGCGTTTTTTATGCAAAATTCGCTATTTGTCAAAAATTTAGCATGGCAACATAGCTCCCCTATGTCCAGCTTTTAGTATGATATGTAAATACTCTTCAAAGGAATGTTTCCACATTTTCATCTAAAAATATTTATATTTGCAAAAGCTTTCCTATCAAAATTCTCCGTTTTGGTACATACATACATATTTATAACAAAAGAAGAGTTTTTGTTAGAAAAACTTTTTCAAATATAAACATTTTTGCTCGATTTTTGCATAGGTACTTTCCAAACGTATGCACATATCATACTAAAAGTCGGACTGTGGGTTCATCTCGGAAAGCTATGCTGCCATATAAATTTTTTGATAAATTCCGAGTTTTGCATAGGATTGACCACATTAAAATAATTGTTTTCTTTCTGAGGCACCTCTTCATAATAGACTCTTTCTACTTCATGACCATTTGTTGAGATCAATTGCTGGTTAACTGATAAAATTCGCTTAACCGAAAAATGAAGGACCAATTTTAAAAACCGCTAAATAGTTTTGTAAATCCAATATGTACCTCAAATAAGAATACAAGGCCTGTCTTTACATTTTAAAAGCGTCGTATTTCAAAAACTGCATTTTCATGCTCTAAACTTTAAAGTAATTTTGTGGAAAAACTGTTCCATACATAGTTAAATAACATTAGGAAAGATTAGCAAACGTTACTAAAATTAAGTATAATTATTGTAAACCCTTTGAGGAAATCTTTTTTAATTAAAATTGGTAAATTTTTTTATATTAAATTTTTTTTATCCTTTGGTATTTTCTTTAAATTTTAGAGATTATAAAAAAACTTGAAACAAAAAACTTTGCTTTCAATATTTACTAACTTTAGTAGCTGGGGGTTTAAATAATTAGTAAAGTCTTAAGCCAAAATATACTTATTAAGAAATTCTGTAATTTTTATATAGAGAATAGGAAAAATGTTTTTTAAAAAATAATTTTATGCTAAAAATTAGTATAAAACTGTAAATTTAGATATAAAACGTTTTACTACTTTTTTGCTACTAACATTTTTATTTGAGTGTGTTTTATAACTGTGTATTTATAATAAATTGCTTTTCTTTATACAAAAACTCTTACACTCAAGGAAATTCTATAGGAAAACGTAATTGAATCAAAAAGTAATAGAATAAAAACAAAAATCTTTGTTTTGCATAAACGTGATTAATGAAACAATTTCATAGAATTTGTTTCCTAGATTGAATGAACAATTTCGTTATATCAAAGAAATTTTATTAATATTAAGAAATTTCATTTCATTTTGAATTGTCTGGTTTAAGATCATAATTAAAATGTAACTAGTACAAATAGAAAACACTAATTGTTAGTAAATGTAAGAGAAGATGAAAAAAATCTTGAAGAATTTTTTTATAAATTTATTTTCATAAAACTTCATAGTTTCATAAAACAATTTCATTCGATTTCATAAAATATCTCTTCATAATTTTAACGAAAATTTCCTTTAGAGCTATGAAATTATTTCAGACTTAATTTTTCTATTTTTTCATAAAATTTCATAATTTCATTAATTTTCATACATTTCAAATTTCAAATTTAATTCTCAACATTTTCATTTCTCAACATTCGACACATTTTATAAAGTGCTTTATTATTTCAATGTAACCTTTTATTAATTTTGAACTTCTATGAAATTTTTTAAGAAATCATATGAAGCGGTTCATTCATTGGCTTAGTTCCACTGCATTTTTCAAGACATTCATGAAGAGTTTTATCAATTCAAGGAAACTTCTTAATATTAAAAAATTTTATGAAACTGTTTCATAAATTCTATAAATGTCGGACTGATTCATTAGTTTTATGAAGATTTTCATTAATTCTACAAACATTTCATAAACATTGACTTCAATGAAACATGTTTCATAGATTCTATGCAAAGTTTTAATGGACGAGTTCCAGTGACAATTTTTATTAAATCTATGAAATTTGCTGAAATTAAGATTATTCTAGATTCTATAAAAAGCTTCAATGGACGAGTTCCATTGACAATTTTCATTAAAGCTATGAAGAAATTCATTGCTGAAATTAAAATAATTTTCGATTCTATGAAAAGCTTCAATGGACGAGTTCCAATGACAATTTTCATTAAAGCTATGAAGAAATTCATTGCTGAAATTAAAATAATTTTCGATTCTATGAAAAGCTTCAATGGACGAGTTCCAGTGACAATTTTCATTAAAGCTATGAAGAAATTCATTGCTGAAATTAAGATAATTCTAGACTCTATGAAAAGCTTCAATGGACGAGTTCCAGTGTCAATGTTCATTAGAGCTATGAAGAAATTCATTACTGAAGTGAAGATAGTTCTCTCAGTGTAACAAAATAAAAAAAATCTCAAATTATGACAACAACCAAAGTAATGTCCATCTTATGATTAAGTGAAATGTCCCATATAGAAATTTTTGTTGTACAAATTAACAAAAACGAAAAAAAAAACATCCACAACTTAAACATCAACTTTACTTTTCACTTTATATTGGCAAATTATAAATTTTATATGCTGGATACCTTATTTATATATTTCATTCATGCATACTCAGTTAAAACACCAGCGATTCTGAAACGGTGTTCTAATGATAATTAAAAAATAATTGAAAATTTTCCAAAGCTTTAATAAATTAATTATTTGAATAATCTTTAATGCAGTTGCATGTCAAATAGATTGCCGCGCAAAATAACATGATTGAGAATCACTGCTTAAGACTAGTCTCGTAGTCTTTAAAATATTTATGCTAAAAATGTTGTACGTACTATGATGCAATGTGTGTAAATTAACGACCACAGCTGCGTCACCATCAACAAAATGATGATCATCATCATCATAAAACAACATTTAAAATTATTATCTTTGAATTCCATATTAAACAAAAACAACTTAAAGTTTTTTTGTTTTTAAATAAGTTATTTGTTCACTTGAATGATCAAAATGTACAGTCTTATGATTGTAAATTTTGAATTTCGTGTGTTTTAAAATACCAAAGGCAAATTGACATGTAAGAGTGTTATTTAAGACAGGAAATGAATTTTGAGTGTGTCCTTCATTTTATATCTTAAGCTGCATTTACAGTTACCATCGAAATCCAGTTTAAACTAGATTTCGATCATATGATTGTATACAAAATGATACGAAAACTAGATTTCGAAATCTAGTTTAAACCGGATTTCGAGCTAATGTAAATGCAGCTTTACGAATGTTGTTTATCGAAAATATTTTATTTATCCAAAATTTACAATAAAAAAAAAATATACTTATATTAAAAAAGTAAGTAAAAACCTGTGAAATCTACAAAAGTTTTGTTATATTTATCATTCTGAAATCAGAAAAAAAAATTAGATTTTGGGTATTTGTAATTGACCATACCGTGATAAAATCGCGTATAACAATTTGCTCTTTTGAATTTAGCGAATATATTAACTAATTGCGGAGCTCGTCGACAATTCATTGGCCCTGAACCCCTGAACCCTTCTTTGGGGCCTATTGGGCCAGATCGTCTGGGCAGCGACAGGCGAGGCTGTTTATATCTCCCTCTGGGGAGAGGTCGCGGAAACTCTTGTCTATGACTAGGGGCGAACTAAGCACCGTGACGGGTTACCTCACGGGACACTGTGGCCTTAGGTATCAATTGTACAAGATGGGACGATCCTCTACTGATACGTGCAGGTTTTGTGAATTGGAACCCGAGACCTCAGAGCATGTTCTCTGCAAATGTCCGAGACTCTTCGACAGGAGGGTGCGTTATTTTGGTGGTCGAATAGTGACGCCATCGGAGGGAGCCTGACCCTATAGGGTGTATTCGTTGGCAGCACAAAACACCAACTTCTGGTCTCGGTGCATAGTGCCACTCTAGTCTAATTCTAATTCTAAACTAATTGTTTTTGCTGCTTTTAGTTTACTAGTAGTTTTTAGCAAATATTTCTGCCGACTTCAGCAGGATTGATTGTTGTTTGTGTTCACCCAGCTGAAAAAGATCATATATTATTATATATGGCCCATGTATGAATATATATGAATATATATGGATCCATACATGGAAATGCATGGAAGCATATATGGAAATGTTTGTTATATATGGAAGCATATATTGAACCATATATGAACAATTGTTGCATATATGTTTTCATATATGGAACCATATATGTAAATGTTTACCATATATGGAGCCATATATGAAAGTGTTTTCCATATATGGTTACATATATGAAAACATATATGAATGTATTATCCATATATGCTACCATATATGGAAGCATATATGCATCATTTTCCCATATGTGTGGTTTAATTTATAAATAAATTTATAAATTAAACTACAGTTAAAAGATTTTTGTATGAATCTTCTGTTCTATATTATCTTGATGTACACAAATATATTGACAAATAAAACAAAGTATTACATTTTGGTATTATCTTTTAATTTTATTAAAGTTTTGATTAATATTTTTTCAAAAAATTGTATTAAAAGTTTTTACAATATTACAAACGTAATTTCCAACCTGCATTACAGGATGTATACTTTGTATATCTTCAAACTTTATAACACTAAATGTGTTTGTTTCTTTAAAAGGAATGATATGTTTGACTTTAGATTTTAGTTTATTATGAGCAAAATTAGTAGTATCAATCAAATCTATTTTTTGAACAAATAAATAAAATGTGTTGTTGCTTTGTATAAAACAATTTATAATAACATATTCGTCAAAATTATCGCATTTTAATTTTATGGTATAATTGTTACTTTTTGTTTCTTTATACAAAGTAGATGTAAAAATTGTATTTTTAAATCTTGCTCTGTCATAAAAAAATGATTTGTTTGGGTCTAAAGCCATAGATTCTAACGTATATTGTTGAAACGAGTTTGGACAAAAATGTTTATGCTTTCCAAGGACTTCAACCAATTCAGCAGGGGTGGATGTCATAGAGTCAAGACGTTTTTTTAATGTACTTGCTCCCTGTGCTATTTTTACGTTATTTATAATTTCTGTGTTTAAAAGACGGGTACCGTGGACACTTTTAGCAATTAATCCATTTTGGTCTTCAAATGGAAATGCTGAAGTGGCCCACAAAGGTCCCCAACGGCGAACTGCTAAACATAAATGTTGTAGTTGATGCACGTTGTAACTTAGCTCTCGATCCCCGTATAGGAGAGGAATTTCTTTTACAAAATGGTCTAAAAGTATTTCAGCTTCTTTTAAATGCTTGCTTATAACAATTTTTTGTTGAACTAAATTGTAAATGGATATGACTAAAAGCATCCAATGTTGAATATATATTTCCGGCATGTTATTTTCAAGTGTGGGCAGAGAATAATAAATTAACCAATTAAATAATTCTGTTGCTTTGTACATACGGAATGATTTCAAAGAACGCGGCATTCGGCCAACCGCATTAACGGGTTTTATACTCAACAAGAAGTTATCAATTTGCTTTATTTTTCTTATTACCCTCCAATCACCTTTCTTGTTTAACCATACATTTAGAAATTGCTTTGTTACACCCAACAGTACTGAATGCATGAACTCCGGTACAAAACATGTAGATACGTCAATCATTGGCAAACACGATACTATAGTTCTTCCTTTAACACCCATGCAGTGCCTTGCATTTTCATTTTGTTCGACATTAGCTGCCTGTTTTTCCATTTCATTTGCATTTCGTAATTTTAATTCTTTTTTATAAGGGTACGTTCTCACCAATTTCTTTCCATCGATATTTTCTAATGCAGTTGTTTTTAATTCGCAAATATTGCAACCGAACTCTCCATTGAAATTAAGAATATTTTGTATTTGTGCTCTAGCCGGAGCATCGGCAATAAAAAGAGGAGCAGATATATTTGAACAATTAATTTCATTTGTAGATGAACTTTTCCAATATATTGTGTTATTATTTAAAATTTTTTGACAAAATGGCATCAAAAAAAGGTTCATGGGTGGTTTTATTGTCTTTTCGTACCAAATTCCTGCAATAATTATATTTTTGTATCGAATTTCAGGTGGTAATTCCGCAACCACAAACATTAACGGCCAACAATGACTAGTGGAACTTTTAATCAATGAAATACCATCTGTATAGAGTACTAACGTTAAGTCGTATTTTTGTGTTTGATGGTTAACTCTGTGGTATTCTGATCCATCACAAATGTCATTAATAATTTCTTCATTAAAGGAAATTTTCATTAGTTTTTCATCAATACGATCCACTTCAAATAAACGTACCAATTGCTCTATGATATCTATTTCATAAAAATAAGATATATTTATTTCCACACAATATCTACATACATTTCCCTCTTCTGAAATATATACTTCACAATTTTTACAGAAAAAATGTTTGATGGTGTTGAATGGGGGAGCTTTATTTTCTACATATTTGAAAAACTGGTACAACGATTTAGGCATTTTATGTCCACTAGGCAGCATCGAATTTATTAATTTCAATTGATCTTTTAAAGCTGTTTTCGAAAACTTATGTGTTATAAGCATATCCAATACATTTGTAACAGCCTCTTCGACTGTCATTTTGCTGTTTTCATACAAAGATTGTTGAATATGATCGCTGCTCATGTCACTATTGATATCTTCCCCATCCGAATCTAAATCAGCTACACTTGATTCTGAATCCGGTTCACTTACTTCTATATCTGAGTCAATTGCCACTTTTTCAACTCCATCGCTTTCATCACTTTCATCAGAATCTGAATACTCATGACAGCTATTTAGTATGATGTGGTCATTGTCAGGATATACAGTTTGGACTTCAATAGAGTTGACTTCTTTTTTTATCAGTTTTTTGTTTCTATACCACCGCTCTCTTGTCTTTATTGGAACCTATTTTATACAATAAAATGTCAATAGTATAGTATCAAAGAATGGTTTTCTTGTAACAATTTATTGTCATACTTACAATAGCTGAGGGATCATATTTCCAAGTTTTGTATTTCGGTTTTATTTCTTTTTGGTCTATATTACCAATATACAAGCTTGTTCTTTTGGAACAGGTTGGTTTTTCGTTATCCATCCCGTTTTTTTTTATATTTAATTTCATTTTTTTCTGTTAAGCAGCAAAGAACAAAGCCGACGTTAAATTGTCTAAGGCGCCGGCGCACAATATAAAAAATTTCGTCAGATGCATTACCAGAACAAAATTTCTTAATACATTATATTAATACTAAATATTTACGATTTATCTGCATATATTAGCAAAGAAATATTTATTTAAATATAAAAAATACGTAAATTATTCATTATTTAGTCGACATAAATGTTTTAGAAAAAATTAGTCGCATACATTTCCGGCGGCTCGACAACCTTAACAAATTTCGTCGGCGGCTTAGCCGCGACTATTGGCCGATCGGCTTCGTTCTCTACTAAGCAGTTGATTGTTTTTATACTAGTGTTGTTAATGTTTATAGATGTTGGTTACTTTCTTTAAACCTTTTATTAATGGTTATTTTTTTTTTTAACAATATTAACAAAATATCTTTGCGAATCAATAAATTTACAACAAAATGCATAGTTTAATGGATATTTTGGCATTTTTTGTTTTATATTTTGCTATAAATGCATATTAGTGCATATTTTGCCTTAAAATGCTTCACACAAAAAATTGTTGCCAAGGAATTAGGAGCATTTCAACTATTAAAGTTAAATTGCATATATTATGCGAAAACTAGTAACATTTTACCAAGTTTTTGCTTATTTCTTGAATAATTTATGCAAAAAACGATTATTAGTTGAAATGCTCCTAATTACTTGGCAATATTCGCTATTATTTTTTTTGTGTGTTGTTTTTAAGAAAATTTGTTTACTAAAAATAAATTTTACACAATTTATAAATAAAATATTTTTAAAATTTATACATATAATTTTTTTGTTATCACAAAAAGAAAAATGCAATTACTAATTTTCTGATTATGTTTATTCGTAATTTTCAATTTCTTAACCACTTTTTAAAACTAAAATTACTTAAATTGTGGAATAAATATTGAAAACGTTGAAAAAATCAATAATAAATGCATATTTTTTAAATTTTAAGTACATATTTGACGTTTTTAAACACATATTTTATGTTTATGTTTAAATTCTACGATTTAGTCGACCTTTACTACATTTTACAATAATAACCACTAAAAAAATATAACCACTACTTAGTACCGACTACCGATTGTAAAGTAGTTCATACGCTAGCATCACTGCTATAAATTAAAAAGAAAAAATATTTTATAAAAATTGTTGAATCTGATAAACTGACTGTGGTGAAAAATAAAGTTAATAAAACAACGATATATAACGAAACAATGCCAAAAGCTGGTAAGTATAACAAATTAATGTAACAAATAGTGTTTGATTTTTGTCCTTTTTAGAAAAATCTAATAAGAAGACGTTCCTTCAAAACGAAACAAATAAACTGCTTGGTAAAGTAAAAGCTGAACCACCTGCATCTTCTAATGTAGAAAAGAACCAAGAAGTAAGAAATCCTTTTTATAAAAAATTTGCATATATAATAATAATATATTTATTTGTAGACCGCCAACGAAGCCAAATTGCGCCTTCAGGTGAAAATGCTGCAAGATGAATTGCTGCAAGAGAAACGTTATAAGAAGACATTGCTTCAAAACAACGCCAATAAGGTGCTTGGTAAAGCAAATGCAGAACAATCTACATCTTCCAATGTAGAAAAGCAGCAAGAAGTAAGTAATACTTTTTACAAGAATTTTGCTTATATAATAATAAAATATTTAATTGTAGACCGGCAACGAAGCCAAATTGCGCCTTGAATTAAAATTGCTCCAAGAGAAATTCAACAAATATGCTTCAGAGAACACCAATGAATCTGAATCTACAACAACAACAGAATTACTCATCAACATGCCAAACGAGTCTCCAACAGATACCCAGTTGTATGGAGAAAATTATCTGAAGGAAGAAGTAAGTTTACATTCTGAAACTTTACATATTTGAAACTTTACATACTTTTACTTCATTTTTAGATGGTGTTGCTATGTAATAATATTTATTGCAGAAAAACTGTTTATGACAGTGCAGTAGGAGCATCGTTTAAAGCCTCTCATTTGGCGAGAAGACTGCTGGAAGGTGTTTTTAAAAAAGAAACTATTTTGGAGTGTACTTTCTCTGGGCAGGCTCCAAAGGCCCAAGGCGAAGAACGTCGAAATAGAAAGTATGATTGTTTAAATGGCCATGCCAGAAAGGCTATTATAGGTAATATAAATACCAAGCAATATAAATTGATTTTATAATAATTTATTTAAATTTTATTTTAGAGTTTTGCAATGAATACGCCAAAAAGCGGGGCTGGACCCCGCAAAGTCAGTACGAGCTTAATCGGACAATGACGCAAAAAATTGGAGAGATTAAACGCCAATATAAGAGGAATTAATCGTATGAAAATCAAATATTTTAAAGTTTTTAATTTCATATTGAAATTTTTGTTTATTCCCATCGTTTTTAAATTCTGAAGATATTTTTAAGTTTTTAATTTCATACACGAACAAAAATGTGTATATTTGCTAGATATGAGAATATAAAAAATCATATATCTATATTATTTCATCCGCAAAATGGCTCTATCAGACTATATAAGTTTGCATCAGATTCTATTTGGTTATATACAATTTAATCTAATAGTATCTAATAGGATTCTCTATATATAAAATTTTTTGAATGTATCCTTGTATTAAGTTGTATAAAATTCTTTTTAATTCTATTAATTTAGATAACATGTGATACAATTAGATGTGCCCAATTTTGGGATAGAATTACATGAGGAAGCATCTAATTATATAGTATTTTTTAAATTGTATAAAACCAAATAGAATCTGATGCGAACGTATAGAATCTGATGGACCCATTTTGCGGATGAAACTATATAAACAGAGATGATTTTTTATATTCTCATATCTATCATATATACACTTTTTTACTCGGGTATTGAAATTTTTATTTTTAATTAAATGAATTCCAAAACAAGACTTAAAGTATTAAAAAAGTGTACCTTATAAAACTAAAAAATGTATATAAAAGTGTTTGAAATAATTTTTATTAAAAATAAAAATTATATTTTTTTCGACCTTTAATTGTGCAATGAAAATGAAAATTATTCAAGTTCGAGGCCATACTCTATATTTCTTTATTAGGATATTGTCCTAACAAATAATCTATAAAGTTTTCTTGTTTTCAAATTTATTATTTGACCCTTTCAGGAATGTGATAGATGATAGATCTACCAACACATTCCTGAATAGATGATAGATCTATCAACACATTCCTGAATAGATGATAGATCTATCAACGCATTCCTGAAAGGGTCAAATAATAAATTTGAAAACAAAAAAACTTTATAGATTATTTGTTAGGACAATATCCTAATAAAGAAATATAGAGTATGGCCTCGAACTTGAATAATTTTCATTTTCAATGTATATAAAATATACATTTTTTATGTATATATAATAATATATATATGATTTTTATTTTTAATTAAATGAATTCCAAAACAATACTTAAAGTATTAAAAAAGTGTACCTTATAAAACTAAAAAATGTATATAAAAGTGTTTGAAATAATTTTTATTAAAAATAAAAATTATATTTTTTTCGACCTTTAATTGTGCAATGAAAATGAAAATTATTCAAGTTTGAGGCCATACTCTATATTTCTTTATTAGGATATTGTCCTAACAAATAATCTATAATGTTTTCTTGTTTTCAAATTTATTATTTGACCCTTTCAGGAATGTAATAGATGATAGATCTACCAACATATTCCTGAATAGATGATAGATCTATCAACACATTCCTGAAAGGATCAAATAATAAATTTGAAAACAAAAAACTTTATAGATTATTTGTTAGGACAATATCCTAATAAAGAAATATAGAGTATGGCCTCGAACTTGAATAATTTTCATTTTCAATGTATATTAAATATACATTTTTTATGTATATATAATAATATATATGTAAGCAATAATTTGGTTAATAAAAATTGAATTTTCAAATTAACAATTGTTTTTATTTTATGAAAGTATACGTAAGGAGGAAAATATATGAACATATATGGGTAGGATATATATGGACAAATGTATGGACATATATGGATATATATATCCATATATGTCCATATATCCTCAATTTTCGGATCCAAACCATATATGAAACTCCATATATGTATATATCTGGGTCATATATGAACTTTTTCACCTGGGCAGATAAAATTTATTTAAATATAACAAACGTTTTGTAGAAATAACAGTTTTTTTACAGTTTTTAGTTTACAAATATTCAGCAAATTTGTGTGCTGGTTTCGGAAGTGTAAATTATTTTCAATGGACAAAAATTTAATACAATAAATCTATTTTTTTTTTTTAATAATCTAATTTTTGTAATTTTTGTACATTCAATACTTACTACTATTTAGCAAACAAATTCTGTTTATTTTATAAATTTTTACTGCAGGTTTTTTTTAATTGCACTTAAAAGTATAAGTTAGTAGAAAAATTGGTAAAACGTTTTATATCCCAATTCCCCCCTAAAAATCTCTTTTGGCATAAATTTCTCTTATTTTTTTTTATCAACATCGTTGTTGAATTTAGCAAAATATTTTACTTGTTTTTTTTTAACCCGAGTTGCTAAATTTTTAGCAAAAATGTTTACTAATTTTGTTTTTCCATAATTGAGAGTAAAGTTTGTTTTTTCAAAAGTAAAAGAATTTGATGATTTTAGCAAATTGATTTATATGAAGGTTTTACTAGAATTTTACAAAATTTTTGTGCAGTTTTTTACATTACAAATAATTAGAGACACGTTTTGATAAAATTAGCTAAACGATCTGCTTAATTTTTGTGTAAAATTACACATTTGTTTGTAAATTTTACAGAATTTTTTATTTTACTGTAAGTTTCAGGGGTTTTATTTGCTATTTGTAAGGATTTATTTTTATGAGTGTATATATGAGGGATTCTATATCAACTACCCTACACTAAAAAAAAAAGTTAGTATAACAGTTTTCAATCTTAATTTACTATTATTATTCTAATTTTTAGTATCATGTTATTTTTTAGTAAATTTTTTTGGTAATTTTCTTTTTTCATAATTGAGAGCAAAGTTTGTTTTTTTCAACTTGAAAATTTTAAAAATACAAAGAGAATGCTAAAAATATTAATTTTTTGTAAAAAAAAAAAACAAACTTTCCATTAGAGTTTATAAAAATTGAATGCAAATATTTCATAGATCTTCTTAATTTCATAAAAAAAATTTCATAAGCGTTGTGAAAATAATTTTGTTAGAGATAAATTAAATTTATGTAGATTTTTTTTCTATTTATATATGTCACTAATATTTACTAAAAAATTTGGTTGATTATAGCAAATCGATTTTACTAAAATTTTACTATATTTTAGTAACTTTTACAAATTTTTTTACTATCTTAACTTTTCTAAAAATTTACAGTCACGTTTATAAAAATTGAATGCAAATATTTCATAGATCTTCATAATTTCATAAAAAAAATCTCATAAGCTTTGTGAAAATAATTTTGTTAGAGATAAATTAAATTTATGTAGAGTTTTTTTTTATTTATATATGTCACTAATATTTACTAAAAAATTTGGTTGATTTTAGCAAATCGATTTTCATTAAGATTTTACTAAAATTTTACTATATTTTAGTAACTTTTACAAATTTTTTTACTACCTTTACTTTTTTACTAAAATTTACATTCATGTTTTGCTAAAATTAGCAAAACGATCTGATTAGCAAAATTTTCTGTAAAAATTACAGATTTTTCTGTAACTTTTACAGACTTTCTTACTTGAGTGTGCTTTTTTATAGTTTGTTAGATAGAAGACATAGTTGGAGCAACTATTGTCCTGTTAGACACTAGACAAACATGGATTAGCTCTTTTTATTTGTTTTCAAAATGCTTTAACCCGCCTTCTATCGAGCGAATTTGAACAAAATTTGGCACCAAGCTCTATCATAGCATTTTTAAGGTATATCTTAAAAGTGGGCAGGATTATTTCGGACCGGGATTAGGCATTTCGTGATATAATATTGTTCGCTTTTTATTTGCGTCTTAAAACTAATTTATTTAAAATAAAAAATTGTAAGTGAATATTAATATATTTACAAATTTGTTACTGAATTAAATAATACTGCTAGTGTCTAATAACTTTTTCTGTGTTTTTTTCAAAGTGAAAGTAAATTATCATATAAAAATTATAATTTTTCTGTTAATTTAGAGAAAAATTTGTCATGATCTAAAACCGAACAAATAAAATCTCACACAAAATTTTGAAATTTTATAATTTTATGTCTGTTTTAATGTAATTTTTTTTATTTAAATCAATTTTAATCACCTTCTGGTCAGGGTTTCAGTCAAATTTTCGAACTCATTACCACTCTAAGGCGAATTTGTAGTAAATTTTCGAATATTGTTTGCATTAAATATGTTTAATAATATTAACACCAAAAAGACATAAACTTTTTCTTGTAATACATACCAGTTAAAAGAGAAAGTAGAATTAAAGCTAAAAGGCAAAAAAAAAAATCTAGAAAATTAGGAAAAAAAAAAATAAATAAAAAATAGTGCAACAGTGGAAAACGTCGAAATATGTACAGCCAAAATATTTTAAAAACTTAAAAACATGAGAAAATTATTTGAAATTTTTGTGTATTGAAAAAATAATAAAAGAGTGTATGAATATTTGTATTTATATTACAAAATTTTGTTTACAAAATTTGTTTTTATTTTATTAATTATAATGTGTATAAATTATAAAATTTTACAACTAAAAAAATAAGGTGTATGTGTTAAACAAAAAAAAAAAAACAAAAATATAATAAAATTAGGGGAAAAAAATAATGTAACAATTTTTTTAAATAAAAATATAAAAATAAAGTTTTAATTTTCTCACAAAAATGAATAAAAGTTTTTGATTTTTTTTTTATATAAATTATGGCAGATTTTGTTTTAAAATAAGTTTTAATTGTTTTATGAACAACATGTAATTTAAGTGTTAAATCCCTTATTGATGATCAAAAAAGCTCTGTTAGAAAATTTTGTCTAGAACTCTTTACAGAAAAGCACAAAAAGCAAACGCAGCCAATTATTTTTTATGCACAAATTAGAAACAAGAAAATATATATACAATTTTTTTAAAAAATAAAAGATTTTGTAAACAAAAAAAATTTACAAGTAAGACTAGAAGCAAATTAAGAGAAAATTATTTATATATAAATATGTAAGTAAATAAAAAAAAGCTTAAAAGCTTTATAAAAAAAAAATATGTGGGAATATATAACGTTTAAAGCTCTTGAAGTTTTAGCGCAAAACGATTTTATGGTTTGATATATTCACAAGCTCTGAAAAGCTGTAAAAGCTTTTAAAATTTGTAAAAGATTTTTATTAAAATATAATAAAAATTCCGAAAGCTGATACAAATTTAAAGCTTTTTTCGAAAATTCAGTTTTCAAATTTAGACATACAAAAATTTTGTATTTAAAAATGTTTAAAAGTTAAGAAAGCTTTTAAAAGAATTTAATCAATTTTAATAAAACCCTTTTTTAATTTAAAAATATCTAAAGCTTAATTTTGAAAATTTTGTTTTCCTTTACCTTTCAAAAATATTAGAAAGCATTAAAACATTTTGAAGCCTCTTTTAAAATAAAAAAAATTAGTTTGACCTTTAATAGTGCTTATTTTTTCTCTTCTAACTACTTTACTCAGAAATTTATTAAAACCCCGTAAAACCTTAAAAGCTTTTTTCAATTTTTCAATTATATATACAAGAGTTAAAAAGATAAGATGTTAAAACCTCAGACTACACATACAGATTACTAATGACTTATGCCAAAAACTAAAATCAAAAACATTATAGTGATTTGCGGAGTAATACAAAAAAAACCCCATATAAATTGTATGGAACATTTTCTGTATATATCTATTTTTAATTTTTAAAATTTTTTTACCACCATTTTAAATTCATCAGCTAAAACCTGTCTGTATGGTTTGGTTTAAAACATTCAAAAATTAAGTTTTTTAACCTTTAAACTCAAAAGCTTTTTTTCAAAAAGCTTTTTATATTTTATAAATATAAATTTTTATAAAGCTTTTAAGCTTTCTTTTTATCTTTTTATTTAAACCCAATTCTTATATACTACTGAAAATAGAGATTTTTGGAAAAAATCTATTTTTTTTTTTTTATATTTTATTCACTTTTTACAGAGCTTTTTTCGTTTTTGTCGTATTTTTTAACCTAAACCCTAAAATATGTTTCTTTTTCAAACATTTTTTTTTTAACTTTCACTGACTAAAACTGTGGTTGGTGCTGTTATTGTAGTTGGTTTCAATGATCTATCTTTATTTTTAAACTTTCTAGATTTAGCCTTTCTCGTCCTAACCACAGTTGTTTCGGAACTAAAACTAACTATTTCATTAACATTACTGCCAACAGTGCTACTAGTAGTACTACCCACACTGGGTCCCTCATTTATAGTATAAAGCTCAGTGTGTGCTATTTTCTCGGCCTTATCTAAGGGATTTAGTAATTGTTTTTCTTCTTTTTGTTGTAGGGAATTTAAAAGTGGAGCTTTTACTACTGAAGCTAAACGACTGGAAAAAGCTCCATTTGAATCATTTATATCGGGTAATTGTGGTATATTTTCTGTTTGGGTTTCTGGGGTTGTTGGATTGTTGTTATTAGGGATGATTGTGTTGATGGTTATAGTTTCGGGATTTTCGGTATTAAGGTTAGGGGTTATGTTGTTCTTGTTCACTTGTTGTTCCTCATCTTCTTCTTCCATTTGTTCTCCGTTTTCCATCTTTTTCACTTTACTGAGAATTACTTTATCTAGATTAGCTATGGATATAACAAGGGGTGAGGATTCATTGGATTCAGGACGTAATAAGGGTACTATAGGTCTTACATATTGTGGGAAAAAAGCAGCAGCCACTGTTGTAGCTTTCATTTCCTCCGAGGCTTCGGTCGATGACTCTACGTTAAGAGTTTCGGGTGCTAAAGTTGTGGTGAGCCTAGGTAAAGATGATGATTCTGGTTGGGTAACACTTGAATTTGTTATAGAAGAGCTTTCCGATGTTGTAGTGGTACTAGATGTTGATTCTAAGGATTTGGAAGCTGTTTCTATTTCACCACTGTTAGGTTCTAAATTAATTCTAGCAATATCAAAAGCTATAGATTTCAAGATATTAAAGCTCTCTGTATATGTATCAATTTTTTGGTTATTAGAGCTTTCTGTAGTGGTTTCAACTGTAAAGGTAGTCGAACTTTCTGTAGAAGCTGCAGTTTCTAAAGCTTTAAAGCTTTCTGTGCTAGTTTCTTGTTGTTGTTGCGTAAAAGCTACATCATCGATGGTATTTAAAACTTTACCTTTACGTGCATTTTCAAATAAACCTTCCAATGATATGGTCGATGACTCTACAGCTTCTCTTATTACCTCGGGTACCAAAGCTTTGCCATAACGTTCGTCCATATGTTCATTGCCCTCAGGATAACTGTTACGTATCGGATCTGATACCTTAGCCAATGTCGGCTCAGTCGGTGTATAATCGGTTACTGTACTACGCCCTTCAATGGTTATATCACTACCTTCTACTTGATGGACATACTTAACCACACTGATTTCACCCAACTGCTCAACATGTGGCAGAGATTCTACCTTAAAAGTCTGAGAACCTTCAACTGTGCGTATGATATTTGCGTTAGACTTACGTCTTAATTTCTCCTCCTTAGAATTAACCTCTACAATACGATTAATTTCAACCACTTTATGTCTCGGTTTGGCTTTCTCTCCATGTCGTGTAACTACCAGATTAGCATCGTCCAGGGGATTTCTTGTGGTATGTTCATCATCAGATATTGTGAAGATATGCAATAGAGTGGTACTGGGTGGTGGAGTTGTTGGCGAACCATCCTGTGAAGAAATTTCATTAAGATTTATAACATTACTTAGATTTTCATCTTCTGTGTTTTGAGTGCCAATTATGGTGTTATCCTGTGTTGTTGCTAGTAATGTGTTGGTAGGGGTGGTCAATGATGATTGATAACCCTCATCGTTTTCATTATCAGTGTTTAATTGTTCTTGTTGTTGTGTGTTCTCGTTTAGATTGCCGAATGGTATGAGTACCTTTTGTTTCAAATAATTTGTGTGTTTCTTACTGTGTGTATCGAATATCTTCTTGTTACGGGCATTCAAAGCCTCTATATTTAGATCTTCGATTAATGGGTTATTGTCATTGTTTTGGTCTAGCGTGGCCTCGGTAGAAGGTATAAAAGGTTTACGTTCGTAGGAACGAGTGTTAGGATTAATAAATGGCGCTGGTTTAGTAGGAATTAGTACAGTAGTACGTTCAAAACCTGTAGCCACAGGTTTAAGGGTTAGATTTGGTGCTGCTACACCCGGTGGGCGATTAATGACACGAGGTTTATTACTGGAACGAGATGAAGAACCAAAACGATTGCCCCCATAGCTGGGTGTAGTAGTGGGTGCTGAACCCCCAGATCTATTGGGTGCATTAGCTAAGCGTGAGGGTATTAGAGGTTTGTTACCGTTAGTATTCAAATTTGGTCTAGCTCCGGGTGGTATACGATTATCTTTAGGTTTATAACTTGGTCGATTGATAATTGGCGTATCAGTTTGTTTAACAGCACTACCCTCTTCTTCTTCGTCTTTCTCCTCTTCCTCCTCTTCTTCTTCTTCATCTTCTGACTCCTCATCCTCTTCTTCCTCATTTTCATTTTCTCCTAAACCCTGTTCTTTAGATTGTGTCGTAGGTCTTTTTAAAATACTGGATTGAGGCCTATTAAACAGGCCAGGTGGTCTAGCTATAACAGGATTTACTGATAATAGCGGTTTTTCTGGTTGAGGTGGTTTAACTACGTCCCCCTCTATCTGTTCTCCTTCTTCATCACCTTCTTCTTCATCATATTCTTCATAATCTTCACCTTCGCCATTGTGATCACCAGCAGATCCTTCTACCTTAAAACGTTCAGCTCCTGGCAAAAGGTTACCTCTAGGATCTTTTCTTACATATCCTTCTCCGGTATTACGATTAATGGCATTAAATGGATGGAAACGACCAAATTTACGTTTAACATATTTCCTTTTACCTACAGAAGAAGGTATTTTAACCGTAGTTGTGGCTAAAGCTGATAGGGGAGGTTTGGTAGGAATATAAGGTCTCTTGGCTATTAACTTGCGTCGGAAGGTAGGTCTTACTTTAGGAGTTGATGTAGAAGATTCTTGTACTTCTTGTGAGAGTAAAGAGCTATCACTTTCTGCTTGTGTTAATTGAGTTCTACTATTGGGTATAAATGGTCGCCTAGGTGTAAACGGTTTAGGTTGTTCTATTAAATCGGTACCGCCAGAGGTCTCTTTAGACGATTCTTCTTCAACTGAATTTGTATCGGTATTTGAGGTTCTTTCTGACAACAGTTTCTTAAGTCTTGTACTAACTACACCTTGATCTTGATCACCTTCAGCTAGACTAGTTTGTACTTTGTCTCTAATCTTTTGTAAATTTAAGCTATCTTGTGCTGCAACGGAATCATTTTCATTACCCTCTACTTTGTAGTTGATTGTGGTAGTATTGGATTTTGTTTCTAAAAGTTTCTTTAATTTAAAACTTACTATACCTTCCTCTTGATTACCCTTGGCTAAATCTTGTTTAACCTTGTTGCGTAATTTTAATAGAGGATCGTCAGTTTCTGCTTCTTTAACTTTTTCGGTTTTAGTCGACTTGAAACGATCACTTAGAACACCTTCATTTTGATTACCCTTGACTAAATCCTGTTTAACCTTATTGCGTAATATCAACAAAGAATCATCAGCTTGTTCTTCTTCATCTTCGGTTTTGGTAGTTTTGAAACGATCACTTAGTACACCCTTATCTTGATTGCCTTTAGCTAAATCCTGTTTAACCTTATTGCGTAATTTCAACAAAGGATCATCAGTTTGTTCTTCTTCATCTTCAGTTTTGATAGTTTTGAAACGATCACTAAGCACACCCAAATCCTGTTGTTTAGAAGAATCAATTCGTACTTTATTGCGTAATTTTTGTAAATCCAATAGTTTGGAGGAAGAATTTTCTTTAACCTCATCTTGGGTAGTAGTTTCTAATTGAGCATCAGTGGAATCTTCTGTATTCTCTTCTTCTACTTGTTCTTGGGATCCTAAAGGATTTTGTGTTATGGAAGATGGTCTAGACAATCTAAAACCATTTGTTGAGGTGTAAGTAGAACCTGCGGTATTTTTCGATTCTGTGGCCGAAGTAGTTTCCTGCACGTGTTCTTCATCTTCTTTATTATCCTCCTCATTTTCTTCATCGTCCTCATCAGATATTTTATAGTTTTCTGTAGGTTTGGAAGATTGTGGCCTATTAGCAAACCTATTTCTGTTAGCTGTGCCATAAAGTGATGTTCTAGTAGTAGTTGATATTCCACTGGGTAGGGTAAACTTATTTCTTCCTCGACTTATAACAGCACTAGGTGTTCTTTCATCAGTATTTTCCTCCCCTTCCTCTTGTTCCTCTTTTTCTTCTTCATTTTCTTCACTATTGGATTTTTGATTTGTAAGAGAAAATTTTGTACTACGATTTAAACCAAATCGCGTTATATTCTGTCTTCTCTGAGAGAAAATGGATGTGGCGGCAGAGGAGGTCTTAGCGTCTCTATCATCCTTAACAATTGTTTTGTTTTCCTCTGAATTATTTTCTTTCACAATTTCTGTAGTTCTATTTACCGGTCTTATTAACTTACGTATTACCTTACGGAATCTCTTGGGTGTGGCTGAGGTTTGTATAGGAATTTCAGTTTGTGTTTCATTTTCTGTTAGTGTATGAGTTTTAACTAATTGTTCATCTACTTCACTAACACTACTAAGTTTAACTATATTTTGGGTTTCAGTGTGGCTAGCATTAAAATTAGTAACACTACTATCAATGGCAGATGTGATATTTGACACTACCGGACGTTTAAATTTCAAAACTTTAATACGTCTTGCTACTGGTGTAGCCGGACTAGAAGGACTCTCTGTAGTAGGTGCAGTTGTTTCGGATATATTTGTGCTGATTTCCCTTTCATTATCATTTACCTGAGCTTTTGTTACAACTTCAACTTCATCATCTTCTTCGTCATTATTATCTTCAATAGCTTCCACCGGCCTTTCTGTGGTTGTGGTGGTAGTTGTTGTTGTAGTTCTACGTTGAAATTGATATTTCTGAAAACGTCGTTTAGAATCATTATCATTTCCCTTAATAACATTATTATTATCATTCACATTAGACTTATTACTACTATTATTTTCATTATCCTCTTCTTCACCTTCATCATCATCATCTACCTCTTCATTATTATCATTTTCATGATTATCCTTATTTACATTTATATGACTAGATGTTTGGTTAGTAGTCGTTTGACTTAAATTAGTTTTAACTCTATTGAAATAATTGGCTACGGTGCTATTACTACGATTAGTACCATACCTATTAAGTATAGAGTTAGTGTTAGTATCGTTTGTTATGGCCAGCTCTTCATTATGATCTTCTGTTTCATCAGAGATTTTAGAGGCTTGAGTTAAATCAATGGCAGTTTGTGTCTTGGCTCTGGTAATTATTAAGTTTTTAAGTCTATCATTCACTAGCCCTTGTTGGGAGTCTATATCCTGAGTTTGTCCTAATCTAACACGATTTCGTAAATAAAATAGCGAGGAACTAGGTTCCTTAGAGGCAAGTTCTTGACTGGCAAGTTGATCTTTAGTATCTGCTATAGATACTTCTTCATCGTCCGATTCCTCACTATCAGAATCTCTATTTTCTTCATCTTCATCTTCATCCACATCTATATCATATTCTTCTTCCTGATTTTCTAAAGGTTTGGGAAGTAAGGGTCTTTTAAATTGGGGTCTATTTAAATTGAAAGGTTTTAAAGAAGGTTTTGTTTCTCTTTGTAATTGAGAATTGGAATTAATGCGTTGTTGTCTAAATGTACCAAAAGTACGACGGCTAGTATTTTCTTCCGCCTCTTCATTATCACTCTCTTCTTCCTCTTTTTCGGTATTACGGCTGTTATACAAATTTCTATTCAAATTTAAACGAGATCTTTGAGTAGTAGATTCTGTTTGCGTTTTTCTATTCAAATTTGTTCGTTGTCGTTGGCTAAATGAGGGAAGGGTTCGGCGAGATGATACTTCTATAGGCTCTTCGAAATCCTTATCATCTTCGGTTTGTGTTTTATTAGGAATTAACGTTTCTGTGGTGGATTTGAAACGATTGAGTCTGGTGAATGTTCTTTTAGTGGTGGAATCATTAGAAGTTGCTACACCATCTTGTTGGCTATCTTTTACCGGAGTTTGTGTAGTAGATTGAAAACGATTAAGTCTATTAAATGTTCTACGTGTGGTGGAATCTTGTAAAGGTTCCTCTGAAGTTAGTTCTTCTTTCAACTCTTCTGATGTTTCTATTGTTTTTGGAGCTTGAGTAGTGGTTCTAATAAACAAACCTCGTGGACGATTTGTTGGCAATAATAGTCTTTTAGTCGTAGAAGATCCAATTGATTCAGCAATAGATTTTTCAGTGGTAGCTTGAGTTGGAGTTGAAACGGGACGTGTAAAAGAACGACGTGTAGAAGTAGCAACTGTAAATTCCGTTGTGCTAAGTTCATTTTCTTCGTTAGAGTTATCTATTTCCACAGTTTCTTTTGTGGTAGTCTCATTATCTTCAGATTCCGTTGTGCTTAGTTCATTTTCCTCTTTAGAGTTATCTATTTTCACAGTTTCTTTTGTGGTAGTCTCATTATCTTCAGATTCTTCTGAATTAGGTGATGTAGTCGTGGTACTTGGCAAACGTATACGTTTTCTTATTATCACTCTCCTGCGTGGAGTTGAGGACTCTTCAGAAGGCAAAGAAGTCGTAGTTTCTACAGGCTGTTCTCCTACAGAGGGTGATTCTGAAGTTACATCGGTATTTTCAGTACCTTCGGTATGATCTAATTTTTCCTCTGATTTTGTTAATGTTTCTAAGGATGAAGTTTCTTTTTCCAACGGAGTTTCAGTTGTTGGTCTATTTAATGCTCCAAATGGTCGACTTCGGAATAAAGTACGTTCTGTGTAATTCTCCTCTTGATCTAAAGACTTTTCGGTAGAACTTTCAGTTGTATTGTCATCAATGACAGCTTCTGTTGTGGTGATGGTTGATCTATTTAATCCACCAAATGGTCTTCGAGATGGCAAAGTACGTTTTGTGGAAACTTCTTCTTTATCTAAAGATTTTTCCGATGAACTCTCAGTAGTATTGTCATCAATGACAGCTTCTGTTGTGGTGGTGGTTGGTCTATTGAATCCACCAAATGGTCTTCGAGAGGGCAAAGTACGTTTTGAGGAAACCTCTTCTTCATCTATAGATTTTTTCGAAGAACTCTCAGTTGTATTGTCATCAACGGCATCTTCTGTTGTGGTGGTGGTTGATCTATTTAAACCAATAAATGGTCTTCGAAAGGGCAAATTGCGTTTTGTAGAAACCTCTACTGGATATAAATATTTTTCCGAGGAACTCTCAGTTGTATTTTCATCAATGAGAGATTCTGCTGTGGTGGTGCTTGGTCTATTTAATCCACCAAATGGTCTTCGAGAAGGCAAAATACCTTTTGAGGAAATTTCTTCTTGATCTAAAGATTTTTCATCAATGGCAGCTTCTGTTGTGGTGGTGGTTGGTCTATTTAATCCACCAAAAGGTCTTCGAGAGGGCAAAGTACGTGTTGTGGAAACCTCTTCTTGATCTAAAGATTTTTCCGAAGAAGTCTCAGTTGTATTGTCATCAATAACAGCTTCTGTTGTGGTGATGGTAGATCTACTTAATCCACCAAATGGTCTTCGAGAAGACAAAGTACGTTTTGTGGAAACTTCTTCTTCAATAGTAAAATCTTCTGAATCATTTTCAGTTGAAGATTCTGTTGTAGTGCTAGTAGTTGATCTATTAAATCCAGAAAATGATCGTCTTGTTGGTAAAGTACGTTTTGTAGAAATCTCTTCTTCTACTAAAGACTCTTGGGAAGCATTTTCTGTAGTACCATTATCGATAGGAGCTTCCGTTGCAGATCTTGATGTGGTTGAACGGTTTAAGCCAGTATAAGGTCTTTTGGAAGCTAAATTACGTTTAGTAGTAATATCTTCTTCTTCGATAGGATTTTCGTCACCATCCTCATCGTTATTATTTTCTTGAGGAGCCTCAGTTGTAGAAATTCCTGCCCTATTGATACCTTCAAAGGCTCGTCTTGTAGGAACAACATTTGGCCTTTGTTGCAAAATACCAAAACTACGACGAGTGGAAGTTTCTTTAATATCCTCTTCGCTATCCTCTACATTTTCAATTTCACCTTCCTTCTCAGTATCTTCATCAATGCCATTTGTTTTAGGTGTCGTAGTTCGATACCGAATTAATCGATTTGCCGTAGGTCTGCTAAGTATATCTCTTGATCGAGTGGCTTGTAAAAAGCTTTTTCTTGTTATTGATTCAACCTTGAGCTCCTTAGAGTTTTGATCATCTTCATCGTCTTCTTCTGGTACAAATTCCTCTTCATCGGTGTGTTTCAACGTAGTGGTACGCAAACGGTTAAGACGGGTAAACGTACGTTTTGTTGTAATATCTTTCGAAGTTTTAGCTAAAGATTCATCTGTATTTGGTAATTTGGTTGTAGTCGATTTAATTAAAGGACGATTTACTCTAATTAATGGTTTTTGTGCTGTTTTGTCCTCCGAAGATTCAGTTACCGATTCATTACTGCTTTCCGTAGAAGCTAAAGAGGCATATGTAGTGGAACCATTGCGATTGCGTAAATTAAATGGTTTTCTTGTAGGACGACCATCTAAGTTAGTGAATTCTGTTGAGTTTACTGCTTCAGTAGTAAATTCTTCTTCAGCTGTACTAGAAGTTGTTACATGTATAAGTTTTCTTGTTAAACCAGAGTTCAGGTTAGACGATTCAGTAGTTGTTTCTTGGAAAGGTGTTGTCGTTTCTATATCAGATGTTTCTGTTAAGGTTAAAGATGATGCAATTAAAGATTTATATGTAGTGGCAGTTTCAGTAATACTTTCATTTTCAATATCTTCTATTTCGGCGGTTAAATCTTCTGATACCTCGATTTCTTCTTGTGGGCTTTTAGTTACAGAATTTTCAAATTCATCTTTAAAATCGGCTTTTAATTCAGCTTCTGCTTTGACCTCGGTAGACTTAGTTGAAATTGTATCTTCACTTTCTTCGTTGGTAAAGATTTTTAAATCGTCTTCCGATTTTTCTTTGACATCATTATTAGCTTTATCTTCTGTTTTAGAAGACTCACTAGCGCTATTATCCTCAGCGTCAATTTTTTCTGTAATTGAAGTTTCAGTTTCATCATAACTTTCCAATTTATTGGTTTCTTGTCTCTCTACCACAGAAGCTAAAGTTGTACTTTCACTGTATTCCACAGCATTACTTTGAATGGTTGTTTCTGGTTTTTCCGTGGTACGAGTTTCGGCACTGGAAGTTATTGGTAACCTAGAAGGTCTAGCTAGCAATACTTTAGTTTTAGTTTGAGTTTCTTTTTCTTCGTCTAAAGTAGAACTTTCTGTTACTTCAAATATTTCTGTTGAACTCTGTTGTAATGGAAATCTTATAGGTCTAGTTTCAGAAGATTTATTTATAGAACTTTTTGTTTTCTTATGTTCTATTGTAGAGCTTTCTGTTTCTTTGTTTAAAGATTCTAATGGTATTTTAGTGGGTATTATCCTAGAAAACTTTGTTCTTGCTGTTGTTTCCTCTAGTTTTTCTGTAAGTAAAATTGTTTCATTATCTTCCTCTTCAGTAGAACTTTCTGTTTCTTCAATTTTCTCTGTTGTAGTTGTAAATGGTAATCTAGTTGGTCTAGTTCTAGAAAAATTAGCTTTAGGTGTAGTTTCTTCATAGTTGCCAGTTGTAGCGCTTTCCGTTTCTTTCGTTGTTGCTCTCAATGATATTTTGGTAGGTCTAGAGAACTTTGTTCTGGTTGTTGTTTCCTCTGGCTCTTCGGCTAATAACCTTTCCGTTAGCTCAGTGTCACTTGCAGTTGTCAAATCCAGCTTACTAGTAGTGGTTCTAAAACGATTCCTAGGTAAGGCCGTTGTTCTAAAGCTCTCTTTGCCGAACACTGTAATTTCAACATAAGGACTATCAGCTATAGTAGTTTGCGTCTCAGTATTTTCTGTAGTTAACTTTCGGTAAGTTTTGAAGGCCTTACCTCTTCTATTTGTTTCCTCATTTACTTCCAAACCATTTTTTAATATTTCTTCATTTATTTTGTCTCTATTAATAGTATTATCAATTTCATTAACATCACTTTCTTCCATTACTTCTTCTGCCGACGAAACATATGTTGAACCGATAAGTTTATTCCCCAGGTGACCTACTTTGACCCGGGGGTTTCCAATAAAAAATTACCGAATTCAGAGTTAATTTCCTGGGCTTGTTCCATAGCTAATAAAGCTTCGGTTTCTGGTGAGACTTCCGGATCTGTTAAATGATCATTGCTTACATTAAAAACATCATGTATCTGTTTTGCGATATCGACATTTGTTTGAGGCACAGTATCGGGAGCTACAGTTATGGGGTTTACATAAACTATAGGAGAATCTTTGTAGTATTGATAGTATTTACGTCTGTGATAAATGGGCAGATTTATGTCCGCGCCACTGGTAATTTTAGTCTTCATTTCAAAGGCATCGCTAACTTCAGTTTCAGTAACTTTTTGTACTTCTTCCGCGGTATCGGTTTTTAATTTACGCACTGCGTTGGATAATTGATTCCTAAGAATGTCTAAAGAATCATTGTTGGTTAAGCTTTCAGTTGTAGATTCTTCTTGAACTTCCGTAGAAGTTACGGGAGTAGTTGACTCTGAAGAGGAGGTAACAAATTCAGTTGTAGTTGTTTTATCTGTGGTCGACGATAATCCTAGACTAGTTTCTTCCGTTGTTGGGGCAGATTCTGTAGTATGATCTTCTATAGTTGTTGATGGTATGGTAGATTCTTCTGTCGTTGTTGATGTTGTGGTAGATTCTTCTGTAGTTGTTGATGTTGTGGTAGATTCTTCTGTGGTTGTTTTAGTGGGTTGTTTAAATTTAAAACGATTTTGTAATTTTGTTTTCTCTACTACAGTTTCATTTTCATGCTCCGTTTGTATTAAGTTAACTTTTGTGGGTTTTTCTGTAGTCGTTGTCTGAGATCTTCTGATACTAGTAGGTCTTCTAAAAGCAATATTACGTCTAGTAGTTGATTCTTCAATTTCTTCATTAGTTTCTGTGGTAATAGGAGCATTTGTAGTAGTTGTGGCTCTAGTGGTACTAGTAGGACGTTTAAATGCAAAATTACGTCTGGTAGTGGATAATACATTCTCCTCTACTTCCTCTTCCACTACTTCTTCCTCCAATTTTTTAGGTGCCCTGGTAGTGGTTGTTGTTGTAGTTCTTAGGGGTCTTGTAGGCCTAGTTCTTCTGTTGATAGGCTCTGCCGCTTGTGTAGTTGTTGAAGGTCTTGGTGGTCTTGTTGGCAAATTTTCTTCATACTCCTCTACATGTTCCTCTTCTGTTACAATATCTGGTTTACGTATTAATTTTCGTCTGGACTTTACACCAGTTTTCTCACCTTCTACTTTTCTACTTGATTTCGATGCAAAATCTAAAGCCAAAAGTGAAGATAAATCATTACTTTGGAATCTAGCCGAACCTCTATTCCGAGTAATAGTTCGACGTGTAGTAGTTGAAAGTGGATTATCTTCTATTTCATATTCATATTCGGGAGCTTGTTTCACAATTGTCTTAGTTCTCGTTCTCTTAATAGTTTTTATTGAGTCGCCGTTGTCAACGCTCTCAATATGAGTAGTTTTAATGCGTCTCGTACCATCCTCTAAAGTTTCAATTTCTTCTGTCTTACCACGATTATTTTGTAAGCGTGTATTGAATGATCCACGTCTGCTAGAGAAAGCCGATTTACGAGAATTTCCTTGAGTTTGCGTAGTCAAAGTGTTGCGTGATTGGAACTTAGAACCAGCTGAATTTGAAATATTATTGTCAACGGAATCATTTTGGGAAGAGTTTTCGGAATCATTCGTTTTAGTTACAGTAACTTCATTTTCAGTTTTAGAACGATTTTCAGTTCTACGTTTGTTCGCAAAGGAATGTTTATGATTTTGATTATTAAGAGTATTTAAATGAGTATTATCCGATGATTGTTGATCAGTCAAGTTGGATTCGGAATTATCTGAGAAACTATTTGTTTTTTTATCTTCTTCGGTTTCAGAAAGTTCACTGTCAGTTTTGGAATTTCCATCAAAAGACTTGGTAGAATTGGAAGTATTATCTAATGCCTTCGATGTTTCATTATCAATTGTTAAAGATTCTTTAATTTCTGTTTCAGAATTTGTCGAATCTTTCAATTCAGCTGCAGAATCTTGAGAATTGTCATTTTCTATGGTTGTTTTACTTGTTTGAATTCTCTTTCTTATAATAGCTCTTCTACGACCATTGGCTCCCACAGCATCTGTGCCTGAAGATGATTGTTCACTCGTAGTACCGCTTAAACGATTTCTTACTGTTTCATCTTCCTCATTTCCAGTTTCATTTGTTCTTACTAAAGTTTTACGTCTGCTGCCATTTCCAAATGTCCATTGTGCTTGATTTCCACGCTTCTTGGCCAAATCTAAAGCCAACAATGAAGATAAATCTCCTTTTTCACTAGGACGATAAGAACCTCTAGTTAAGGTTTGTGTAGACAAGGTCTCTGTAATAATTTGTTCATTATCTCCTTTCCGCCCAGTTTTAGAGGAGGAATTTTCGTTTTCGGAAAGTTCACTGTTAGTTTTGGTCACTTCAGTATCAAACGAGTTGGAAGAATTTGAGATATCTCCTAAAACTCTTAATGATTCATTATTTGTGTCTAAAGTTTCTTTGATTTTTGTACCAGAATCATAAGAATCTTTTATTTTAGCTGCAACATTTGTAGCGGTATTGTCTTCTTGAGAATTTTGGGAAAGTTCTGTTCCTGTTTTGCTAGTTTGAATTCTCTTTCTTACTATAGTTCTTCTGCGACCATTAACTTCCTCATAGGCAGGGGAAGATGATTGTTTACTAGTAGAATCAGTTAATCTGTGTTCTTCAGCTACATTTTCCTTATTTCCAGTTTCTTTCGTTCGTACTAAAGTTTTACGTCTGCTTCCATTTCCAAATGTCTGCTGTGATTGGCGGTCATGTTTCTTGGCCAAATCTAAAGCCAACAACGAAGGTAAGTCTCCGTTGTCACTAGGACGATAAGAACCTCTAGTTAAAGTTTGCGTAGATGTTGTATCTGTTATTATTTCGTGATCTCCTTTAACCTCTGTTTTAAACGAGGAATTATTGGTATCATTTTTATTTACTTCAGTATCAGACGAGTTGGAAAAATTAGAAAAATCTGATAATGTCTGTGATCTTTCACTATCAGTAATTGAACTATTCTTAACTTCCGTTTCGAAGTTAGAAGAACCTTTCAGCTCTTCAATATTTGTTAAGTTTTCGTTACTCTCAGAATTTTGGAAATTATTATTTCCTGTTATTGTTTTACTAGTTTGAATTCTCTTTCTTATAATAGTTCTTCTGCGACCATTGATTCCATTAGAATCTATGCTTAAAGTAGAGCCATTTACTTGATTTCTTACGACTAAATCTTGCTTATTTTCGGTGCCATTTGTTCCAACAAAAGTTTTACGTCTACTTCCATTACCAAATGTCTGTTGTGTTTGATTACTATGTTTCTTGGCCAAATCTAAAGCCAACAAAGAAGATAAATCTCCCTTTTCGCTAGGACGATGAGAACCTCTACTTAAAGTTTGTGTGGATGTTGTTTCTGTGATTATTTGGTTATCGTTTTTAAGTTGTGCTTCGGAAGAGCCATTTTCTAATATCAATGATGATGATTCGTTATCGGTGTTACTCAAACTTTCTGATTTTGTAAAGTCTTTAGTTTTCTCCGCAGTTTCTACTTCTGTTGAATATCTATCAATTGGTCTTCTTCTCTTACCATTTCCCAAAGATTGTTGTGATTTATTACCATATTTTTTTGATAAATCTAAAGCCAACAGGGATGACAAATCTCCCTTTTCACTAGGACGATAAGAGCCTCTAGATAAAGTTTGATTAGAGGTTAAACTTGTATCATTTTCTGAAGCTTCACTAACTGTATGTATTAAAGATTCAAGATCATATTTCTGTTGAACTTCGTCATCTTCAATGAGAGTAGTATGTTCAACAAAGGCGGGTTTCTGTCTCAATACTGTACGGCTACGAAATGAAGTAGTTTGGGTATTACCAGAAGATTCTACATTAGTTTCATTAGGCTTTGAAATTTCTGTTTCATTTTCGGCTTGAGTACCTGGAACCAATGAAGCTTCAGTTGTAGTTGTTGGAGATGTAGGTCTTCTCCTTAGTATGGTACGCCTACGTGGGGATTGTGTTGTTGAGTCTTCTCCCTCGTGAGCTAGCGTTGTAGTCCTGGCTCTAAATATTGAACGGCGTGTAGAATTTTCATCCGTGTTATCGGTTTCACTATCTTTGGTGGTGCCTCCTGTAGCTTCAGTTGTTGTTCCACGATTTCTAAACAAAGACTTTCTAGATATGGGTTCAACTGTTGTCGAGGTTGTTGTTGGTCTATTTCTGAATAGAATTCTTTTGGTTACCGCCTCAGATGTAATTGTTTCTGTAGTTACTTCCTCAGTTGTAGATGATTGCTCTTCCGTTAGGTTTGAGGGTTCTTCAGTGGTAGTAGTTGTTGTAGATTGTGTAGTAGATTCTTTTTCCGCTAAATGTTGTACAGTAGTTGTTGTTATTACAGTATCTTCTGTAGTGGCAGTTGTTGTTGTAGGCTCTTTTGTAGTTGCGCTAGATTCAGTGGTTGCTAGTTCTGCTTCAGTGGACGAACTTTGTTCTTCCTCAATTTGAGCTGTAAGTTCTTGTTCTTCTTCCACATTATTTTTGGACTTTTTAGTTTCTTCTTTTTCCACACGATTTAAACTCGTATTTTCCATTTCATGGATTCTTGAATCGTGTTCTAATTTTGTATCATCTAGTTGGTGAATTTGTCCTCCTCTTGAGATAGTTTGATAAGTTGTGTGTGAAGTTCCTTTAGTAGTCGTTGTAGTCGAATCTCCAGAGCTTTTAATAAATCCTGATAAATCTCCATCGGTTAAATGGACACCATCACTACCCCTTACAATTGCTTTGTAGGGTATATTTTCGGTATTTGACACATATATGGTGCTGGCGTGGAAACCATTAAGGTTTTCTTTGTTTTCTGTATCATTTTCAGATTCTTGACTATTCTTTATATAGCCTCTATTTCTGGTTAAGGTAGTATAAGTCTTTTTACCAGTTTCTTCTGTTTGAGAGTTACCATAACGAGAGTTTTCTTGAGTTTCCAGATATGTTTTAGAGGTCTTGGAATTTTCCGTTTCTTCTTCATTTGCTTTTTGATTGCCCTGACCTCGAGTAATTTTGGTATATTTAAATTTAGTTGTCTCATTATCATTATTATTTGCTTCAACATTATTGGATTCATGGTTTTCAGCGCCCCCAGTACTTTGAGCTCTTGTAATCTGGGTATATTTAAATCTTGTTGTCAATTGGTCATTATCATTTGATTCCTTTTTGTTTTCTAAGACTTTATTTTCTGTTTTGCTAGTATCTTCTGATTCGCCTTCTTTTTTAGAAGCTTGGCCTCGAGTTATGGTGGTATATTTGAATTTTGTTTTTAAACTTGATCCCTGAGAGTCATCATCTTTTGCTTCTTCGGTATGGTTACTTTGTGAGTTTTCTTTTTCTGTAACTTTGTTAATTTCTGATGTGGAGTCATCTTTAGTGTTGGTAGTGTGTCCTCGAGTTATGGTGGTATATTGGAATTTTGTTTTCAAATTTGAACCCTGAGATTTATGTTCTTCATTATGGTTATCTTGAGCTATTGTAGTTTCAGAATCTTCTTTGGTTTTTAATAAAGACTCATCTCCAGTCTGAGTAGCTTGTCCTCGATTTATGGAGGAATATTTAAAATTTAAGTCATTATTTTCCTCCATTTGAGTATTTTGAGAATTTAAATTTTTATAATCTTCTTTCGTTTCTCTGGATTTCTCGAAATTTAAATCTCCTTCATTGTTTACAGTTTTTGTAGATTGTCCGCGAGCAGTATATTTGAATTCACTTTTCTGCGATGAACCTTCACTACCATCATTGTCATGGCTATGTCCCATTTGTGAGCTAGAATTCTCTGAATTTTCTTCGGTTTGACCAACATGACCTCTGTTTAAAGTTGTATATTTGTTTTTATATTTCACGATCTCTTCATTATCATTGTCTTTATCTTCTTTAGATTTAGTTTCTTTATTTAACTCAGTTCTTGTAAAGGATTGAGATTTTGTGTTAAAAACACCTTCCTCATCTTCTTCACCTTCTGATTTAACTACTTGTGTTACTTGGAAACCATTTAAAGATGTTTCAACTTCTCCAATTCCCGTTGATTGTTGATTTTGATTGCGTCTTCTATTTATAGTGGTATAAGTTCTAAAAGCTCTACCTTCATCATCTTCCGTTTCTTCTACAACTTGATTATTTTGAAGATTATTATCTTCTGTGGACGTTTCTAAACTTTTACCCCTATATTTACCTGAAAATGTATCAATAATCTCTTCTTTTCCATTAACTCTCAAATCTTTATCATTATTTTCAACTAAATTAACATTTCCTATATGATCGGGACTAATCTTTTGTTTAACTCTCTCTTCGGTTGTAATTTCGGTAACAATAAGTTTTTTCACTTTTGGTGTAGGTTTAGTAGGTCTTCTAGCATCATGCCAGCTATAAGATTTCTGTGGACCCTCATCTTCCTCATCATCGTTTTCTTCGACAATAGTATGTGTTCTTAATTTAGGTGCAGAATTATTATTAATATTACTAAAACTATCTACAGTATTAACATGCTTAATATTATTACCCTCAAAACCATCTACTTGAACTACAGCATGCTTTTCGGTATGTTCAATATTAGTGTCTATATCATAAACGCGCTCAGTGCTTGTCACTTCACTCTCTTTATTCGTATTATTTTTAACATGCTCTTGCTGAGAGGAAGTTTCCGTTTCTAATTGAGTAGCAGTTGTTTGAGAGTGTATGGTATTGAAAGAACTCACCTTTTGGGCTTGTGTATTAACGGCAGCATTTACTTTAGTTGTCTTTTGTTTTGTAACTAAACTTTCTTCATTTGGTTTAATAATTTCTTCGGCGTTAGTAGCAGTAGTAGAAACACTAACCGAGGCAGTGGGTCTAGAACGCCTTTTGGGAAAACCAAATGGTCTTGGACTAGATACAGTACCCAGGTAGTCATTATTTACAGATTTGGTAGTGGGAGTGGGTGGTAATTCGGTGGTAGGGCTGATTGTTGTCGTCTTCGTCTGTGAAGAACGATTTAGTAAAAGTTGTTGTCTTCTAACACCCAATGGTTTTTTAGTATTAGTAGGACTAGATGTAGTTTCTATGTCTGTGGTTGTAGTTTGTGGTGTTGTAGTTGTGGTTCGCGTTCTTGTGGTATATAATGTCTTATTTCTTTGCTTACTAACTAAATTTACCTCTTCGTTAAGTACTTCAGTTTTTGGTATAATGTCATTAGCTTCGGTAGTCGTTTCCGTGATGTTACTGTCAATTTCCAGTTTCTTTGTATCTAGACCAGACTCCGTTGTTGAGGACGTGGAAGAGGAGGGGGGAATTTCAGTTTCTGTTATTAAGGAATTCATATTATGGGATAAACTAAGGGATTCCGAATCTGTATTGATTTCATTGGGATTAGGGTTAGTGGTGGTATGGGATTCTAAAACTTCCTCACCATTAGGTAAGGTCGTTGTCGTAGTCGATGTGGTGGTAGACAATGTGATTGGGTTAGTAGTTGTGGTTATTGGAATGTTTGTGGTTTCTAAATTAGTTAATGGAGTTGTTGTTATTGGAGTCTCTGTTGTAGATGTTGTAGGTGTTGCTGTAGTAGTTGTTGTTACAATTTTAGCTGCAATTGTAGTAGTTTCAGTTTCTGGTATTGCTGTTGTAGTTGTCCTACGGCCTATACTGGCATAGGCCCTTTGTGTATTTGTTGTTATATCTTTTTGTTGTTGTGTTTCACGTGTATTTTCATTAGCCCTTAACTGTACCGTATTTTCATGATCCTCCAAATTGTCATCGTTATCGTCATCTTCTTCATCATGGAGTTTATTTGATGATTCAGTTGTAGGACGTGTTGGACGGGTACGTTCCAAATATTTATATCTTAATGGGGGGAAAAAGAAAGTAAGTATGGTAATAAAGATTATCTTTTCGAAAAAAATATCATAAAAAATATAGAGCTTTATTTACTAATGCCCGATCATGATATTTTCACTCATTGCGACTCATTGCGAAGTATTTATAAAGAATTAAAAAATAAGTGGAATTGAGGGTTCGTATTTTTTTAACTGAGGAATGTTTAAAACAGCTAACATAGGATTTAAAACTAAATAACAGGGCTTTTGAAACTAACTAACTAACATATTCTGCTACTTCTGACTCAATAAAGGCCGCTGGTGAAGCACATAGATTGAACCCAAAACAACTTATAATCAAGTATAGTGCTTAATGCCTCAGTTGCGAAAAACCACACTACTCAAAGAATGTTGATGTCGAGAAATCTAGATTCAAACCGGTGTATTGAATATCTCCCTCAATTCCAGATATTTCAGATGATCTTTCCAATTATGCTTTCTGAAAACCGATAATATACCCTGACCTCTCTCCAGGTGCTCCGCAACTGCGGCACTGTGTAGTATTCTGTAGTCCGAGCATATCCGTATGCCGAACAATCTTCCTATATTTTATTACTACTAAGAAGGAATGTGGTCCGTACCCGCTACAATATTCCACATTTAATGCTTCTCAACTGACATTGATGAGGACAGATCCAATGCTGAACCTTCGTCAGACCGTCTTTCGATTCATACCAATGCAAGTCTCTATGTCCGGGGGCCCCATATTAGAGAGATTGTGGAAAGACGACCTTGTTTTGACAATACATCCTTGCGCTGTCTAACAAGGGTAGAGAGATTGTCAAGTAAGAGTCTAAAGACACAACGAAAAGTACGACCTTTTAGAATAAATACCGTATTCAATACCTAAGCACATAATAAAGCTCACTGCGTAATCCTCAATTGTGAAATTGCCCTTAACACTACCACGAATCGGATCTTCTGGCATCCTATGAGCATGAAACCATATATTCTTTTCATGTAAAATGTAAAACTTACCTTGTTGATCCAACCGTAACCTCAGTAGCATCTGGTATTTCCGTAGTTGTACCTCTAATACGATTTCTATTCAAGGAACTATAAGATTTTCTCTCATTAACCTCTTTTTCTTCTTTTTGTTCTTCTACCTCTTCCGTAGCCTCAGTAGCAGTAGAAGGTCTAGTTCTTCTAATTGTCGAATAGGCAGGCGTATTTGAAGAAGGTCTCTTAGAAGTCTTATCAACCACTTCATCTTCTTCATCTTCATGACTTTCCAATTGCGATTTGGCAATAACAGATTCTTCCTCTTCCTCCTCTACTTTTTTATTAACACGATTACGATTAATGGTGGTATATTGTTTCTTTTCCTTAAGGAAACCCTCAAATTCAGATAATTTTTCAATACCCTCATTTTGTGGTCCCTGACGACCGTTGCCTCTTACCACAGAAGAATATTTGCTGTAACCCGCAGAAGCTCCTGAGCTCTTGGTATCAATTTCACCGGATTCTTCTTTTTCTATTTCTTCTTTAGTCTCGTCTAGTGCCTTAATTTCAGTTTTAGTTTGTGTATTACGGAAACTACTTGTGGATGTGAAACGATTACGGAAGGAATTTAAAGCATTTGGTTTACTTAATACTTTTTCATAAAGGGATTTACTGATGGAGGATGGTGTTGTAGCTACCAAAGAACTAGAACTGCTTGAGCTATTTTCTTTAATTGCTATAGTACCGTCGTCTTGGCGTAACAGGTGCTTTTCCAATTCTTCAATACCTCCTACCTTGCGTATAAGTTCAATAAGTTCTTTAATTACTTTAGGATCTTCTTCAGCTTCTTTTTCAGTTAAGCCCTTTGGTTTGGCAAATGGTGAGGGGCCATTATCTTCATCTTCTTCATATTCGGGTTCTTCTTCCTCGGGTGTCTCAGTAGTAGTTGTGGTGGTAGTTGAAGTAGTTCTAAAGAAGGAGGTGCGTGTGGGAGTAGCAGTTAAACGATTTACCGAAGATGTGGGTCTGCCAGTAGTCGTCGTGGTAGTTGGGGCTGAGGTTACAGGAGCGGAAGTGGTGGATCTGTTGATTACATAACAAATTAATTTATTAGATTAGTTAAAATATTTTTTTATGAAAACTTACTTTTTAGTTTTACATGGTACATTTCTAGCAAAATCACATGAATCAGCAGCTGGATTGAAATATAAACCGGAGGGACAAGTGAACATATGAGCCACTATTCCCAAACCCGAGGGACCACTATCCAAACACCAATAATATTTTTTACAATCTCTGGGATGTTGGAAGAAACCTTCATCTTCACATTTGAAATCTATTCCAAGAAATAAGGAACAATTTATAAAATTATAAAAAATTTTTAGAGCAAAACTTTTAAACTTACCAGTGCCTGGATCTGGTGTTGTTGGTGGAGGTGGTGTTGTTGTCCTGCCTCCTATATACAATGATGAACCTTCAACTTCGGTTAGTTTTATGATATCGGGAGCATTTGTTGTTGATTGTTGTCTATTACGTGTATTTTCTTGCGTTGTTTGTGTTCGTTTCGAACTTCCTTTGCGTTCAGCATAAGTTAATTTTTGTTCACCAGTTGTTATGCGATTACGTGTTGATGATGAGCTTTCACGACTTCTAGAACGAGATGGTTTTTGCGGAGCACTTGGTTTTGAAACTTCATTGATACCCAAACTGAAAAAATAACGGATAGTGGATGTTACAAAATCACACAAAATTGCCCGCAATCACACTCAAAATATTTGAGTTGCCTATTCTGAAATTCAAGTCTGTTTGCCCCAATTCTTTATTTATGTAATAAAAGGCTAGGTCAAAATTTTTCGAAAAAGTTAAGGGTCTGATACTTTTATTAACCCTCAAACCGGTCTACTCCTTCTTGCAAAGAAATTTATACCACTTGTTAGGCAATTACCAATATGTTCTTGTACTAACATTTTTTTCGTTGCCTATTTTAGGCGATATGAGCCTGAATAGGTTTAGAGCGAATCTCAAAATGTAACCAAGATATAACTACAGCCCAAAACTTACCATTTTTGAGCTTTTACTTAAGAAGATATGGCGATTTTCGAAATAAAGCGAAAAACGCACGTAAACTTCAACATATACAGCTGAAACTTAAAGGGGTTGCTAACACTACTTAATTTACTCTTTCTGCCAAATTCCATAAAAATCCCGTCCTTTTGGATTGCTGTATGTCCTTGCACCAAAATAAGAGCTTTTAAAAAAAATGTAAGCTTCAATATTACCATGGTTTAATTATAAAGGTTAGCTGATTGCAGGGTGTTTGGTCGCCATAACAACTTTTTTTGACAACTTTCAGTACAATAATATTTACGAAAATATAAAATAGAATAAGAACATTTTATTTGGCATAAATGACTAGAATTCACACTAAATATTATAAGTTTTAATATATTTTAAAATTTGTTAATATTATATTTTGTTTTACTTTAGTTAGTCTCTTTACAGGAAGAAGAAGAAGAAAAACATTTTTATTGAAAATTTTTACGGACACGAGGGATACACCAGACTGCCGCAGTTTCGTCCCCCTCCTGGGACTCTTCAGTGGTTAATTTATGTGTCAATTGAACAAAGTATTTTATATTGTTAATTTGCTCTATATGAAAAACTTTTTATTTTTTGGTGTCGTACTGGTATTCGAACTCACTGCCTTAGCATCAAGCTATGCATCGTAATCTCACCTCTAAACGAGTTGAGCCACGGTCGACACAGCGATGACTGTGGCTAAGTGGAGTTTTGTCACACTACCTACACACAAGTATTGTTTCGATCAGAAGAGACAGAATTAACTAATACCAATATTTTGTTATTGATAAAACTTTAATGTAATTTCAATTAAAAGATCAATATCACTTTGTCATTGCAGCTTTAAGGCTTTAAAATGTGATTAGTTTAATCAATTATGTCGTTTATGCCAACGTTTCTTGATTTTGAATTGTTATTGTCCTGAGAAACGTCACAAACGACTGTTCTTAGTAATTAGTCCATTAATCTTACTATTTGTTTAGTATCGATGGGTTTTAGTCAACATAAATATGTTTTCAAGACTTTTGAACATTGTGTTCATTTCAAAATATTTATTTTCAGAAATTTTACGAAATTTTAACTTAAACGCTTTCTCACTTCCAAACCGTGTCATGCACACAAAAAAGTTGTTCCCAAAATATTTTGTAAATTTAGTATTTTATCGAACTGGCTTAAATTCTTATTATAAAAACCTCATTTGGCGCAGTTATTATGGACAATACAAAATAACCCACCTGGAGGAGGGTTTGCCGGTTACAATATTAATAATATAAGTATTATATTTAAAATTTTTATTTTCCGTATCTGATAACATTTTTTGAAAATCGCCATCTGGTAAAAATATGTAACCTTATTTGAATGTAAAAAGGTATTTTATTAATTTTACACACAGTTATAATCATTCATAAGGGTACATTTTATCGGATATGGTCGTATTTCATCTTATTTATGAGACCTATGGAGGATTATATAAACTAGGGAAAATAATCCAAAGATCAACCTATATTTACTTTTGGAACATCTCGGGAATAAAAACAAAGACATTTATATATGATTGGGAGTTACAGAATAAACTTAATATTTTTTTTTTTTTATAATTACTTTTGTTTGCTCAAGACAAATATGACAATAGAGCTTAAAAGTCCGCTACTTCGTTGTCAATAGTTTTATATGTATATATTGGAAATTGTTAAAAAGAAAATTTAATTATCTTTTGTAATGATTTTCCTTCTAAATTAATTTGTTTAACCTTTTTATATGATTCCGATTATTACTTTAGAGGGTTAACAAAGGTGATTAAAGATATTTTTATCACGAATCTAAACGTAAATTACTTAATACCTTATGCAACACATTTTTAGTTTCAGATGTCTAGACCGAGAGGTTTGGGTAGTATGATAAGGGAAAAGACTATCCCCCTTTTTATTAATTTCAGTAAAATTTTCCAAAAGTCTTGTTATAATCCATGTCAACGCTAAAGGAGGTACATAAATTGTGTTTTTTTATAGAGGTATATAACTTTGAAATGAATTATAATTTAAATATGACTTCTGGCATATGACCGCCATGGCTGGTACGGACGTAGTCTAATCTGGCGGTCCAATTTTCGATGACTTTTTCAATCGTTTCGGGCTTATCGGCGTAGACTAGCGACTTTACATATCCCCACAGAAAATAGTCCAGCGGCGTTAAATCGCACGGTCTTGAAGGCCAATTCACGGGTCCGAAACGTGGAACTATGCGGTTACCAAACGTTTCCTTCAATAAATCAATTGCGGCACGAGCTGTGTGACATGTTGCGCAGTCTTGTTGAAAACACAGCTCCTGCACATCATGGTTGTTCAACTGATAAACGAAAAAGTCAGTAATCATGGCTCTAAAGAGGTCACCATTGACTGTAACGTTCTGACCAGCATCGTTTTTAAAGAAGTACGGAATAATGATGATTCCACCAGCCTATAAAACACAACATACAGTCAGTGTTTCTGGATGTAACGGTGTCTCAACATACACTTGAGGATTATCATCACTTCAAATACTGCAGTTTTGTTTATTCACGTAACCATTTAACCAAAAGTGAGCTTCATCGCTAAACAAAATTCGCGTTGTTCAGGCGTCAGTTAAAAAAGTGTCGCCAGTTGAAAAAGTGTTGCCAACTTAAAACACCCTTTACATGCCAGCTATTAAGTTGACAGATCATTCAGGAACCACTTTTCCCCTTTTTAAACTTATTTTTACTACAGTGTAAATAATAATGGCGATAATACAATGATCTGAGGTCCAATTAATTATAATTGGAGGAATTCCGTTCCTTATTATGGATGCCATAATCGAAACGTAGGACGTGTTGTCAAATAAATTAAAAAATAAAAACCCTAATAGTATTCTTTTTGAAACATTGTGGCCCTTTAAGGTTTACACGATTGTATTGCTACTTCTTGAAAACGTTTTAAATCAATTATGAGATACTTTTCGAAATTAAAAAAATGTTTTGTTTTGGTGCTTTTCTCTAACTCTAAATATTTTCAATTGAATGTTTTGGTACTTAAGTAACCTTATATTTGTATACTTGAGCACTGAGAGAATTATCTTCATGCTTGTACAATTAATGCAAATCTTCATAAAACTAATAAATCATTAATACAATGAATCGTTTATAGAGTTTATGAAATAGTTTCATCAAGAAGTTTCCTTGGTGAAAAGTGTCAACCTAAAAAAATACATGTTTTCAGTTTCAAGACGCCACGTTGTTTAGTATATTTTTTTTCGAGCCATCAAAAATAAACGATCTGAGTGAATTTGTAAACATGGAAAACATTGGTCACCGTTATATAATTCAATACTTTATTTAAAAGGTCTCAGTCCAACGAATATTAAATCCGAGCTAGATTCTACTCTGGGGAGTAAAATATTTGCCAACAAATGAAGAGGTGGATTCTGCGGTTGATAGCTATTTTAAGGAGCTAGATAGTTCTTACTATAAACAGGGTATCGAATCTTCTGAATATCGCTGTTATAAGTATAACGAGCTAAAAGAAGATTATGTTGAGCAATAAATAAAATTTTTCCCAAATTTTTGTTTTCTTTGTAAAGTCGGCTAATTTTGCGACCAAGCTCGTATAGGTCCGATATTTGTTAGCAAAGACCAATTTTTTTATGCAGCCTTCATCTTTGAAAAAGGTGCGTTTATCTTCTAATACAACTACTGACATAGCTAGAATCTTGAAATTTGGCACGTAGCTTTATTTAACAACCAGAACAAAATCTAACAAAGCTTTTACGAATGTTTTGTGGTAAAAATGCACTGATAAGTTTAAAATATTCGATGTAAGGTGGGCAGGAGGGGAAAGAGGCATATATGTTAACCTTTTTAATTCAACTTTAAGGACCCCGAACAAGAATCCGAAGTCAAAATAGAAATATATCCACAAACAAAAAGTCGGTAGTGAAAGGGTTACAATCCACTACTGAATGTTTTTGTAAACTTTAAAAATTTACGATTGAAAGACATATACTTTCTGTTAATTCAAGATTAAATGTGTTGGTACTTTTTGTAAATCCACGACAGAATGTGTAGGTACTTTTTGTTAATCCATGATTAAATATTTCGGTACATTGTTTAATATGCAATCGTACTTGTGTACAAGCATATTGTATTTCAATCCCTGACTTTAAAATTACTAGCGACTAAACTTGAACATTTTCAGGTCTTTTTCACATTATATATAAAGTTGTCTGTAATCCAAGATGCAATATACAAAGTTTTTTTTTAATCTTTTACTCACCCTAATGCCTCCAACATAGCATCCTTGGCAGCCTCAATCAAAGGATATGGTTTACCCGAACAAGTACCACGGAAATCATCATTATCGATAGCCCAAAACATAATACCACCCAAACCATTATCAACAACATATTGAGCCTTCTTACGAACAATTGCTTCATCATCATAGCCCACCCATTGATTGTGACGATATGCATAGGGTCCCATAGCATTAGGATTAGGTTGGACAACAGTCCATTCAGGATCTTCCTTTAAATTTTGACAAATTTCATAATAAGCCAAATAACCCTTTTCACGTGTAGCATCACCCTGATCACCAGGAGATTCAGCTGGAGCACCAATTTCTGTACTTTCGTCATTAATCAAAGTAAAAGAGCGACCATAGGTGGGTATACCCAAAACTAATTTATCTTTATCAGCACCGGCATTTAAATAAAATTTAATAGAATAATCCTGATGATAAAAATAATTTAATATTAATTGTTTTTTAACATAAATATAAACAAAATTTCCAACTTACAATATTTAATTCTGAATCATAATTATACTCAGACTCTTCTTCTAGTGAATACAAGGGAGCATGATGATTTACGGATGGTTCATGGGATGAATGAAAATCATATGTCAGTACATTAAACCAATCTAAATATTTATTCAACTTTGGTATATCATAACCCTTTTCAATATATTCAATGCCTGCTGGCACAGCCATAGTAACCAACAGACGAGGACGTCCGGTCTTTTCTGCTTCACGTTCGAATTCTGCTCTTAACTCTTGTACAAATTGTGCATAGTTATCTCTATCGCGTGCTTTGCCACCCTCACGATGGGCCGGATATTCCCAATCCAAATCAATGCCATCAAAATGATTTTGTCTCAAAAACTTTAACATATTCTTAATGAACTTTTGTCTACGTTCAGGATTTGCCACCAAGGGCGAGAAACGTGATGAGGCTTCATTCCAGCCACCAATAGCAATCATAGTTTTCAATTGCTTATTGTACGTTTTAAGGCCAGTAAATTTGGCATAACCACCTAAAAATAATAATATAACAAAAGAAGGATTAGCAACTCCAGCCACACTATCAAAGAACACAGAAGCATTTTGGAACATTATTTTTGCTTTCCCCCATTTTCGTGTTTGAATATTTAACAACAAAGCACTTTGTAGGCTTGAGGACATGAATCATTATTTGATTCTTTGGTCTCTTGGGTACATTTTTATTTTGTACACATTTAAATTTTTTACTCATACATACACTATCGGACAAAATGAGGAACAAAACTGTAAAAAAATTATGAATCTTAGCAAAATTAAACTATCCAATTTGACCAAATTGATTTAAAAAAAATAAAAGGATAGTTCTTTAAATCTGAAATTTCACAAATAAATATCGTAATTTTAGTTTAGTTTAGTTTTTATTTAGAACAGAACCATGATTTTCAAAACAAATTTGCACAATTTGGAAGCGTTGTTCAGGCGTCAGTCTATTCAAGTTGAAATGCCAAACCAAACTAAACATAAATCACTTGACAGCTGACAAAATGACGGCCAGTTAAAAAAGTGTTGCCAACTTAAAGTTCTATACCTGTATAAAAAACACCCTTTATAATTACTAATGATTTTTACCGTTTCTTAAAGAGTGTGATAATTGATCTCTTATTGTGTAAAATTTAAGACAAAAATTGTGTAATAGGAATTATTTTAGTTTATTATGCAATTTTAATTACAATGCCGTTTGGTTCATATCTAAGTGATTTTGAAAAAGCGCAAATTTCAGATAATTTAAAAAGTGGCTTAAGTTTTCTGGAAATTGCTAGAAAAATAAATCGTTAACATGTGGTTGTCACAAATTTTGCAAATAATCCAAGTGCTTATAGTGGCCCGAAAAAAAGCTTTCTGATCGGGACCGTCGTAAAATAATCAACTTTCAACGCAACGAAGAGTCTCAATCAGATAATCGATGAGTGTAAGGCAAATGTGTCTTAATCAACCATAAGTAGGATCTTTTAAGATTCCCATAGCATTACTCGCCAGAAGCTGATGTCTGTGCCAAGGATATTACCCCGCCACAAAACTGCTCGACTTGAATTCGCTAAATTGACTTAACAAACCAACTGGAGAAAGGTAAACCAATAACCACTGTTGTGGGTAGGGCTGTTTAAACATAAAATTCTTATAAGGGTGATTTTTTCTGATGGGAAAAATTTCAATCTTGATGGTCCAGATGGCTTTAACAGCCATTAGAGAGACCTACGTAATGAATCACGATATTTCTTAAAAAGAAATTTTGGAGACATATCCTTAATGTTTTGGGCGCTTTTTGTTTTGACCGTATGGTTGATTTGGAATTTCCAAGCACCAGAACAAATTCTTCTGAGTATATTACAGTATCAGCAGAGCAACTAGTGGCATTTATTGAAAATACCAACGAAGAAGAATTCAATGCCCCAGTACATGTAAGTCGTTAGACGATGGTATGGCTTTCATCAAAAAAATATAAGAGTTTGGAATGGCCCGCTGTTTTTCGGTTCAAAACCACATTGAGAATATTTGGGGAGTTTAAATCATTGAGTTTGCGATTATCATATAAAAGAAGCAGTTATTGATGCGTGGAGATCTTTAACGAAAGAACTTTGAATACATCTGGTATACAGTATGACTGAACGAATTTGCGAGTTGTTTCGAAGAAAGGAGGCCTCTCGCATTATTAAAACTGCTGCTTTAAAATATTTTTCGTAAATTTTTGTAAATTTTGATATATTAAGTTAAGTGTATTGATATTTATGAAACACTAATTGATTTTGTTATTCCTTTTTAAATAGGAAAATATAAAATAAATGCATTTTTTGTTATGAGTTATTTTAGAAAGTTTATTTTTGAAAAGGGATTTGGCAAAAAAGCGCCGAAGTCAGAATTAGTTTGAAAAAAATCGCGCTATTTTTTTTTTTTTTTTTTTTGAATCCAAAAGTATTTTATTTTACTTTTATTATTTAAGTCTTTCCACGTAAACCCTAAAGGATCAAACATTTACTTAAATGGATCTAGTATCAAAATTTTTGTTTTCTCCAGTACATCAATGCGGCGTTCAAAAAAAAATCTGAATTTCATTAGTTTCAGACATGTTTCCATACAAAAATATATTACCTTTGGCCCCACCTTTTAACCCTTAAGCCTGAGATTCGTCGGCTACAAAAAAAAAAATACGGGTCCCTTATTATTACCGATTATATATTTACCGATTTTATTTCTAGACCTTAAAATTTCATTATTTTAGCAAAAGGCCAGTTTATAATCTTGATATCCAGTGGAAATAATTTGTTTGCAATTTAAAAGCTAAAAGCTTTTTCTATCCTACGTTATTTAAAGATCTTATTCATATTTTCATATATGATGAATTTCATATCAAAACCTATAAAAAAAGGCACATTTTGAACCCGACCCTCTCAGATTTTGATGAAATTTTGCATACAGCTACACTTAGCCTATACAAACACAACGTCATTTTTAAAAATTGTGGGCGTGGCAAGGTATCGACATATTTGAAAAATGATGCAAAAATGCAATTTCTAAAATGAGGTTGTGTTTGTATAGGTAAAATGTAGCTGTATGCTAAATTTCATCAAAATCTGAGAGGGTCCGGTTCAATGCATATCGGTTTTGATATGAAATTCATCATATGTGGACGAATTTAAAAAAAAAATTAACATTGTTAGCTTTTACTTTAAATGCCACGCCTACTGGTACCGTCTACGGTATCACTAAACAAAAATTGCTCTTTTCTAGGATTAATAAATGGTGCCCTTTTAGTACTTTGAAATCAATTTGGTAAAATTAGAATAGGAGATATAATTTTGCCAAGATTTATAATTTTTTGCAATTTTGTACTTTATTTTGTCCGTTAGTGTACATAAACATATTGCATTACTATCATACATACCTTGTTCAATATCCTGATATTTATCAAATGGTTTCATTTGATTGTCTTTCGTAAATCCACCAAATGCGTAAATCAAATGTGTACACAAATATGGATTTATATTTTGTGGATTAAATTTCGCTGTACCTGGACGATAAACACTCCAGTTTGTGTAGTAACATACAACTCTTCCTTCAGAACGGACCCCTGTGAATATTATGAAAATATTTTTTTTTTATGTTAATATTTTTTCCGTTGGTTTTTAAACTCTTAACACTGAGATGATAATAAATTATCAGGTATTTACCATTTATATAGAGTGCCGCACAAAATAGGAAGAGTAGCTGCCATACCGCTCCTCGAGGAAGCTAAAAATGAAATGAAAAGAAGGATTAAATATTAATCTGGATGAGGATATTTTGGTTATGGTTTGTTGTTAATAGGCATTGGAGAAGAATGAAATAGGAAATTTAACAAAAAAATATAATTTAACGTAAATTATTAAATACAAAATAAAATCTTAGGAAATCAGCATAGTAGTAGCAATGAGAATTTAAAGTTTGAATTCGTAAAGATTTTTTATTGGTCAATTTAGTTAGTGAAGTTTGGACATTAAGGAGTCACACGCACCTTAAATGTGTACCTGAACCACTAATTTTGAAAGTGGTATGAGTCAAATTTCAAAAATATTACGATAATGATGGTGCTTTATGGTATCCAATGGCTTCTACACACAATTAATGAAATTGTTTCATAAATCGTTTGTCATATGAAAACTTTATAAATATGATGAAGAGTTTCATAAAAATGTATGACAAATGTTTCATTGACCTTCTACACTCATGGAAAAAAGTTTCTTCATATTGATGAAATTGTTTCATAAATCGTTTGTCATATGAAAACTTCATAAATATGATGAAGAGTTTCATAAAAATGTATGAAAAATGTTTCATAGACCTTCTACACTCAGGGAAAAAAGTTTCTTCATATTGATGAAATTGTTCCATAAATCGTTTGTCATCATTTATTCATCATATTTATGAAGTTTTCATAAATACGACTATTATGAAAATGATCAAAATTTTGAAAAGCAACAAATAAAATCTAATATGGCACTATCATATTAGATTTTTGGACTTAATGTGGAACAATATTATAACTAATTATATGAAAACATAGAAAGTCCGAAAAAAATGCTTGCATTTTTAATACAAAAATTAAAACATTTTTGAACAATTAGCATGCCACTGCTCTTTTCAACAAACACAGTTTGTTGGGATACATGTTGGTTTTACAAATTGTAATACAACAAACACACATACATGTACTAACAAAGTATATCAACATGTAAAATGTTGTTTTTCAAATCGTTTGATTTTATAATTAGGGTTACCAGATCAGGCAGTATATAAACTAAGGCAGACAAAAAGATTCTCATAAAGTTGATTTTGTCTCGGTTTGAGTTAAGCCAATTATCTTTTTCTTTTGCAGACAACTGAAGATTTGGGTGATGCCAATGAAACAATTGTATTGTCTATCATGAAAATGATCAAACTTTTTGAAAATCAACAAATAAAGTCTAATATGACAATATCATATTATATTTTTGGACTTGAGGTAGAACAATATTCTAACTAAATATATGAAAATATAAAAATTCCGAAAAACAATTTTTGCATTTTTTAGTTTACACAGAAAAAAACTGTGGGAATATTAACGAAGTGCTTAGTAATTATTAGGGTATTCAAACTACTCGGGTTTGGTTTTGTTCGAGTAAACGAGTAACTCGATTTTGATGGTTTTAACTTACTCGATTAATTGAGTAAGATTTTAAAATTACTTGTGTAACTCGAATAACTTCATTAGTTTTATGTATTTTAAAAAATATTTAAAATGTAAAAAACATTTTTATCAAATTCGTAAGTCATTTTTTATACCAGGCCAAAGTAGGTTAATAGTATGAGATGAATTTGGATTTCAAACTTATTTTTCTACTGGGTTGTTATTCTCTTATAAATATTTTGTATTTCAATCATTATATCACTAAGGGCATTGAATGTAACAAATGTATAATTGATAACAAAAAAAAAATGCATTCATTTGGAATCACATATGGTATTGCGGCTTCTCATGCAATTAATCTGGACAATTATTAAATATATGGGCTTTTCTCAAAAATATATAACATTGTGTTTTTTTTTTAATTTTAATATGATTTCACAGGATAATAATAATAATTCCCGCACGTCAAATCCGTTTGCGGGAATATCTTTCTGCAAGGTGTGCAAAAATTATGACAATTTAAAGTTTAAAATTTCTAAAAATTACAATTTTTAATTGCTTTCAAAAAAATTGTCCACATGTATACCATTGCTTAATTTTTTTTTTGGCGTTTTTATTGAAATAAACTCCCTTATTTTGTGCTTTCCAATAAAATTTTCTCAAGTTCTGCGGTGTTTCACATACATTTTTACTTAAAATTGCGGTTTACGCGATATTTAAAAATGATAATTTCCCAATCGGAAAAAGAATAACGGGCCACCGCTGGCAAGGCACTTCACCAAGTGGTACAAGCGCTAACGACAAGAGCTTTCCTAACCCCAAAATGGTAACATCATTAGACAAAAAGGTCTGTCTGTTTAAAAAGTCTCGGAAAAGTACTGGGGAAACAAAATTCCCAACGTTGGCAAAATGTTGGTTAAACCATAAAATAGGTGGTCTAAAAATAGATTTTCTAAAATAAAATTTAAAAAAGTTAATTTATAATTTTTTTGGTCACACCGGGATTTATACCCTGGCAGCCAGATTAGCAGCCGACAGCTTTAACCAGCTTACGAGACATATAATGCTTGATAGTAATGTGACGAAAATGAATGATAACTGCTGGGTAACAATTGGGTGTTGAAATATGTCATCTCTGGCATAAGGTTTGTTGGAAACAACTTGCCAACGTTGGGTAAACAAAAAAACAGTTGGTCTTAATAGAACTTTTTCAGTAACAAACAAAAAACAAACTTTATATAAAAAAGCTATTAAAAAGTTTTACAAAATCACAAAAAAATGTAGGCCTGAAACCGGGATCGAACTCGGAACCTTCTGACTATAAACTTTTTTAAACAAAGCATCATCATTCTTTGCCAATGTTTTGTTTGTGCAAAATATTAAAGCGAACGGTTTATTATTTCGCTTAAAAATTGAATCTGAACAAATAGTTTTCTTTTGTCATCGTTGGTGACTTAATTGATTTGAGCAGACCATTTCCAAAATAAAAATGTGACAGTATTGGGAACTGGTATTGTAGCCTTCATCAATAATTTAAAAAAGAATCTTAATATCGTTTGATTGTTCTGAGCTCTGGAGAATTAAGCAAATTTTTTGTAACAAAATATAAAGTTTTTTTTTGGAAAAATTCAACTTTTTTGTCCTCTCCTTTTGCTTAAAGTCCATTCGTAAACAAATTAACCGATTTCGCTAATATTTTGCACACAAATTCTGACAACCTTCTTGAAGGTAACTTTATAAGAAAAAAAGTTCAGTGAAGTACACAAAATCAGTTGTAAGTGAAAATGTGTCAGGTTTTTTCCACCTCTCTCCTTATGTGCAGTTTTTCATTTGGTCCATGAAATATTTATTTCTCAAAATATATTAATGCTCCCTAGATTTTGTCTTAAAGCATTGACTAAACGTACAAATAATATTAATTTTGAAGAATTCCGTTCAACATTGTTGATCTGCTGGAGCAAAACTTGTGTTTAAATAAGAGAGTAAATTTTTAAATTCTGTCTATATGATTGAAGAAAAAATTATGCAAATTTTGCACAATTTTCAAAAAGTCCATATAATTTAAGCATTTCAATTTTTTTATGCTCCTCTGAATTTATGTAGTAAACTAACAGAAAAAAACGCTGTTCACACAGTAGACTGGCCTATGTAAAACTAAACAGCATATGTGCCATGCAAAAACTACTTTTTTAACAAAATTTACGCTCCTGATTTTCAACTTTTGTGAATGGCGTACACTTTATCTGTTAAAGACATATAAACGAAACATACCTCCAAATGTGCATTATTACAGCATATACAAACCATTATTTTAAAATTTTCATTCATTCTTTGCCTGATACAAATAACACCAAAAATTTGAAAACTAAAAAAAATTGATTTCAATTTTTGATTTCCATGTATTTATTTATTAGATGATAGCACGCCAATTAAGTACGTTTTGACTTTATCTCTCAAGTGTTAGGAGATTGTGTAATACCAAATGCTATCCAAAAGTTAAAAGTCGCAAGAAAAAAAAAAATAAATAAAAAGAATCAAAAAAATGAGGTTGTTTCATTGAATTTTGCGTAACGATAGCAATTAGAAATATAGACCTATGTCCCTAAAATGTTGCACTACTACGAGTTAAAGTATTGTTAATTCAACCACATAACAAAAATAAAAATTGAGCATGTTATGGAAAAATAATATCAGTTTTAAAGGATTTAAATTTTTTTGACAATCTCCCATATATTTATATCGTATTATTGATATATCTGCCGAGTTAACCACGTGTTGTCTGGTAATAATGAACATGTTTGAAAATAAATAATTTATATTTTGCAAATAGTTAGTTTAACAAACAAACCACATTTTTGTAAAGAATTCCAGAAAAACCACAAACTACACTCAAAAAAATAAGTTAGTAGAAAATTTAAAAATTACAACAAAGTTTGATAGAAAACAAAAAAATACTTACGCTATTTTTAAGAGCGTGAATTTTTTCTTTAAATTATTTAATTAGTTAATTAAAAATAAAGGTTTTGTGAAAATATTTAAAAAAAATATATTTTTTTTCTACTTAATATACGTTCATTCCAAAATAACTCTAACATCATACTTTTAGAGCTTAGCTGATTTAAGCGCCAATTTACCTACGATTCAACCAATGTGCTCTGATTGCAAATCTGACAACATTTTTTTGTTCTCCTTTGCAGCTTTTTGAAATATCGCGGTTTTTATGTTTACATCATTCTCCCAATTTTTTAGTGTATTTTGAAATTTCATGAATTTTTTTGGAAGACTATAAATCCACACTAAATACCTTTAATTTGAGTATAATCATGTCTGTATCTATTTCAGGGTATCGCACTATTTTAAAATTCTCTTCATAAAAAAATATATTAGTTTATTAATATCAGAAATTTTGGTCTTGCAAAAATGCAAAAGTGTAAAACTTTTCAAAAACACAACAAAAAACACAAAGAAAATAATTTCCCATTATCTGGATAAAAACTACTCAAAACTTATGTTTGTATAATATATTATAGCATTGCCAACATTGTCAAATTTTACAAATACAGTAAAACCCGGTTAAGACGAACTCCGAGGGACCAAAAAAATTAGTTCGTCTCAAGCGAGGTTCGTATTAAGCGGGGTTTTTTTTAACGATAAAAAATATGTATTTATTAAAACAAAAACAAGATTATTCGGATCTTTACATAAATATAAAATAAAATTATCGTTTCATGCATTCACAATTAAGAATTTAATTAAAATTCTTGATTTTTTTTAAAAAAAATCTGTTATTTTTTTCTGAATGACTGAATTAACGATTTCATTCGTTATAAGTTTTTCTTTTACCAACACATGATTGTCAGCTTCTTCGGCACACGATTTTGTTCGAATATATTTTTTTATGTTTATTAAGCTATTGTGTACCGTTTGTATATTAGATACTTCCTCCTCTATTTCGACTTCTTATCACTTGACAAATTTTCAACAACGGGAGGATTAACAATTTCCAAAATTTCTTCATCTGATAAAGTATGTGACGTCAAAACATTTGCATCTATTTTGGGACTGCTTAAAACAGTTCGTAATAACCGAGGGTTCGTATTAACCGAGTTCGTATTAAAAGATGTATTTTATATGAAAATTGTTACCAAAACGTCGGGACTTTTAAATTAGTTCGTATTAACCTAGGGTTCGTCTTAACCGAATTCGTCTTAAGCGAGTTTTACTGTAGTACTAAAAATGCAACTTTAAATAAAAAAATATATATAAATATTAAGAAAAAAATCAATTCTAAAACTAAAATTGTTAAAAAAAAGTAAAAAATGTGACTAAAGATTTGTATTTTTTACCAGAAGGAACAAAAAGGGGAACTCTATTAAGCTAGAAATCTGAAAAAATTCTTTACGAGTGCGGCTTTAGAAATCAAAAAGGGAGCGGAACAAAACAGCCCAAGAAAGTGCGAACAAGGAAACATTTTGCAGTTTTAAATATTAATAAAATAAAAAGATTAGTTTTATAATAAAAAATATTTATGCTAATATAATATGTTTTTAACCAACTAACATTTGGCAGAAAACATGTGACGATTTCAAATGATTTATTTCCATTTAACAACACTGCTTCTAAATGATTGTATTTAAAATGAATAAATAACAACTTGTTATGTACTAAAAATAATTTTTAACTAAAAATATGTTCAAAAAATGTATATTTTATTTATTTTTATACCAATTTTTAGTTTGAGTGTAGAAATAAGGGTTTCAGCAAATGATAAGATTTTTATAACATAATGGTCTTTGAAAGGTTAAGGCTTTATATTATTTTTTTTTTTTGCTAAAACTACTAAACATTAAGTACAAATAAAGTTGCAAAAAAAATGCGAAAATTAGCAGTTTTATTTTGCTAAACATTAGCAAAGACAAGAATAGCAAAACTTATCTGTTGTATCTACAAATATTTAGTTAATTGGAAAAAAAATAAAATTATTCTGCTAAAATCAGCAAACCAAATTGCTAAATGGCACACTCAAAAAAATAAGTTAGTAGAAAATTTAGTAAAACGTCTTGTAAATCATGTGAACTATTTCTCAGCAAATTTGCTGAAATTGTGTATTCAGATAAAATTTTAGTTATACTATTCAGCACTTAATAGTTTTGAATTAATGATTTACTAATATTTTACTAATGTATTACAAATTTATTTTGCTAAAAAAATTGTGCTAATACGCACATTAAAAGTGTGAACAATAACCAGATTAAAAGATATACGCAGAATGAAGTAGATGTCGTGGCATGTCAAGATGTAGTAGAGACGAGGAAAATGATAACAAAAAGTACAACTCTTGTAAGATAGAATATTTTTGTATATGTTTTTCATACAAAAGGACTCCAAGAATGTGCATTCATATAAATTGTTGATCTAATAAACTCAAATATTGTGTTGAAACCGTCTAGGCAAAGAATTTTTGATTATTATTTAAATTAAAGGCAAAATAAAATATTTAAATTAAAATAAAAAATAAAATAAAATGTGTATTTGTAATCTAATTTTTTATAGTGGTAAATATACCTTTATGTAGACAGACTATGTAAACAACACATCTTAAGGAATTTCGTATATTTTCTTTTTCTATTTGCAAAAAAAAAAAGGTTTGGGTATGTATATGTCATATTTTGTTGTTTTTTGTTTTGTTTCTAGAAATATCTACGTCATTTAGCTTTAGTCCAAATTGTCATAATTTAGACAGCCATGGTTGTATGTAGTTGAAATATATTTTTGTTTATGCTATATATAATTATTTCTATATATTTTCAGATATTAAATTAATTCATGTCGTCAATTTATGGACATTTTTATATTTTTTAATGTATTATCAATTTTTTTTTAAAGAATCACGAAATTTTTTTAGGATTTTCAGAAAATAATTTAATTAAAATATAATTTTTCTACAAATTTTTTGATTTTTTTTTTCAGCCTACTAATATTTAGCAAAAATTTTATTAATTTTAAGCAAGGATTATTTAATTTGTAAACTAAATGGTAGCAAAACTTTTGCAGAATACACAGATTTTTTTTGCAGACATTAGCAATATTTTGCTAGCACCCTCCTGACTAAACTTTTCTCTATTTTTTAAGTTTTTTTTTGGGTTTTTTTAATCCGAATAAAAATCTGCCCTTCTGAAATCAGCAATCTATAACTTTTTAGGTAAAAATTTCTGTTGATTTCAGAAAAATATACTGCTATTTGCATTATACCAAATTTAAGGTAAATATAGCAAAAACTGTAGTTGATATTACAGTTTTTGTTTGCAGTTTTTAGTCTTCAAATATTTAGTATAAGTTTTTGCAAATAAAGGGTGTTTTTTATACAGGTAAAGAACTTTAAGTTGACAACACTTTTTAACTGGCGGCCATTTTGTCAGCTGTCAAGTTTTTTATGTTTGGTTTGGCATTTCAACATGAATATACTGACGTCTGAACAACGCCTCCAAATTGTGCAAACTTATTTTGAAAATCTTGGTTCTGTTCGAAATATGTATCGCGCACTACGTCCATTTTACGGTCAACATAGTCGTCCATCAGAGCAATTAATTCGATTAACTATGGAACGTTTTCGCACCACGTTTACTCTAAATGATAATATGCATCCACAGAGACGTCGTACAGTGCGTACAGAAGAAGTCATTGCTGCTGTAGAGCGTAGCGTAGAGGAAGACTCCAATTACCGCTATAGAGCCATGATTACTGACTTTTTCGTTCATCAATTGAACAACCATGATGTGCAGGAGCTGTGGTTTCAACAAGACGGCGCAACACGTCACACAGCTACTGGGGATATGTGAAGTCGCTAGTCTACGTTGATTAGCCCGAAACGATTGACCACTAGGAGGACAACATTCGCCGTGTTATTGCCAATATACGGCCACAAATGTTGGAAAAAGTCATCGAAAATTGGACCTCGAGATTAAAATACGTCCGAGCCAGCCGTGGCGGTCATATGCCAGAAGTCATATTTAAATTATAATGCCAGGAGATTATCTTTCGAATAAAGTAAATTTCATGTCAATTTAAAAAATTCATCTTTGTTTTATTCCATTTCAAAGTTATATACCTCTATAAAAAACATCCTTTATTAGCAGAGTAAATTGCAATTTTCAATTAACTATAATTCAAATAGAATATAACTAAAATTTTTTAAAGTTATCAGTGTTATTTCTGCTGTTCTTATTTAATTATTATTTAGCAAAAAAAAAAACGTAATTTTAACTAATTTTCAGTAGCTTTTTCAGCGATTTTTACAGGTTTATTTCTATTAGTGTAGTAACAGTTCTATATAGATTACGATTGCAATCCTAGAATTTAATTTTAACTTTGATATAGGATTAAAACTTGAATCAAAGTATAAAAACTTTTACATTTCTAAAATTTTCTTTGTATATTCGAAAATTTTCTGCTCCAATAGATTTTAAATACAAGAAAAAAATGTTTACATACAATCATATATTGTTTCATACATTATAACAAATAAATATAGCTCAATATGGATATATGTGATGGAGAATATGATCATATATAATTTGTATCTTGGATTTGGTTTTTTTTTTTTAATTTTTGATATGGTCCCATACATACACAGAGATAATTCCTTGGACTAGGTTTAATGAAATTTTTTCGCTAAACTAATGAAGTTTTCTTCACAATGTCAATGAAGAATTTCTTCAACTTCATTAAAAAGCTTTATAGTTTTAATGAAACTTTTTCATTAATCGTATTAAATTTTTAATAAATTAAATTAAATTTTCCATTAAATGTTATCAAAAACTGCATCAATTTAATGAAAAGTTTCAATGAAAGAGTTCCAGTGACACTTCATAGATCTAATGCAGAAATTCATTGATATCATGCAGAGAATTCTCTCAGTGTGTTAATATCTAAACATATATCGATTGATGTTACCGTAGATGTGGCATATATTCCTACATATGGTAAATATTAATTAGCATGACTTCCATATTGTATATAATTTTATATCGCTTAATACAATGTAACGTATTACAATTGAAATGGTATATACAGTGCCGGACAAAAGTATTCACACATCAGCAACTTTATTTTAAATCTTTTATATTTTTAAAATGAAAGCTATTAGCCGTTTAAGGTATTCAACAAAATTGTTTATTGACTTATTAATAATTTAAATACAACAAAAAACTAATACTAAGCATGTTGTATTTAAAAAAAATAAAATAAAAATTAAAAAAAAGATGTTACGAAGAAATTGGTCCATTCCATGCCAAGAAGATTAAAAGAAGTCAAAGCAAAGAAAGGCTACTCCACAAAGTATTAAATCATGTGAAATTTTATTTTTTGTACAAACATTTGAAGCTGTGTGAATAAAGGGTCCGCCATCTAACGTTTTTTTCAACTAGTGCTTATTTCGTGAATGGTAACACTTAGCTCATGTCTGATTTGACAGATAATTAGTTTTATCCTTCCGCTGAACGAATATGGTCCTTATGTTCGTTATCTTGTGAAAAAAGTGAAAAAAACTGGCATCCTCATCGATAAACCAAAGCGTGAAAAGCCAAAAACAGTGCGTACACCCGAGAATATTGCTGCTGTGGCAGAAAGTGTGCCATCAACATCAATTAACCGTCGTTCTCAACAATTGAACATTTCGTAGACATCATTGAGACGAATTTTGCATAAAGACCTTGGTATGACGCCATACAAAGTCCAATTGGTTCAGGAGTTAAAAAAAAAAAGTTATTTGGCGGACCCTTTACTTGTGTCGGCCTAAAATAATACTTTGAATTACATATTTAGTTTTTTCTTATAATATAACATACTAAGAATAGGTTTTTTGTTGTATTTTAATAATTTATAAGTTAATAAACAATTTTGTTGAATACCATATCCGGCTAGTGGGTTTAATTTTAAAAATAAAAAAAGATTAAAAATAAAGTTTGCTGCTGTGTGAATACTTTTGTCCGCCACTGTACATATATCAAACATGTTTGTAGATTGAAAACTATAATAAATTATATAGAGTCATATGAAGGTTGTTATGAGAATACATAATATTAATAATATATATGTAGGTCATCCCATTATATTAAATTAGATATAATAACGTATACATTAAACAAATTAATGGTCAAATAACTTCCACTTGTATATAAATTAGTATAATATGATACAATTAGATCTAATTTGATTCAACTTAATATAATTAATTATGGTGCCATATTAAATTATATAAAGTTCCATATCAGTTTCTTTAATCGGGTATCGAAAATGTACTAATTTCGAAAATCGAAATATTCAAAACAATCTCTACACTCAAAAAAAGTCATCAAGTCAACAACATTTTGCTAATATCACCGAAAATTTAGTAAATTCAGCTAAATTTTTTTTTAAATTTTACAATTTTTTTTTCCTAATATTAACAATTTTTCTGCAAGGATCTTCCCAGTAAAAATGTTGCTGACTTTACGTACTTTTTTTAGGTTCAGATTTATCAAAAAATTAATACTATAAAATTACATACTTATACAGTTATATCATAAATATCTTAACATACTTATTAACTGTTATTACCAGGGCATCGACTTTCATGCATTAAAAAACGAAAATATGCACTTAAACTATACAGTAAAAAATCCAAAATATACACTTACAATAAAATATTAAATCGAAATATGCACTAAAAAAGAAAAAAATATGCACTAAAAATCAAAAAATATGCACTAAAAATCAAAAAATATGCACTAAAAATCAAAAAAATATTTAATTGAAATTTATGGAATTTTAAAAATCGAGTTTTTACTCTAGAGCTTTGTTTTAAAAGAGAAATCCAATTTTAATGTCTACCAAATGACAACTAGATGCAATGTTAAGCGTTACAAATGCTTTCATTTGTTTAAATATTAATTTTCGTTTCCACAAAATAAGCAAAAATATGCAATTAAATTGAAAACATGCCAAATATGCAACAAAAAATTACAAAACATGCATTAAATATGCATATATAGCAAACTATTCAAAAATATTAATTTTTAACAAGATATGCAAAAATATGCCACAACAAATCGATGCCATTTTGTTGCAAATTTTTAGATTTGGAAAAGTATTTGGTCAAAATAGATTTTGGGCTACTGACTACAAACATGCATTTGCATGAAAGTCGCTGCCCTGGTTATAACAGTGGCATTTTTAACACATGTTTTTTTTCTTCAATAACTATAATGTTTATTACAGTTATATTAGTTTTTTGTTTTTATATACATCGAGATTATTTTTATGTTATTTTCAATTTATAACGAGCTTTCAACCTCCGTATATTTACAAAAATAAAGCAAATCAAACATATTAGCTAGGTTGATACTAGTATTTCGATCTGGCTAAAGATCTCATCAGAACCCGAAGTTTTAGAAAAGCTAGAGCCTATATAATAGGCAGAACTTTAACAAAAAACCTATTAATAATCAATGTTGCTCCATTCTTGTCTTCTTAGTAATCAACCACGTGGTTAGGTCTTTTCCTAACAAGCATCATGACGTTACTAAATTTTGAAGACCAAAAATGTTCTATTTATATAAAAAATTTTTAGTGTGTACTCTGGCTCAAGTAATATTTTTTACAGTTATATTAGTTTTTTGTTTTTATATACATCGAGATTATTTTTATGTTATTTTCAATTTATAACGAGCTTTCAACCTCCGTATATTTACAAAAATAAAGCAAATCAAACATATTAGCTAGGTTGATACTAGTATTTCGATCTGGCTAAAGATCTCATCAGAACCCGAAGTTTTAGAAAAGCTAGAGCCTATATAATAGGCAGAACTTTAACAAAAAACCTATTAATAATCAATGTTGCTCCATTCTTGTCTATTGTCTATTCTTGTTTATTGTTTGTTGCGAATTTACACTCAAAAAAATAAGTTAGTAGAAAAGTTAGTAAAACGTCTTGTAAATCAGGTATACTATTTTTTAGCAAAATTTTTTGCTAAAATCGTGTTTTCAGCTAAAATTTTTGTTATACTTATTCAGCACTTAACTGTTTTATACTAATATACTAATGTTTTACTAATTAATTTTGCTAAAAAAAAAATTGTGCTGATAAGCACATTAATAGTGTGGACGACAACCAGATTGAAAGATATACGCAGAATGAAGTAGATGTCGCGGCATGTCAAGATGTAGTAGAGAAGAGGAAAATGATACTAAAAAGTACAACTCTAATAAGACATATAAAAAAATCAACCATGGAAGTTTTTGTATCTCTTTTTCATACGTAAAACAAAATTGAGGATTAAAACAACTTAAATTTTGCGTTGTCACCGGCTTGTGAAAATAATTGTCTATTAATTAAATAAAAGACAAAATAAAATATTTATTTATTTAAACTAAATGTTTATAGATTAATAATAGTGCGGTCAAATTGCAAACAAACATATACAGACATGTAGACAGACTAAAGCGAAAGACAAAGACACACATCTTAGGTAGATTTTTATGGTTCCTTTTTCTTATTGCAAAAAAGGGTTGTTTTTTTCGTTTCGTTTGTTTTTGTTTATTTTTTCGTTTAGTTTCTATAATTATCTTCGGATAGCATAATTTAGACAACCATTGATGTAAGTAATTGAAAGAAAATTTTTGTTATGTTATATATATTTATTTCTATATATTTTCAGATATTAAATTAATTCATGTCGTCAATGTGGGAAAATGAAAATTTTTATATTTCGTTATTATAGTAAATTATTTTTAAAAGAATCACAAAAAAATATGTTTTATGATGTTCAGCAAATAAATTAACTAAATTACAATTTTTCTACAAATTTTTTGCGTTTTTTTCAGTCTACTAAAATTCAGCAAAAAATTTATTAATTTTTAGCAAGGCTTTTTTATTTCTAATCTACTAAGTGTTAGCAAAACTTTTCCTGAATCTACAAATTTTGTTGCTGACATTAGCAAATTTTTTGGAAGCATCCTCCTGACTAAAATTTTGCTGACTCAGCAACATTTTTTGCTGACTTTACAAACTTTTTTTTTTGAGTGTACTACATATTTCTTTACTGCAAGTGAACTTAAGCTACACACAAGTGTACACTCAAAAAAGAAAGTTAGTATTGTCAGCAAAAAATGGATGCTTGAAAAAAAAATTCCCAATGTCAGCAAAATATTTTGCTGAAAATTAGCGTGCTGATTTTCAACAACAACAATAGTAGATTCAGCAAAAGTTTTGCTTACAATTAGTGATACAAAATTAAAAATCCTAGCTAAAAGTTAATAAAAATTTTGCTAAATACTAGTATACTGTAAACAAGTCAAAAAATTTGAAAAAAAATTATACTTTAGTTAATTTATTTGCTAAAAATCTTTAAATTTTATTTGTTATTCTTTTAAAAATAATGTACAATACATTACAAAATATAAAAATGTTCATAATCCCACATTGACGACACGAATTATCTTAATATCTGAAAATATATAGAAATAATTATTTATAACATAAACAAATTATCTTTCAACTTACATTGATGGCACTAAATGATGGCATCTTTCTAGAAAGGACACAAAACGAAATAGGAAATATACAATATTACGTAAGATGTGTGTCCTTGTCTTTCGCTTTAGTCTGCCTATCTGAACGTATATTTGATTGCAATTTGAGTACACTACATTCATAAACACTATAATCATTTAGTTTACAAATACATATTTAATTTTTATTAAATTTAAATATTTTATTTTGTCTTTAATTTAATTAATAGACAATTACTTTGACAAGTTGGTGACAACACAAAATTTAAGTTTTTTTAATCCGCAATTTATGTGTCTATATGCAATTTATATGTCTTACAAGAGTTGTACTTTTTAGTATCATTTTCCTCGTTTCTACTACATCTTGACATTGCGGTACATCTACTTCATTCTGCGTATATCTTTCAATCTGGTTGTCATTCACACTTTTAATGTGCTTATCAGAACACCTTTTTTTAGCAAAATAAATTAGTAAAACATTAGTAAAATATTGGTAAAACATTAGTTCAAAACAGTAAAGTGCTTAATAAGTATAATTAAAATTTTAGCTAAAAACACAATTTCAGCAAAAAAAAAACATGATTTACAAGACGTTTTACTAACTTTTCTACTAACTTATTTTGTTGAGTTTAGATAGATGTGTACGAGTGTAAAACGTATTCGTGGTATAAAAATATTCAATTATTTGGTAAAGTACGTTAAAAATTATGTGTACATGTGTGTAAACGCATGTCAAAACTACAATCAAGTTAACATGAATTGATTAATAATAACACAGCGCTACAAAATTTACCAATAAAATGGAAAACAAGAGCACCGACCTACTTGATACTAAATATTTCGGTCACGCTGATGACATACCCAATTGATTCACTTATGGGCTAGATTTTTCGCAAAATTATTTTAATGTTTTGTATGTTTTAACGAAGATTTTTTTACATAATATTTGAAAAATAAGATATTTTATCTAAATATTTTATGGTAAATAACTTTAACAACGTTTGTTTAATAAATATGCAGAATTAACAAGTAAATTCACGATTTTTCTCAGATTTTACAAAAATTTGTAATGGCTACTGAAAATGTTGCTGTTATTACTGGACATTTAACTATTTTGAGCCTTGCGGTATTGTTTGCTAAATTGAATGTTTGCACATATCTGCTGAACTGTAGTAAAAGGAAATTAGCAGAAAAAATTAGTAGCCGCTACTAAATTTTAGTAAAATACAATTCAAAAATAAGTGCAAAATTCAGTAATTTGTAATAATGAGAATAGCAAAAAATGTTACTATTGTAATATAAAAAATTGTACTGAAAATTTGTATAAAAATAGAAAAGTGCCATTAAAAATATTTTATACCGAAATAGGATGATAAATTTTGGAAAAATACTAAAATATAGTAAAAACTACGAAAAACCGCGTTTGAAAAAAAAAAAAATGATAAAACCATCAGCAACATTTGGGTATCGAATGTTGCTGAAGGTTTTATCAGTAATTACTAGGGTTAAACGTTTCTCGATTAATCGATGAATTGTAATAATTTAAAATGGCCAATTTCGCATAACTAATAACTCGAACTCGGTCGATTAATCGAGTAAATCATAAAATTATGTATTTCAGTTCGAATTCATGTTTTTTAACTTGTTTCGTATTTACAAACAAAAATTTAAATATAAAGTAATGTGTTTGTTACCGTTTGAATTTAAATATTGTATGTGTTTGATAGGGGTATAACTTTTATACATGGCACCACTATTGGAAAATACTGTACTAATAAAAAAAAATTTTTTTTTCTTTCGTCATTTTGGAGACCAATTTCTAAAATATCAAATATTTAACAATTTCTTAAGATATTTTTCAAATATCATTGAGCAAATACAGACATTATTATAATTAAATGAAAGGTTAGTTTACGTAGACACTTAGAGTTTCCAAAAATTAAGACCAAATTGTCCGATTTCCGGAAATTGACCGAAATCATCACATATCTATACAACAAATATCGCAACAATCGCAAAACTGTTAGAAAACTTAATTCATCATATTTTGGTGTTACTGTCCGGATTGCGCCGTTTACTTTTTTCTCTCGTTCGAATCTGTATGCATTTAATTACAAAAATTAATCATTATCTAGTTTGCAAAAAAATTATAATTGAACAAAAATATGTCTTCAAAACTTGTTTAACTACCGCGCAGAAGTAAGGTACAGTGGGCTTTTTCATTATATTTTCTATATTTGTAAAAAATCCCTAGTTTTCTTAAAATCGAACTTTATAAAAACGAAAAAAAAAAAATAATTACACAGAAAACACCACAATTTTTCACTTTGTAAGAGATATTTTTAATTTAAAATTAATAATAGAACTTAACAAATATGTTTAATGTTGATTAAAAAACATTTCGGATTTGCTGATTTTCTATTATTTTGTGTGTTATTGTGCTCTTTTAAGAAAAAAAAAATTAAATCAAATTAATGAAATTCTTCGTGTTACTCGAGTAATTTTAAAATTTACTCGATTAATCGAGTAAGTGCAAAACCTCAAAATCGAGTTACTCGTTTACTCGAACCAAAGCAAAAACCTAGTAATTTGAATTTGCGAAAAAAACTGACATATAAGTGAAAAAACTGGGTACGAACGCCATTAAAATCAGCGTGGCCGAAATCTTTATTATCAATGGTCGGTACTCTTGTTTTACTTTTCTAGTTGCGCAGTGTAATATGTATGTAGTAAACATGTACGCAAACAAGACAAACTCTAGGCAATACGCTCGAATAAAAAAATGTGTAAAAACTTTAGAAAAATTTTTAATTTGCAAAAAAAAAAATTATCTAATTTGAGCAAAACGAGTCTGTAATTACTCTGTGCTACACTGTAAAATCGCTATGTACGTGACCTAGAGTTGGCTGTAAGTCTAGCTGAGTGTATTAACAAAACCGGTTTGAGAAGTTGCAATATACCCTAAAATTTTCGAGATAACGGTAAATGAGTACTTTTTGCGACTGGCGCATTTAAACATTTATAACTCATTTTGTAACCGTTTTGAATTTTTAAACTGTGTTTAAACGAAAATTACCTGTTGCCATATTTTAACAAATGAAGGCTCGCTTTGCTCAGGAGAAAATTAACTTTATGAATATTTTTGTTTTAAAAGAAGATTTTAAAAAAGAAGATTTAAAAGAAGATAAAAAAAAAATAAAAAAAAAAAAACATTTTTTAATTGTTATTAAAAAAATATACACATATTTATATTAATAATATACAAAAAGTAAATATATTTGTTTAAATTTAAAATCAGTTAAAAGTTACAAATGTAAAATAGCTACAAACAAATGCTTAAATGTGCCAGTCGTAAAAAATACTCTTTTACCGTTATCTAGAAAATCTGAGGGCATATTTCAACTTCTCAAACCGGGGTTTTATAATTCAATCAGCTAGGCTCACAACCTACACTAAGTCACTTGAAAAGTGATTGTAGCATAGTGTTATTAAGAAGTGAAAATCGTGTTAAATTTTAGAAAATTTCACTACAATTCAGTAAAATTTTATTAAACTTTTAATGGAAGTCGATTTGCTAAAATCAGTTAATTTTTTTACTAAAAACTAGTTTATTTTTCAAATATAATTTAATTTTTCTTATACTTGGCATTTTCTTTATATTTCAGATTATAAAAATTTTTAAAATGAAAATTTGCCCTCAACTATGGCAAAAGAATATTAGTAAAAATATTTGTAAATGTTAGCAAAACGGGTTTAAAAAATTAGTAAAATATTTTACTAAAATCAGCAATGAAAATTACATCTAAGTTTTGCAATTTGTTAATAGAGAAAAAGAAAAATATTTACTAAAAAATGAGTTTGTACTAAAAATTATTACAAAAACTTTAAATTGGGATATAAAACGTTTTACTAACTTCTTCATTTGAGTGAATTACGAGGTGTAGTACTTATGACATAAAAAATCATTAAAGAAATTATTTAAACAAAATACAAACCGGTATAACAAACAATTTATCAATACGTAACAATAAATTGTTTACCCGGTTAAAAAAGTTAATATATGTACAAAAATGGAAGTATATGGTTGCGTATATGGACAAATATGGAAATATATGTTTTATATATGGACATATAAGGACAACTATGGACATATATATAGAGAACATATCGCTCATTTGCTAAAAAAAACTGTCATAAGTCAAAAAAGCGATTTTTGAGTTAATGATGCAGATTTATTAGTAATATCATACTTCATATTGTGTAAAAATTTCATATTAATGTCATGTATACTTTTCAATTTAAGGAAGAATATATTTAATTTTTTCCAGAAAGTGGGTGCAAAGAGTTTATACTTTATAGAGAAACTGTGCTACTCACGGGTCTCTGGATTATAAGCGCATTCGCACCCAACACTCACTAAGAGAAAAATGCATTAAAAAACCTATTTATAAAAACCGCGACCAAATACATAAAGAAAGTGTCGAGCAAGGCAGATATGGGTTGAAAACTTTAAACGCGTTTTCTGCAAAATCCTGTTTTTGAGTTATTTCGGTTTTTATTAAATAAACGATATATGCAAAAAGGACTCATATATGGAGGTATATGTGATCTCATATTCACAAAAGGTGGAAGTATTTGTTATTTCATATTCGCAAAAGAGGGCCATATATGGCCAAATATGCAATTATATGGAATTCCATATGTAAAAAAGGACTCATATATGAACATATAAGGAAGTATATGTAACTCCATATACCCAAAGACTAATTTATTAAAAATATATTAAAATTACGTACACAATTTTTATTTATATGATGTATGTATTGGACAAATGACAGGAAAGATTTTTAAAAAAATTACAATAGTGTATGCAATCAGTTTTATAAACTCATTTTAAAGACCAATTTTTAATTTCGTTCAAAATTTTATTTTGTAGCACATACCTAAATTGAATCAGTAGAGAATCCCCAATATTTACGATACTCTCCTTGTCAGTAAAATAAGTAGATATTTTTTATTATTTTTGTCTTCATTACGATAACATTAACGCATTTAGTTCGCATTTTTATATTTTATTAAGTTCAGAATTGGTTTCTACAATTTTTTTTTAATAAGTCCATACACAATTAAAAAGCGTATTTCAGTAATTATTATTAACCTGACGAAGCGCAAATATCTGTATAAAAGTTATTTAAATTAAAACATTGTGGCACTCACATATAAAAATACGAAATCCTAAGTATGAATTGTTGAACTGTATGTTCACATTTTTATTTACAATTTCTAAGGTACAAGATCATAGTTTTATCTTACTATTAAATACAAAATTCAAAGCTTTTTTTAATTGTAAGAGAAAAAAATTCAAATTTTTGAGTAATTTGTATTTTTATCTGTAAGGTCCTGTTTAAAAACTTTTAATATTAATATTGTTCACAATGTTTTAATTTAATGTGGTCGTATTATACTTTATTTTATAGTTGTTTACAATGTCGTTTTATCGCCAAATATTTCGTTCCGATGCGATAATAAACAGAATATTAGAATATTTTACAGTTAATGTAAAATTTCGCTGTACCAGAAATTATGTTAATAGTCAGATAAGATTGGCTAAATCCAACTATTATGCAAAACGATTTGACTTTGCCATTGACTCAAGGAACACATGGAGAACTATTCGAGACATTGGTATCGGAAAATCTGGTTAAACTAATAGCTGTCCCATTGACGCTGATGAACTCAATAATATCTTCACCAATATACCATCGGTTTCAACGAATAATGTAATACCAAACATTACTCCTATTGATAATAACTCGATTTCTCTAGAAAACTCTTTCGAGTTTTCTTGTGTTAGCCAGGTTGAAGTTTTATCTTGCTTTTCATTGGTTAAATCCAATGCAGTTGGTTTCGACAATATACATCCTAATTTTATTAAAATTCTTTTACCATTAATATTGCCATTTATTACACACCTTTTTAATACTATTATAACTTCTAGTTCTTTTCCTACAAAATGGAAGCACGCGAAGGTTATACCACTACCAAAGTCGAACACGGAATATCGCCCAATAGCAATACTAAGTTTTCTTTCAAAAATTTTGGAGAAGATTTTGCATTTGCAAATGAGTTCCTACATACACGAAAATCTTTTAATGTCCGAAAAACAATCGGGGTTTCGTCCCAACCACAGCTGTGTAACTGCACTGGTTGACGTGTCCGAGAATATAAGACGCGAACTCGATAATGGTAAAATTAATTTCCTGGTACTTCTCGACCATTCCAAGGCATTTGACACTGTAAACCATCAAACGTTATGCATGAAATTGAAAAAATGTTTCAACTTTTCATCTTCATCAACTAATTTAATATCGTCTTATCTTACTGATAGAAGTCAATCTGTACACGTTAATAACACTACTTCAAATCCTGTAACACTCACAAAAGGTGTACCACAGGGTTCGATCCTAGGACCTCTCCTTTTTTCAGTTTATGCCAATGATTTACCACAGCAACTTACTTATTGTAAAATACATATGTATGCGGATGATGTTCAGTTGTACTTAAGTAGCCCTGCAAACTCTGTTAGTGAAAATGTCGAAAAACTTAATTATGATCTAAATAAAATACATTGCTGAGCAGTTGCGAATAGCCTTTGTCTTAATCCACAAAAATCAAAATGTTTAGTAATTCATAAAAAATCCATTACACCACTTTTTGAAAATGATATTTTAATAAACAATAAAAAAATCGAAATGGTGCAAAGAGTTAAGAATTTAGGGGTAGTGTTTAACAACAATTTATCCTGGTCAAGCCACATAAATACTCTCGTAGTTCAAACATATGTGAAACTTCGAACGCTGTGGGTAACACACCACCATACACCACTAAGAGTAAGGCAACTTCTTGCAAAGGCTTACCTGATTCCTAGTCTAATTTACGGCTGTGAACTTTTCGCTAACTGTGATTCCATCAGCAAGAAAAAATTAGAGGTTTTGTATAACAACATCATAAGATATGTTTACGGATTGAGGAAGAGTGATGGAGTCTCTGCTGTTTCAAAAAATCTTTATGGTGTATCTTTCGAAAACCTTCTTAAAATTAGAGTCCTTATTTTTCTGCACAAAGTTGCATAAACTGAAAAACCACAATACCTTTTTAATTGTATACAATTTGCTAGATCTACCAGGGGTAAGAACATGATTATACCTAGATTTAAATGTCTTGTGTCAGAATGGCAATTTTTCATAAACGCCGTTCGTCTTTGGAATGATGTGCCAAACAACCAACAAACAAATAGCAACGCAATTCTTTTTAGGAAATTTTTATTTGAATCTTTTGCGAAACTTAAATAAAAATTTCTTGTTCGAGATTAATTTGTAAAATGTTATCATATCTTTATTTTATGTTTATTTATATATTGTTTTAAATTTTTCATGTAACTTTTAATATTATTAATTTTAGTATATTTTTTTTTTTTTTATTTTAATTTTATATTTAATATTAATTTTTTATGTGGCATTCCTTGTAAACCAATATAATCCTGTGCTTTAATTATAAGACTTGTTCTTGTTGCACAGGAAATCGATAAATAAAAATAATAATAATGATGCAGATTTATTAGCTATATCATGCTTTATATTGTGTAAAAATTTCATATTAATATCATGTATACTTTTCGAGATAGAGGATAATATATTTTATTTTTTTTTTTTCTTTTAAGTGGGTGCAAATAGTATATACTTCATAGAGAAACTGTGCTACTCATGGGTCTCTCGATAATTAGCGAATTCGCACACAACTCTCACTAAGAGAGAAATACATTAAAAACTCACATTTATGAAAATCGTGACCAAATAAATAGAGAAAGGATCGACCGAGGCAGATATGGATTTAAAACTTTAAACTCGTTTTCTGCAAAATCGTGTTTTTCGAGTCATGTCAGTCTTGCAGTAAATGAGCGATATGTTTTAGCATTAGAAACAAGTTTGTTATAATTTTTATTAACAATTTTTCTTATTTTACTTCGATCTTTTTAAATAAATTTTTGCCTTTTGTTTTATTGAGCTAAAGATCCTTTTTTTTATAATTATAATTATTTATTTCCAATATTTCGTCTTCCCTGAAGAAGTCTTCCAAAGCGAAGACGAAATATTGGAAATAAATAATTATAATTATAAAATAAAGGATCTTTAGCTCAATAAAACAAAAGACAAAAATTTTATTAACAATAAAAATTATGTTTTTTTCGACCTTTAATTGTGCAATGAAAATGAAAATTATTCAAGTTCGAGGACATACTCTATATTGAATATCCACCAGAGGTGGACCTTGCACATCAAACAAGTTTCCAATTTATTTTTTGATCAATGGTTATAATCTTTAACTTTAAACTCATATGTTTATTAGTTCTCATGTAGTGAGTAAACCAGTTCATATGAATGTTTGATGTTTGGCATGGGATTGTTACCGCTTTCAAAACGTGTTCTGATGATGGGAACCTAGAAAATTCCCGAAATAGATCTATCAACACATTCCTGAAAGGGTCAAATAATAAATTTAAAAACAAAAAACTCTATAGATTATTTGCTAGGACAATATCTTAATGAAGAAATATAGAGTATGGCCTCGAACTTGAATAATTTTCATTTTCATTGCACAATTAAAGGTCGAAAAAAACATAATTTTTATTTTTAATAAAAATTATAACAAACTTCTATAAAAGGCAAAGTACCGTCTAGTTTACTTCCCCTGTTTTGTTTACAAACTAAACAAAATATAAAAAGGAGAGAAAAACAAAAAACGTGTATTGAATATCCACCAGAGGTGGACCTTGCATATCAAACAAGTTTTCAATTTATATTTTGATCAATGGTTATAATCTTTAACTTCAAACTCATATGTATATTAGTTCTCATGTAGAACTTGAATAATTTTTATTTTCATTAGAAACAACTTTTTGTTATCGCAATTAGGTCTTTTAAATAATATTGTTTTTTTTTTTTAAAAAGTTTTGGAAAATACAAAATTTTCTTCAAAAAATTCCAAAATATATATAATGTATGAACGAACATGGTTGACCTTATAAAATAATATATGTACATCTGTGACCATATTTGTCCATGTATGCAAATGTAGGTTCAATTTTCTAGTATGTATGAATATGGATGACCATATATGATTATATAAAAAATATATACAATTATATATGAACTTTTTTAACCGGGTATTAATATTTTTTTGTTATTGATATTTTTATTTAAGTTGTTTGGTAACCCAAATAACTTCTTTATAAAGGTCTTTAAATCAGTTTTAATGCAATATTTATTTATTAATAGAAAAACTAAATTTGTCGCATTATTGTTTAATTATTTATAACGAAATATATATTAGTCAAAAAATAATTTTATTTACTTGCAAAAATTTATAAACTGTATTATTTATCAGGTTCATATTGTATATATTAATAATAAAAAAAAATGTTTAATGGTGACCAAAAACATTATTCACTTGTTCCAAATTTATTTACATACGCTTTATGTCCAACTAAATGTTTGGTTTTTAATTTATAATTTTGTAGCAATAAAAGTGTTTTTTTTTGTGGTATTTCTTATTACTTTTACCATATTTATTCACTTTTCTTTTTATACTTTTTACGTATTTGTTTATCAATTGTCCAAATTTGGTTGCTCAACCTTATTACCGTCACCCATATAACCATAAATATTTTTTTTTTTAAATTGGGTAATTAGTCTGAACATATTTCCGTTTGGTTTTTTAAGCAATAATTTAATTTAGGCATTGCTTACTTAAAGACATTAAAAATTGCAATCATGAAGTATTGTTGTATTTGTCTAAAAATATAATATTGTAATTTAAGAAATTAATTAAATTAAGATATTATATTAAATAGAGTTTTCATTAAAATTTGAACTCTTAAGTTTTGAACTCGCGTTAAGGATTAACATTTTTCCTAAAATGTATTTTTATAATTTGACAAAGGAAATATCTGAGAAAAATTGCCAAGAATTATTTTTTTTTTAATTTTTGTATTTTTAAACATTGTTTTTCTTAAATTGTTATATGTCAACTCTAATTATTCAAACTTTAATTCTTGTTTGCAAGTTAAGAAAAAATAGCTAATTTTTTTTATTTAAAATAAAACGGACTAATTTTCTGCATATTTACATACGAGTATATTACAACTACGAAAATATCTTTAATGATTCAGTCGATTTTTTAAAATTACAATCTAAAAAATCTTAGTAATTTTACTATTATAAAATTGGTAAATTTGTGTGTTATATAACTCTTAGTGAGTAAATTCAAACACAAAATGCGTGAATATATTATATACACACTTTTATATACACTCAAAAAAATAAGTTAGTACAAAAGTTAGTAAAACGTCTTGTAAATCAGGTATACTATTTTTTAGCAAAATTTTTTGCTAAAATCGTGTTTTCAGCTAAAATTTTTGTTATACTTATTCAGCACTTAACTGTTTTACACTAATGCTTTACTAATATACTAATGATTTACTAAATAATTTTGCTAAAAAAAATTGTGCTGATGAGTACATTAATAGATATACGCAGATTGAAAGATATACGCAGAATGAAGCAGATGTCGCGGCATGTCAAGATGTAGTAGAGAAGAGGAAAATTATACTAAAAAGTACAACTCTAATAAGACATATAAAAAAATCAACCATGGAAGACTTTTGTATTTCTTTTTCATACATAAAACAAAATTGAGGATTAAAAAAACTTAAATTTTGCGTTGTCACCGGCTTGTGAAAATAATTGTCTTATAATAAAATAAAAGACAAAAGAAAATATTTAAATTTAATATGTATTTCTATAATAACTGTTAATAGATTAATAATCTAGTGTGGTCAAATTGCAAACAAACATATACAGACATGTATGTAAACAGAGTAAAGCGAAAGACAAAGACACACATCTTAGGTAGATTTGTATGGTTCCTTTTTCTTATTGCAAAAAAAAGGGTTGTTTTTTTTCGTTTCGTTTGTTTTTGTTTATTTTTTGTTTCGTTTCTATAATTATCTTCGGCAGTTGCGTTCTTTAAAAGAAAGCATCATTTAGACTACCATTGATGTAAGTAGTTGAAAGAAAATTTTTGTTATGTTATACACTCAAAAAAATAAGTTAGTACAAAAGTTAGTAAAACGTCTTGTAAATCAGGTATGCTATTTTTTAGCAAATTCTTTTGCTAAAATCGTGTTTTCAGCTAAAAGTTTTGTTATACTTATTCAGCACTTAACTGTTTTATACTAATGCTTTACTAATATACTAATGTTTTACTAATTAATTTTGCTAAAAAAAAATTGTGCTGATAAGCACATTAATAGTGTGGACGACCACCAGATTGAAAGATATACGCAGAATGAAGCAGATGTCGCGGCATGTCAAGATGTAGTAGAGAAGACTAAAATGATACTAAAAAGTACAACTCTAATAAGACATATAAAAAAATCAACCATGGAAGACTTTTGTATCTGTTTTCATACATAAAACAAAATTGAGGACTAAAACAACTTAAATTTTGCGTTGTCACCGGCTTGTGAAAATAATTGTCTTTTAATTAAATAAAAGACAAAATAAAATATTTAAATTTAATATGTATTTATAAACTAAATGTTTTTAGATTTATAATCTAGTGTGGTCAAATTGCAAACAAACAAACATATACAGACATGTAGACAGAGTAAAGCGAAAGACAAAGACACACATCTTAGGTAGATTTTTATGGTTCCTTTTTCTTATTGCAAAAAAAAGGGTTGTTTTTTCGTTTCGTTTGTTTTTGTTTATTTTTTTGTTTCGTTTCGTTTCTATAATTATCTTCGGCAGTTGCGTCCTTTAAAAGAAAGCATCATTTAGACAACCATTGATGCAAGTAGTTGAAAGAAAATTTTTGTTATGTTATATATATTTATTTCTATATATTTTCAGATATTAAATTAATTCATGTCGTCAATGTGGGAAAATGAAAATTTTTATGTTTCGTAATTATTGTAAATTATTTTTAACAGAATCACAAAAATATATTTTATGATTTTCAGCAAATCTATTAACTAAATTACAATTTTTTTACAATTTTTTTGCGTTTTTTTCAGTCTACTAAAATTCAGCAAAAAATTTATTAATTTTTAGCAAGGCTTTTTTATTTCTAATCTACTAAGTGTTAGCAAAACGTTTGCTGAATCTACTAATTTTGTTGCTAAAAATTAGCTCGCTGATTTTCAGCAAAAGATTTTTTTGACATTAGCAATTTTTTTGCTAGCATTCTCCTGACTAAAATTTTGCTGACTCACCAAAAATTTTTGCTGACTTTACAAACTTTTTTTTTTGAGTGTACATAAGTACACATACCCAGTAACGAACGTTTGTTGTACGTACTTAAATACGTATAGCATACTTTGTGTGTACAGAGTCCTCGGAACTCTATATACGTTTTAGGCTTACTTTTAGAATAACATGGCCGCTTTTTCATTGATTACCACCAACCCACAAAGTATACGAGAAAGTATCCGTTCTTCATACAATTCCATGTACTTTGTGTTTGGTTTTGTAATTAAAATGAAGTATTTTCTCATATACTTAGTATACGGTGCTGTAGTTAACATAAAGTAGCTGTTCATATACTGAGTATATGGAAGTGTACATTAAATACACCCTAAGGAAAATGTTAGATATACCCACTTTTTTACAGGTACTCGTTCAAGCTATTAAATCCCTCTTATATCTCATAAACTCTTTAAATTTCAAAATTTCGATATAAAAATTTTGAAATGTAAGAGTTTAAGAGTTATAAGAGGCATTTAACAGATTAAAACAAGTACCATACTATTTAATATAAATAAAAAAAAAGTATTTTTGGTACTTCACTTATTATTTTTATTGTTTTATGAATTAATATAATAAAACTTAAACATTTTTATACAGTACAATAGACAAGAATACATATTTCCCGAGTTGCCAAACGTCGTAAATGACGCTTACTAAATCCTTCCAACATCTTTATACTTTTTTTTTAGTAATAATTAATAAAAAATTAATTTTGTAAAACAACGCGTGCTTTTTATCTCAAAACTATAAACACTTTCGAAGTTTTTCTTGTTCTTCTTCTTGTTTTCTATTGGCAGCCCACCATCACACACTTTGTACATTAAAAAGTAAGCAACAGCGTCTACGCCTAGGATACTTTGTACAATGAGAAAGTGTGTTACACACAATTCTATACCACATTCAACTTACTTTCTCTCTGACTGTGTACATACGTATTGTACATTGTACAATACAAAGTAAGTTGAAGCAAACTCTGTGTCACTCTTTGGCTTACAATTCTCACTACTCGGAAAATTCGTAACTGGGTACAATGTAATAATGGCCATTATGTGTTTATAATTAAGCATTTTGTGTCTGAAATTCGGCTTTTTTTGATTAATTAAATTTTTACGTACAAATTTTGTAAATGTACTATTTTTAATAGTAATAAAAACATTGTAATTTACAAATTAGAAAAAAAAATAATAATATAAAAAAAGATGAAATAAAAAAAATAAGTAAATTGATTTTATCATCGAACTGAATAAATTTTTTTGAATAAATCAAGTTTAACTGGATATAGAGATGCAACTTTGACTTGAGCAATTATTTGTATTAGTGACAATATTCCTTTTATCTGCCCCTTAGTTTATTGGAAGCAGTGGTAATAACGGCGACAGAATTTTGGACTTCCTGTCTATGATACAAATACATCATGAAGTTCTTCATTAAGTTCTGTCTAGTAGCAAAAAATATGCCGATGGGTAGCAATATGTGCAATTGGCTGCCACGTTAAAAAATCAGCTTTACTAGCCTGAAGCCTTCATTTGGAAAAACTTCCTTAGAATCAGAGGCTTTTTATATAGGGAGAAGTAATACCCCAGAAACTAAAGCTATTTCTTTAGGAAAAATTTCTTTATTTAGGTATAAAGATTCCTAAATCCATTTTTATATAAGAATTCATTATAAACAAAAAGCATACAAGTTTATTTTTCTCAAATAAAAAAAAACACTCTTTTTAACAGAACGGTGGTATAACTACTCATTTTTGTGGAGTTTTACCTATTTAAAAATGCATTTTCAGACATTTTGTGGGAATATTTACACATTAAACATGTTTTTTTAACCACGAATTTGGTAATTCTACATATAAATTTAAAAATTTCATTTAAACTTTTACGACTTTGAAATGTAATATTACACATTTTGTGTGCACTTTCCTATACGTAATGTGTGTATTTTTTCATTTACGCACAAAGAGTAAATTTACCCAACTTATAGTAGACTATAAGTTGAAATTTACCCAACTATAAGTTGGGTACATTTCAACAGAAATTAATTAGAGTGTATATATTCCTAATTAAGTTCTAATATGTCTTTATTCAAATTAACATTTTCTTATATTACTCAGGCCTTCTCTAAATTTTTATATATTTTTTTAATTGCTTCGAATAAAAAGAAAATTAAAGTTTTTTTTAAACCATTACATGGTAACCTTGGAGTTACAATTTTTAAAAATGTTTTACTTATATTTATAGTTAAGACTTTAGACTATCACATGCTTTTTATTTAGTTGTTATATCTTCTTTTTATCTAAAGTTATAGGCTTTTAAAAATAGAAGTGGCTTTAAATAAAGACATGTTGGTAACAATTTATTGAGTGCGTATGAGTGATATTAAAGTGTTTAAATATCACTCATACGTACTGTTGAATTAAGATCTCGTCTACAGTGTAGACTCTACACACAAAAAAAAAAAATATAATAGAAGTAAATTAAATTTTAAAAATAGGAAAACAAAATATAAAATGTTGACATACACTCAAAAAAAAAAAAGGAAATCTGTAAGTTATAAAGAATCTGTAATTTTACAACTAACTAAATAATTTTATGACAGTATACCGATGAGCTAATTTTAGCAAAAGTAATTATATTTAGTAAATTGAAAGTGGTCGAAAAAATTAGTTAACGTTACTAAAATTTAATGAAATTAGTTAAACGTTACTAAAATTTAATGAAATTCTTCATAAGGGAAATCCATTTAATAAAAGCGGTCATTTAGTATTAAATATTTAGTGTATATTCAAAAATTTTCGACACTTTGTGGTAAAATATTTAAAATTTTTTTTGTATGACACACTCAGAACACAGACTCGTTTGTAGCAACCGTATTTGTACTTGCAAAGAAAAAACATGGTTGGGGCAACCATATTCGAAGTTTCATAAAACATATTTTCATTAAAGCTATGTAGCTTTTTCATAAAGCTTCAGCAATTTCTCACTCACATTGTGATGAAAACTTCATTTGTTTGGTGCAAAAATGTCATTAAAACAAGCCCAAGGAATTCTCTGTGTACTTCACCCCTATTACCGCACAACCGCAAAGTTCTCTATGCGTATTGCATATTACTCATATAACATATTGTTACCAATTACACTGTGCAACAAGAAAAATCAACCTCAATGGTTTCAATAGGAAATGAATGTACACCATTTAGTAAACAGAATCGACAAAGGGTTCCGTAAAGTTAGTTCGAATCTCTTTTTTATGGCTGGGATAGTTTTGATCATTTTCCACTACGAGTGAAAATCAAAATAATATATAAATACATTTGTTGGAATGTAATTTTGTGTAATTACAGTTTTATTGAACTCAATGTCGAGAAATATATTATTTTCAACAAACGGTAGCCGAGATTGACGTGGTCATATATAAGAAATCAACTATTTTTGGTAGATATACATTTACTGTGTTTCTCGAAACGATTCCAAACAAGTCTAGATCAATTGCATTAGAAAGTCTATTGTATAGACCACTGAATCATTTTCGGAATTTATTCTGAATATTGTGTAAAAAAAAGAATATATTTAAAAAAAAAATTTTATTATTTTTCTCGGTTACTCAAAAGTTTTATTTTACACCCAGAAAACAGACTCGTTAGTAGCAACCGTATTTGTAGCCAATATAATGGTTCGGTCGTGGCTATCAAAATATGTATGTTGTTAGTTATCACCGAATTTCTGTTGAGGCGATAGAAATCCTATTGTCGTGTCAGAATTTCTGTTGTTGCAATCGAATGACCGAATTATCACAACCGAAAATTTGGTCGCAACTACTGGCAGCATTCGATTGGCAACAAATACGGTTGATACTACCGAGTCTGTTTTCTGGGTTTAAAGTTATATGTTTTAGGAGTTTCATTAAAAATTATGTTCACATGTAACAAACAAACAGATTTTAAACTATGACGTTCGAGGTGTTTTCGATGTTGCTGGAAATGTTGGCTATCGTCATTAAGGTAACCAGTGTTCAAATCACACATGGAAAAAGAGTGCATTGCGTAAATGCCAATGCCATTCAAGAGCCTTTAGTACCGCAATATAAAGTTTTATTACCTCTGTTACACGTCTTGGCGTCGTGAAAAGTTACTTAAAAACCGTAGGAAAAAAAAATAAGTTACTGTAGTTTTGTCCCAAATTTTTCCTCGTCTCATTGAAAGCAAACCGAAATAGGGTAAAACATCAGCACTAAATGAAACTTGTTGTTAAAATAAAGATTCTTAATTAAATTTGACTTAATTTTATTCCTTTCAAGCGTTTTGAATGTCGCAGACATAAGAAAACTCTTATAAACTCAGGAATTTTAAATTATATCGAATTGACAGTTTGGCGCCAATTAACGAAGTTAAAAAAGCAGTTTTGGGGAAAAATAGATCTTATAGCTCTGAACACACAATAATGGATGCATTTTCTAAAAATTCCAGCTCCCATCAACTTTGATAAGATCTTGTGGTTCATAGTTTAAAGTCTTTTTATTTGTTACATTTGAATAGCAAATCTAAATTTAGTATTGCAGTAAATCTTAAAAAAAAACAAATTAAAAAATATATTTTTTTAAAAATCGATTATAATCTTTTGCAGAATATTCAGAAAAAATTCTGAAAATTAATTCTACTTACAATAGGCTTTCAGATTAAATTGATCTGGAATTCTTTGGGATTGTTCACAAAAATAAAATAAACGTATGTCTACCAAAAATTGATGATTTCTTTATATTTAACCATGGCTATCTCGCCTACTATTTGTAGAAATATATGAAAAAAATATAATTTTCGACATTTGGTTTAATGGAACAATAGGCACGTACACACAAGTATATTCCAATAAAATTTTCGATAATATTAGAAAAACTGGTCAAAAATATCCCAACTTCTAGAGGCCATACAAATTAAATTCGAACTAACTTTGCAAAACCCTTTAGAGTTTTTTTTTCCAGCTCATAGTCAACTTTCATTACGCATTGGAACTAATGAGGCTGACGGCGAGGACCCATAATTTGTTGCATAGTGTTATAGAACAAAATAATAATAAAAGTTGTACCCTTCTTTATTCACATCATATAACAGAATAAATAAAGTTTGACTGGCATACGATATACTTTTTTTCTTCAGCGGGCAATAGGCTTGAAAAGAATCATATTTTATTCCTTATTTCATTTTATTGAAAAGGTGTTTTTTCTGACATTCGATACTTTCCGGATTTTAACTAACTTTTAACAAAGCCTGTTTTTGTCTATGCAAAAAACATAGACAATATTCGCACACCCAGTTCAAAAGTGACTCAACTCAAAATTTTAATTTTTCGGTTTTATATGCTTAAACTATGCACAATATACTTGTTTATCAATTAAAAAAATATCAGTGTATTTTGTTGTTGCTAACTGTGGCTAAAAAACAGTTATGTCTTTCCTTATGTTTCAATTGGTATAAATTTGCAAATGTTTTTTTTTTTCGATTTCTGAAAAATGAAAAATTTTGAGTTGAGTCACTTTTGTACTAGGTGTGCGATATGTTTATCAAACCAAAGGGTCTATACAAATAGAGATACTACACTTCCCACTCCTCTCAGCAACAAAATACCGAACTTGGGCAAGCAAATGAAAACATTGTATTTGCACTAAAAAAATTATTGCAACATGTTGATAAGAAATTGTTGCTTCAAACAATCACTTTTATTTTGCTTATATCCTGTTATTTTCTAGTAAAAACTAATATATTTTATTTTATCTTGTTGATTTTATCATTAATATTTGAAATAATTAAAAATTTTATTAAATTATTTTTTAAAAGTATGATAAAAATTAATTAAAACTTTTCAATTTTAGCAACATGCGTTCATTTGCGCGGTGCGAGTTTACGAACAAATAAACAAAGAGAGCAGTTTGAGCGACACTGAGTAGTATGGCAACCCACTGATCAAACTTTTTCTTTTGATTAGTATATTAATAGGACACCGTTTTTTTTAATTTAGAACTTGTTACCAAAAATGAGTTTTTTTTCTACGCACCTCTTAAACTTAAATTTGGATCTTCTGGCAAATAAAAAAATCCAAGTTTTTTATTACATCCATTAACATGGACTACTTTAGTATCTTTATTGGCGATCCCCCATCGATAAATTGATATAAAAAATATTTTCAATATTTAAAATCATTTTTATATCTTAAAACCAACATTTATAAATACTTCAGTATTGCAATTAAAATGCTTATTTAGTTAGCATACATACGCAGCAAATAATACGCAACGTATAAATACCCGTGTAAAAAAAATTATATATAAAATATGATTATTAGGGCGCAGAAGTTAATACATTTATAATAGTGTTTTATGTACATAAAATGTGCACTTAAAATCTTAAAACTATGCATTTATTTGTAACATTTTTAACACAATTTTAGTATTTTTTTAAAATTGGCTTTAATTTAAAATTATTTTTATTTATTTATTTTTTTTTTTAATTAGCTTTAATCACCGTCAGACTGTTAGTAATTGCATTTTTCTGTTATTTTGCTTTGCCTCTGATATAAAATAATTTAAAAAATATGCATTTATCGCAAAATCTGTAATATGTAATTTATAGCAAAAGTATACATTAACTAATCGATGCCATTTTGTTGCAAATTTGTCATTTTATAAAATTACATTTTTTGAAACAAATTTTTATAAGTTTTATTTTCGAGATTTTAAAATGCTTAGAGCTTTTCAAACAACTTGGTTCGGATCTTTTCTTAATTAGACTCAAAAATGGACAATTTGATAACAATAATGAACTTGCAGATTTTTTTCGAATCTGTTTTCAATATCTTCTTTGTAAACTAATAGAAAAACATTTGTAAAATTTTTAGAAAGCTATTGTCATAGAAATAAACCTGTAAAAATTAGCAGAAAAAGCTACTAAAATTAGTTAATAATGACCTTGCAGAAAAAACTGCTAAATTTAGCAGATTTGTTTGCTAAATATTTATGAAATAAGAATAGCAAAAATAAATCTGTTAACTTTCCAAAATTTTCGTATTATTCGATGTGAATTTTAGTTAATTGAAAATAACATTTTACTCTGTACTTTTACTAAATATTTTGAGACTTAAAATAGCAAACAAAAACTGTAATATTAATAAAATGTTTGTAAATTTAGCATAATTTCAATAACAGTATATTTTGCCAAAAGCAACAGAAATTTTTGCTAAAAACATGTAGATTGCTGATTTCATAAGGGCAGATTTTTATTCGTTTAAAAAAAAAAACTTTAAATATTTCATATGTTTTAATGATTTTTTTGTCTACTAATATTTAGTAAATGTTTTTTGCTCATTTTAGTAGATTATTTTGTTACTTTCAATTAACTAAAATTTAGCTCAAATATAACTAAATATTTGTAAATTCAATAGATTTATTTTTGGTATTCTTTTATTAGTAATATTTAGTAAAAAAAATCGGCTAATTTTAGCAGTTTTTCTGCAAAGTCGTTTTTAACTAATTTTTAGCAGCTTTTGTTGCTTTTCTACAGGTTTATTTATATGAGTGTACTAAAAATTTGTTCAAAATGACCTTGCATAAAAAAAAGCTGAAATTGGAAAAGTTGTTGCCAAATATTGGTAAGATAAGAATAGCAAAGATAAATCTGTTAAATCTATAAACAATTATTATAATTTAGCTAAATGTTATTTAAGTGAAAGTTACAAATTACAAAAAATTTTAAACTTTCAAAGTCGTTTTTTTTATGCGAATAAAAATTTCACCTTCTGAAATCAGCCGTCTACAATTTTTAATCGAATATTTATGTTCTCTTAGCAAAATATACTGTTTGCATTCAACTAATGTGAAGGTAAACACAACAAAAAAATTGTAAATATTACAATTTTCGTTGTCTACAAATATTCAGCAAAGAATTTTCTTGATTTCATCAGACTAAATTGCTATTTAACTCGAATTTAGCTAAAATTTTGTAAGATTAACACCTTTTAAATATTTAGCAAAAAAAATCTGTTAAAAATATTTTCTGCAATTTAATTCTTAATTAGTTTTCAGTAGCTTTTCCTGCTATTTTTATATGTTTATTTCTTTGACAGTAAGTTTTGGATTATGGACATGAAAAAAATTTATTTTCTGGAAATCTAAAAGTGTGATGCATAATTTTTAGCTAATTTTTGGATGCTAAACTCGAATATGGTTTAATTTTTTAAATTTACATTTTTTCCTACACTCATATAAATAGTCCCCAAAAAATAGCTGAAAAAGCTACTAAAAATTAGTTTGAAGTGACGTTGCACAAAAAACTGCTCAAATTAGCAATTTTTTGCTAAATATAATTAAATAAATCTATTAACTTAACAATATTTTAGTTATATTCGAGTTGAATTTTTGTTTTTTTTTTCTTTATTAATTAATTAATTAATAATCATATAATTACAAATAATATGTTATTACCCTAACCGAGAACTAGCGAAAACAGATTAGTGTTGAACCCATGACCACCGCACTGATAAGCCAGCACGCTACCAACTAGCCTACCGGGGCAAATGCAAAATATACTGTTGTTTGATATTAATCAAAAAAAAAAAAAATTGTGCTAAAAAGTTGTAGATTGCTGATTTCAGAAATGCATTAAAAAACAAAATCTAAAAAAAATTCAATAATTTCACATTGTTTATGATTTTTTTGTCTGCTAGTATTAAGCAAAGTTTTTGATGATTTTAGCAGATTAATTTTCTACATTCAATTAACCAAAATTTATTTAAACTATAACTAAATATTTGTAGATTTAACAGATTTTTTTTTTGCTATACTTATCTTACTAATATTTAGCAAAACAAATCAGCAAAAAAATGTATGTAATTTTTAAATAAATTTAATAGATTTAGCAAAAATGTTTACTAATTTGTATCTCCCAGTGTATATTTAGGAATTTGCTATACATCAAAAGATGATTTAAAAAGTTAAAAAATGATTAAAAAGTTAATCTCAAAATATTTTTAAATATCAACATTTGAGAAATCTATATTATAAATGAACATCTTTGCTGGGAAAAGAAATTTAGTAAAAAAAATTGCGATATTAAGAAAAATGTAAAATTAAAAGTGATTGATAACACAAATTTTTTCTGGGGGGAGGGCGCTAAATTATTTATGGGACAGGCTTAGCTCCCCCTGACGGTCCTATCTAAGCCGGTGATTATATATGATATTCAGAGAAGACAAATTTGCCATTTTTGCTTTGATTTGTCATTTGTACTCATATTTACTCATATTTGCTTATTTTGCCATTTTTTTATTTTTAATTCTTAGGCTTAACAACAGCTTTTTCTTAAGTTTTTGTGAGCTTAAAATTAGCTTTTTTAAGTTTTCTTCACTTGGAACGCATTTTTCTCAAAATATTTTGCTTTTTTAAGTTATTTTATTATATATTTTTTGTAGTATTGCTATTTTTTGTCTTTTTCCAATAAGTTTTGCTATAAATATCATGGATTTTCCCATTTTTTGTCTTCTTTGATATAAGATATAATTATACTGGATTCACTAACATGATACAATTTAGTTTGAGATATGATTATATATGGTTAAAATCATTAATATTTTCTATGCGTATAAGATTATATGCGATTATATATTGTTGTGTGCAACCACATTTACAATTATGTAGGCGTCTGATGACTATTTTTTTTTTTTTTAATTTTTTGTTAATATTATTTTTTTTTTTATTATATTTTATTCAAAAATGATTACGTATTTCATGGGGTTTAATTAGTTCCAATTTAATATCACATTATCTACTTAAATCTTCTGGGAATTACTTATGTCTTTGGATTTAAATAGATCCTATTAGATCTAAATTAAACCCAAGTGATATTTTGGGATCTATCAGAATCTCAATTATTGTATATCCCCTAATTTTGAACTAATTTAATCTAGTAATATATTTGAGGAATCTAATTGGATGCTACTGGATACCCCAAATTTTGAGATGAACTTGGATAAGATTAAATATCGAGCTATATGAAATATGATATGATTGCATATTTGAAATACAGTCAAAGCTTGGTATGACGAATACTCGGTATAACGAAAACGCGATAAAACGAACGAACAATTTGTTTACATTGACTACATTATAAAAAGAGTTTTTCTGAAAATTTGTACTCGATATAATGAAAAGTTGATAAAAAATATGTAACAATTAAAAACATATATAAAATATCGTATTAAGGAAAAACGTTCTTGTTGGAGAATCTTTTAATTTTGGCGTGTATTCAATAAACTTAGCATTTTGAGAAATGTTAACCTTCCGTCTTCACACACACAGAGAAAAATTTAGCTCTTTGCCAACTGAAATTCAATTACTACGACTCAAATTCGGTTGTTAAGAATTTCAGATGTTTGGCACAACTTAGCATTAGTTTTCACAACAAAGTTCGGATAATTCAACTGAATTTTAGTTGGAACACCTAAAATATTCAAAAATATAATGTTAATATCGTTGTAATAACCGAATTTATAAGTTGTTACCATTAATGTACACTTTTTAATTCGGTTGGCACTTTATTTCTCTGTGTGCACTGGGTTGTAATAAACCTCATCAACAGTGCGAATAGCATGTAACAAAAATAGGTGTGAGGACGAAAAGGTTAAAGGCGCAGACGATTTAGTACAAATATATCATTCGTTATACCGGGCTTAAACTGTATAACTTTTTTTGATCGGGTATAATTTGGGGGGGGGGGGGGGGTATTATAGACTTGGGCAATGCAGAGACAAATGCACGCATCGTTCATAAGTAACAAGTACCGCATGACTATTTTAACAAAATTGTCAGTTATTTAGTAGACGAACCAACCGATATAAACCACGAATGAACATTAATATTATATGACACAATAGCAGTGAATTGTGGTTAAACAATTTTAAATCGATAGTGTTTATTTATTAGCCTTAAGTAATAAATCGTTTTTTAATTTGCCTATATGGACTTTTCTCAAAAATTTTTGATATTTATGAAACGACTAAATTTTGTAATAATTTCTATAATTTTTAACTGTGAAAAAAACGGTGATAGATTTACTTTTACGATTAAATGGATAATCTTTTAGCAAAATTTCAGTTTAATTGAAGTGATTGCCGCGTACTTATTAACGATCAAAGTTAAAAATTCTAAAAATTTCGGCTGAGACAATCTCAAAATTGTTCAACATGCCACCAAGTCGTATAATATAAACTTGCTACACTTGAAGGGCTTCACACTATCTGTACTGATGTTGTGCCATCAACACCTAAAATGTAGTTGTTTGGGTTGTACTAAAGTTTCTTTATTTTTAATGTAAATGTCAGTCATTTGTAGAACAAATAAAATTTTTTACTAACCTTGTAGTTCATTAAAAAAAAACAAACCACATCAAATTACTGTTTTATGATTTTACATTAATTTTTTACAGTTGTTTTGTGGTATTGAAAAAAATAAAAAAAAAAAAAATTATTGTTTATTTTTCACTAACATATGTGGTACATTTTTACTACAATAGTTAGTCATTGTTCCATTCTTGTCGTCTTAGTAATCAAGCACGTTGTTAGGGTCTTTTCCTAACAAACATCATGACGTTCCTAAACTTTGAAGACCAAAAATGTTCTATTTATATAAAAAAAAGTTAGTTTTTACGCTGGCTCAAGTATTATTTTTTACATTTTTATTAGTTTTTTGCTTTTATATACATCGAGATTATTTTTATGTTATTTTCAATTTATAACGAGCTTTCAACATCCGTATATTTACAAAAATAAAGCAACACAAATATATTAGCTAGGTTGATACTAGTTTGAAAGCTGCTCCTAAAAAATTTAAGACCTCATTAAAATCAAGGGACGTGAACGGATTTAAGTTACATTATTAAAGTGCCGTCAACAAAATTTAAATTTTTTTTAATCCCAATTTTTGTAGATACGACATTTAAACCTTTATAAGTCCTAAATCAATTAAGATATGACCTTCAAATATATTCCCGAAAATTATGTATTATTGACAAAATATGAAGCATATTTAAAAAACAAAAATTAGAATTTATGTTCACTTTTTTGTTTTCGAAAAATGATACATAAGGTACAAAAAAAAAATGTTGGATCTGTATATCTCTTTACACTTAAAGAGATAAATCACAAATTCACTAATGATCGTAATACATATCTGCAAAACAGTTTTAAAGTTTACACAGAAAAAAATAACAATCTAAAATATCTAATTAAAGATTTGATTTGAATTTAATTTGTTTCTAAACAAATATTTAATTGAATCAATAAATATTTTAATTGACTTTTAAATATATAAATACATATTTTATTTAAGACGCAATTATCATATTATTTTTTCATACACTGTATGGATAAATAGAAAATTTTCAGTATAAAATACCAAATACATTTGAAGTTAACAAACAAAACAAGCACACACACAAACAGACTCAGCATTGCAAAAAACACACATACCAACGTATAGATCACACACTTTTTTTGCGAGTATCATATTTTTTTTTGTAGAAGTTATTTATAACTTTTTTTTCCTTCTTAAATTTAATAAAAGGTTTAATTGATAGGTGCAAAACCAATTAAAATATTAATTGATTCAATAAATTTAATAATTGAAACCCGTTTTTAGTTTTTTCTGTGTTATCAACAAATGTAATTTTGAAAAAAAAAAACATTGAATTTTCAACTTTAAATCGCTACAATTTTCGATGCCCTCGCTCAAATTGAAGAACGCGAACGGATTTAAGTTTATTATATCTAGTATTTCAAATTTACAAATCGTCATTAAAAATATAAAAAATTTTATTTTTTTAACCCCAAAAATTCAAAAAAATTTGAAAAATGTTCATATATATTTTTTTTTTTTTTATAATTCTATGGTTTTTGAAAACATCAGCATTAATTAGTGACTAAATTATAATATAAAATAGAGTTTAATATATTTAAACGATAATTGCTTATTATATTGAAAAATAAATTTTAATCCCCAGAGAAATAGACTCCCCCCCCATATAGTTTTTGACCCGCACATCTAATTGTAGCAAATTAAAATTTAAAAAAAAAATATTTTCTATAATTTTAATAGAATTACACAATATTTTTAAACACCTTCCGCTAAATACAATGTATGGTGGCTATTTAAGACAATTTATTAAACAATTTAAGACATTTTTTTTTAATTCTTTAAATGGTCAATTTATTGCATACAAAACCAAAATCGCTTAAGACACCATCATACTTAATTTACACCAGGGATGGCAGGCAATACAGCTCAAATACCGTTATCGATTAAAAACTCTTTTTGAACTGACTATCGTTATACCTAAAATACCGATAGCGAAATAATTGAAATTCCGTTATCCGTAAAATACCTTTACCAAGATATAGCTAAAATATCAATATCCTTAACATACCGTTACCAAAATAACTTAATTACCGTTATCGCTAAAATACCGTTACCGAAATAACCTTAAAATACGATTACCGAAATAATCTGACAAGATTGAAATAACAAAAATCGCTGTAAATAGATAAATTTTTCCAAAGTTTAATCATAAACTTAGCCAGTCAATGGAACTAGGGCATAATGGGGCTAAAAATTTTGGTGTGTATTGACATTACCAGAATAAATAAAATACCGTTACCGAAATAACTAAAAAACCGATATACCTAAAATAACGTTACCGCTAAAATGCCGTTACCGAAATAAATAAATAAAATACCGTTAACGCCAAAAAAAAAAACCGTTACCGAAATAACTGAAATATCGTTACATCTAAAATACCGTTACCGAAATAAAAGAAAATATCCAGCAAAATAAGAGCTGAGGAAGAAGTAGTAAAACACCACATCTACTGATCAGGATGTGGCGCAAATTTAGGTGAATCATTAATGATTTTAACATTGTCGTGTCATTGGACGGATGGAGTGAATATATTTCTTCTTTAATAGCATTTTAAACAGTGCATGGATGCTATTTTTCAATAGTTTATGGAAGGTCTTTTTCAAATATATATTAACATTTTTATTTCATAAAAATGTGCAGCATACTTTAAGGATGTTTCTTTCAATATTTAAAAAAAAAAATCCTTTGGTGCCAGCGAGTATTCAACACACGAATCTGAGTTACGATCTGCTGTATTAAGGTAGACCGCTCCACCATTTGCACCAACGTTACTTATGCAGTACAACAAACTTAAAACGAACTTAAGTTGAAAATATTGATATATTTTTATGAAAACAAGAAAAATATGCTACACAAATATATAATAAAAAAGATAAAATAACAATTTTTGAAATATTTTTATTATGTGACTTCGTATCACTGAGATATAAATTATTTTTAAAATATTTTTAAGTTTTGATGAGGTTAAAAAAAAAATATTAAGAAATAATAAAAAAGCTCATTGAACAATTTTGAATTCATTTCATATTTTAAAATATTTTTTTAATAATTAATTTGATGAGAAGTGTCTTTAATAAGATAAAATATACCTGCAATGAAAAAAAGTATTGGAGAAGTAGTTTAACTACATGTAAGGAAAAGTTGTCTGCAATGAAATGAGTGTACCTTGGAACATAAGATCTTTTAATGTTTCCCGTATTTTTTTCTAAAGATTTGGAGAAAGAGGTCGATAAAAACTCTATAGGTGAATTAAAGTGATATATTTAAATTAAGTAAAAGTTATTAATTAATTTTCTAATTAATTATTATTATTAATAAACTAGCTTTCAAAATTTAGCTTCGATCTTATTCGTTTTTGCTATTTTTTTGCGATCCGAAACAATAGAATTAAAAATCAAATAGATTTTTAAGACCAAAATCAAATTTTTTTAACCTAGTTTTTTTTGAATATTGCACACGTTTCAAGGCAAAGTATATCTTGAAACAAATATGAAAAATTCGATAAACTCATTTTTAGCAGTGAAATACATCATTGCATTTTCTTATCAACATAACAATAAAAATATAAAACCTTAAGTTTTTTTTCTATATTTTTAAATAAGTTTAACAAAAAGTTTCATCGCAAAGACAAAAAATAGATTTTTATCATTTGGTCGTTTTTAAATTACTTAATTCTCTTAAAATACTCAGAAAAAACTAAATTAAATAAAAAATACTAAAAAAATTAATTAGAATTAAAAAAAAAATTAAATTATCTCCCCTGCCCGGAATCGATCTCGCAACCTTCTGATTGCAAATCCAACCACTTACCACCTCAACCACCATATAACAAAAAAGAATATATGAACTTATGAAAAAGTACTTCTTAGGATGTTATTAATTTAGATAGCAATTAATTTATATAGTGATGCAAATGCTGTTTAAAATAACTTTAATTTAACATTTTTGACAGTTGTTAACAATAACTTCTATTAAAGTAAAAAATATGAGTATGCTAATGCGTTGGAAGTCAAGTTAAAGAGATTCTTCAAGCACTACTTCCACTTGATATTTCTGGGTAGCGTTACCCTTACCGATACCCGCATCGAAACGGTTACCATCTATGATTTACACTAAAATATCTTAAAGTTGTTTTTGCTTTAAATTTTATATTTCTACATAGATATTTAGTTTAAACAAAATATGTAGGTATGTATATAGTTATGGCAATTTAGTTTATTTATTTAACAAAAAAAAAAAAAAAAGTTAACAATTTAATGTAGTTTAGTTTTTAATGTTTATTGTTTGCAACAAAAAACTTAAAATATAGAAAAATACAAACTACAACTGCAACTACCAAAAACTACTATTACGAGATTTTCTGTCTTTCTTGGTTAGTTGGTTTTTAGTTTGTCTCTTTTTTAACTTTATTTTTGTCCAAAAAAACATTTATGGATGATACAACTAACAAATCCAACAAAACAAATAAGAAACATCCATAAAAATAATGAAAAAAAAAACTTTTTTTTTAGTAGTAGCAGCGGTAAGTAGTTTTAGTATGACATGAATTGTATGGAAACATTTTTCTAATACACTTTTGCTGTTGTGAAAACTTACGGAGTACGATAACGAATTAGAAAAACAAAATAAAAATAAGGTTTTGTTGTTTTCTAATACTGTAATATTATAAATATTGTTGTTTTCCCAACGCTAAAATTCTTCCACTTTAAAAATTTACTATAGAAAAATAAGTAGAATTTTTTTTTATTTAATGCACACACTGAAAGAATTATCTTCATTTTAGTAATAAAGTTCTTCATAGGTTTAATGAAAATTGTCACTGGAATAGACGATCTATTGAAACTTTTCATAAAATCTATGAAAAAGTTTTCACTAAATTAAATTTTTATGAAATGTTTGTAGAATTAATGAAAATCTTCATAAAAATTATGAACCATTCCGATAATGAAGCGTTTATAAAATTTATGAAACAGTTTCATAAATTTGTTTAATATTAAGAAGTTCTTTGAATTAATAAAACTTTTCATGATTGTTGTAAAAAATGCATTGGAACTACACTCAAAAAAATAAGTTAGTAGAAAAGTTAGTAAAACGTCTTGTAAATCAGGTATACTATTTTTCAGCAAGTTTTTTGCTAAAATCGTGTTTTCAGCTAAAACTTTAGTTATACTTATTCAGCACTTAACTGTTTTAAACTAACCTTTTACTAATAATGTTTAACTAATTTATTTTGCTAAAAAAAATTGTGCTGATTACCACATTAATAGTGTGGACGACAGCCAGATTGAAATATATACTCAAAATGAATTAGATGTCGCTGCATGTCAACATGTACTAGTGAAGAGGAAAATGATACTAAAAAGTAGAACTCTCGTAAGACATAAATAAGCATTTCAACCATGGAAGATTTTTGTATCTGTTTTTCATACATAAAACTAAATTGTGTTTTGAAACAACTTAAATTTTGCGTTTGTCACCGGCTTGTGAAAGTAATTGCCTATTAATTAAATAAAATACAAAATAAAATATTTAAATTTAATTTGTGTATTTGTAAACTAAATGTTTATAGAGATTAATATGCTAGTGTGATCAAATTGCAAAGTTAAGGTAGACAGACTAAAACGAAAGACAAAGACACAAATCTTAGGTAGATTTTTATGTTTCCGTTTTCTGATTGCAAAAGGGTTGTATATGTTGTATATGTTATATTTTGTTATTTTTTCGTTTCGTTTCTATAATTATCTGCGGCTTTTGCGTTCCTTTAAAAGAAAGCATCATTTAGACAACCATTTATGTAAGTAGTTGAAAGATAATGTTGTTTATGTGATATACAATTATTTATATTTTTTTTACATATTACATTAATTAATGTCTTCAATGTGGGAGTATGAACATTTTTATATATTGTAAATTATTTTTAAAAGAATCTCAAAAATATGTTTTATGATTTTCAGCTAATAAATTAACTGAAGTATAATTTTTCTACAAATTTTTTGAGTTTTTTTTCAGTGTACTAATATTCAGCAAAAATTTTATTAACTTTTAGCAATGGTTTTTTAATTTCTGATCCACTAAGTGTTAGCAAAACTTTAGCTGAATCTACTAATTTTGTTGCTAAAAATTAGCTCGCTGATTTTCAGCAAAAGATTTTGCTGACATTAGCAATTTTTTTTGCAAGCACCCTCCTGACTAAAATTTTGCTGACTCAGCAAAGTTTTTTGCTGACTTTACTAACTTTTTTTTTGAGTGTAGATAAATAAACTGTCCTATAAAACTTATAAAAAATTTAGATTGGAGTCACAATATGTTCTTTAAAAATTTTTTTTTTCTAATATTACTACTATTTTATTTAATAAAAAATAAAAATATCATAAAATTTTTTGAAATGAGTTCAGAAATCACAGTATTTTTTAATTTATTTTACGATTAAATCCCAGTAAAATGGTAAATCCCAAATAACAGGCTGCAAAACCACTTATGTTGTGATAAAATAGGTTCTAATTTTAGTTCTACAACCGATTCTTTTTGTATGGAGTTTGTCCTATTCGCAATAATTTATTTACCCCAAACAAGAACAGGTTGCTTTGAAACCGGTTGTAGAACCAGTTATAGAACTGGTTCTGGGACAGGCAAACCTTACATTTTGATTCAAAGGAATCTATTCTACAACCGGTTAAATGTAATCAGTGGTAACAGAAGCTGTTCTGGAATAGATTCAGAGGTAACCAGTTCTAAACAATTTTGCCGGGTTATACTGTATTACAAAAGGTTCTAATTTCTGTTCTATAACCGATTTTTTTTTTGTATGGAGTTTGTACTCTTTACAACAGGTTCTTTACCTCCAAACAAGAGCTTTAGAACCGGTTCTAGAACCAGTTATAAAACTGGTTCTGTGATAGTGAAACCTTACATTTTTACTCCCAGGAACCTGTTCTAGAACCGGTGGCAAAAGAAGCTGTTGTGGCATTGATTCTGAGGTAACCAGTTCTAAAAATGTTGATGGGATTTTTAAAATTTAATATTTTTTTTAAATTTAAGAAATTTGTGTTGTTTTATATTGAATATTATCGTAGTAATATCGAAAAAATCGTTTTCCCAAGGAACATATTGATGCCCCAATCTGAATTGTTTATATGTTTTGGAGGACATATTGATCAATCTGCAAAGAAAAATTAAAAAAAGTGCATTTTTCTTTTTTTTTTTTTAATTTTAATTTTAACCAATACTCAGGGGGTGCCCCTACTCATGCAGTGCATTGTATTGATCAGGAAGATAGGGTATGGGAGGGAGGAAAGAGGGAGTAGTGTTTGTGCATATTTGATTTAAATTTTTCTAAGTTGTAAGTAACAGGGAAGACTTCTGCGGGAAGTTTGTTCCACATACGAACGTTCGACTAAAAAACGAATTTTCTCTGTAATGCGTTGTGCGAAACACAGGACAATCAACTACAAACGGATGTGCTCTACTAGATAAGCGAGTATTACGAATAGAGTTGGATACACTACTGTCATTGATAAGCTTCATCGCCCTCCCCTGAACACGGTCCAGAAGCTTCAGAATAGACACTGAACATTTAAACAATTCAGTGGACGAAATAATTATAAGTTCACCCAAGTAATCGTGATATTATAAAAAAAATATATGCAATATTTTAAAGTTTTTGCTACCACATAAGAATAACAGTAAAACCAGTCGACACCAACCCCCTTTCGATACAGTTGCTAAAAACAGACATACCAAGTGGGACATAACGAACAAAAATCATGTCTTCTGGAATCAGTTCAGGAAGCGCTCGGTAATTTAATAATACCTTCCAGAACTGTTTCGGGTAAGCACTTTTTTTTGTGCTGGTTTGTCCTATATAATAGGAATACAAAATGGAACAACTTTTATATTTTTTACAAAAAAGTGGGCGAAGTAGGTATGGTTAAGTACAGAACAAGAATATATCATAGATGTGGCATCACTTACAACATATGGGAAAACAGTGGACGTTAGAGTGAGGTAAGTTTCTAAAAATAGAACTGTTGTGTTGATGGAGTTTTACTTCTGAGATTATGTATGCAAGAACAAAAACACCGTGTATTGAATAAAACTAGTTTTAATCACAACAAAACTCGACCTGACGATAGATCAGTGGGCTAAAGCGCTCTGTCTAACGTGTAGTGCGAGTGCATGTGGCATTATAAATTAGTTTATCTATACCACGGTCAGTGATTGCACAGAAAATTTCATATAGACGCAATAGAACAAATAAAAATATAACAAATATTACATTATTCAAAAAAAAAAACAGGGTAAATGACGAAGGTGAAATACCAGAAACTGCGCAGTCTGATTCAGAAAATTGAAAATTTGCAATGTAGTTATGATTTTTAGAAAATACACTCATTCTTCTCTACCACGCCTTTCACAATTAAAATTAAATAAAATTGCATATTAATTATAGTATTAATTACAATTGTCTGAAAAAGACGTTAAAATTCAAACTCAATTACAGTTTATGTATAATTGCCACTAAAAAATAGAAAGAAGTTTAAACAAATTCCACACGAAATAAGTAACAACAGAAGGTTTTTAATAGAGAACAATTAGAACATCAGGACAATAAAACAAAATTAGTAAAAACTGTAGCTCAAGCTACTTAAAATTAGTTCAAATATGTATAAGCTTCTAAAATTAGCAAATATTTTTGCTAAATATTAGTAAGATAGCAAAAATAAATCTGTGAAATCTACAAATATTCAGTTATATTTCAGATAAATTTTAGTTTATTTAAAGTAACAAATTTATCTGCTAAAATCAGCAAAACATTTGCTAAATATCAGTAGAGCAAAAAATCATAAAAAAGTGAAATTCTTCAATAGTTTTTATTTTATATTTTTTAATGCTAATAAAAATCTGCCCTTTTGAAATCAGCAATCTACAATTTTTTTTTTTTTTTTGCAAAAATGTCTGTTGATTTTAGAAAAATATACTGTTATTTGCAGGTGTCGGACAAACCTTCTTTCAAAAAATGCTAAATCAACCAAAAAAAATATGCTTAAAATTTGCTTAATTGTGCTAAAAATCAGATTAATTTCTACACAAAAAAATATACTAAAAATCTGCTGCCTTAAAAATATTGAAATTTGTATGCCAATCGCTGAGTTTGTGGCAATTTTTTTTAACATATTCGCGTTTAATATTGCAAAATATGCAATTTCCAATCACAATTTGCTAAATCTAGCAGAAAGTATGCTAAATTGGCAACACTGGTTATTTGCATTTTACTAAATTTAAGGTAAATATATAGCAACCAAATTTTTGATATTAGAGTTTATGTTTGCTGTTTTTAGTCTAGAAATATCTAGTAAAAGATTTTGCTAATTTCAGCAGAGTATATAGCTATTTTCAATTAACTAACTTATTTTTAGTAGTTTTTTCTGCTATTTATACAAATGATTATAGATATATATATATATATTGCGTTTAACCAACACTCAGGGTATGCGCCCTACAAATGCAGTGCGTTGTGTTGATATTAGGAAAATAGGTTATGAGGAGGAGGAGGAAAGGATATTACACTTGGAATATTCACTGAATATTTGCGATGCACAATAACAAATATTTTTTTTTCAAAAACGAACCCAAATTACGCGATGAAAATTTCTAAACCGGTAGAAACACATGTGAACTTTTTTAGTTATAATTAAATTGAATTAAGATTTCAATTTTTTATTTGTATCATGTGCTACAAGTTAGATACAATTTTGAAAAGTCTCATATGTTTGGAAAGCCTCATATGTTTAGATATTGGGACATCTTCTTGTAAATTAGTTTTCCAATATGTTTTGTTTGGTAAAAATCTTTGAAAAAAACACAACGTTTGCATTAATTTAATGAAAATTTTCAATGGACGAATTTCAGTGACACTTCATAGATCTAATGCAAAAATTCATTGATATCATTCAGATAATTCTTCCATTGTGGGTGGAAATTTGGTTTGGAAAGGCACATATGTTTATATGTTGGGATACCTTTTTGTACATTAGGGACCAACTTATTTGGTTCCAATGTATTTTACCCGAAAAACATCTTTAAAATAGACAAATAAAAGCTTAAAAATACCAAATTATTTATAGGACAATAAATAAATTTGGTACAAAACTAAACTGTTGGTAAAAAATTTATTTTTTTCATACAATTCACAGTGGGGTGTATCACAAATATTTTGGAAATAATTCAGCCATTTGTTACTGGCTGTTCGAATTGCCATGGAACTTCACACAGATATAGTTTACGTAATTTCAAGCATAAGTTTCGAAGAATGGCCCACTCGATCCATCAGGCGCTGTTCAATTAGACTACAAAGTATGACACCTCGGGTATTCAACAATTTTTAAAGCTTGCCAAATTTTTTATTTATCAATCGATTATCAAAAATTAAACATTTTTGTAATCTGCTTGTAGTTTCCAAATACGCTTACTCATGTGTGTTATCTTTTAAAGTGCAAAAGTTATGCACATTTGAAGACCATAATTTTGTATTTTTGCAATAACCTGGTCCGGTGTTTTGGCAATAGATAGTCAAACCAGGCCCGACTGCGAATGTGTTGGTCATATTAAAAACAAGTTATTTAATTAAACAAAAAAAAAAAAACATCAGTGCAATATCTTGTTCACGCTTAATTTTTGATTTTAGTAATTTTTTGGTCAACAAGGTAGCAAGACTCTTTTGCCTCCAGATTAAAAGTTTCTTCAGGAACAAATATTGTATTTATATTTTTCTGAAAGACTACTACATACCCAGCAAAAAATAATTTCGATTTGGTAAGCAGTAACTTCTTTACAGTGCTTCCAAAGCAGCGCTTTGCCGTCATGCATGCAATGAAACAATTCTGGAAGGCATTATATTGTGCTTCCCGGAAGGCATTTTTTTGAAGCAGTGAAGAAGGCATGCAATGAATCAGTAAAGAAGGCCTTCTATGAAGCACTTCTGGAAGGCATTATATTGTGCATCCCTGAAGGCATTCTTTTGAAGCAGTAAAGAAGGCATGAAAAGAAGCAGTGAAGAAGGCATGCAATGAAGCAGTAAAGAAGGCCTTCTATCAAGCAATTTTGGAAGGCATTATATTGTGCTTCCCTGAAGGAAAGATCGCTTCTCGAAGCTCTTCTGGAAGTGCTTATGGAAGCTCTTCTGGAAGCTCTTTCGAGAAGAGCTTCCCTAAGAAGAGATGATCTAAGAATCACATGACAGAAGCGCTTCTCACCTGCTTAAAAGAGACCTACCAAGTGGGACAAGAAGGCCTTCCACAAGCGCTTCTTGGAAGCACTATTTTTTGCTGGGCATAGTTGCGTTTTATAAAAATTATATTCCCTAGTTGGTTATTGTACTCCCCCAGACTCCTCCGTATTCGAGCATTTTTTTTACTTAAACTTCAACTTTAACCAACTTTTTTCTGAGTGCACCACCGAAGTTGAAAAATTAAAGACCGGGGAAGGTCCTCCAATTTAGTCCAAATATGATAGCATTATCTTTTTTTAACATCGTTTCAAATGTGGACAAGACAGCAATACATGTAAAAATCCCATTTTAGCAATTTTTTTAAACAAACTGAGAAATATAATTTCCAAAAAACGCAACTGTATTTAGTCTTTTAGAAAAATATAAATACTATATGTGGTCCTGAAGAAACTTTAAATATATAGGCAAAATAGTCCTGGTAGCTTTTGAAAAAAAAATTACTCAAATAACATTTTTCTATAATTTACAACTTTAGAGACATTTTATTTTAAGCGTGAACTAGATATTGCATTAAAGTTTTTTTTTTAATATACTCTATGGGGAATGGGACCGGTTCTGCGTGTGCCACAGGATCGGTTCTTTCGTACCAGAGACCGGTCCTCTGCTAAACCCTACCCTATGTAAACAACTGGCAACTTTAACATTGGCTTGTCATAGGTCATTTTGTCATTTGTCCTGCTTTAAACCACATAGTGGCAGGATACACGACTAACCAAAGATGGGCATACCAAAAGACTGTCGCAAAAGGGTCATGTCGTATAAAATAAACGAAAACTAAACAGCTTCCAATAGGTAAAACTCTGTCCAACTGACTTTTTCTTGTTAATAAGCATTCTGGTTAAGTAGTATGTCCTCCCTTTACCAGTAACAGGATTGGTAATTTTAGGACAATTGACACTGCTTAACCCACTTCAGTATTAAATTATACCAGTCCTGTGATAAGTCCCTCTTTAACCAGTCACTTTTAGGTCAACTGACTCCTCATTCCCCATAGGGTAATAACTTGTTGTTAATACCACCAACACTTTTTAAAGCAATCGGATTTAATTTGCCTTTTCCATTGACAAAAAACCGCAAAATTGCAAAATTTTGATTTTTAAATGCGGATAACTTTTGGACTTTAAGAGATAACCCATATGAGTAAGCATTATTACAATTAGATTTCAAAAATGTTTCGTTTTAGAAAATCGGTTGATAAATGTAAATTTGGCAAGCTGTAAAAAATTTTGAATTCCCGAGGTGTAATACTTTAGAGTCTAAGTGATCAGCGCATAAAGGTTCTAGTGGGCCCTTCTTTGAAATTTAAACTTGAAATTTCAAGTATTTTAGCTGTGTGAAGTTTCATGGCAATCCGATCAGAAAGTAAAAAATGGATGAAATATTTCCGAAATATTTGTGATACGTGTATCCCAGTCTATCCCAGTTAAAATTGTAGAAACTTAGAAATATGTTGTTGCCTTATTATCATACACAAAAGCAGTAGGGTTATAACTTTTTGCATTGTTTGCAAATATGCCAGCTCCAAAATCGTGTAGGGCATAGAAATAAACTAAGAACTGCGATTTCACATTTTTGCTATCGTTAAGAAGTTTTGTATATACGACTTTTTTAAATGGAAAAATGCAATAATATATCGAATTGGTCAAACTTTCGTATCAAAACCACAAAAAAATAAGTTATTTAGAGTAAAATATCACTTTCTTTAATTAAGAAAAAAGTCGTATATACAAAACTTCAATGCATTTGGTGCGTGAACTTTTTTGACGACCTCGAAAAAGTGAGATCGCAGTTTTTAGTTTTTGCCATGCCCTACACGACTTTAGAACTGGAAGTTGTCCCCAAAAAAAGTTATAACCCTAATAAGCAGGTTTTCATACACATATTATGCTACATATTGTTAGCTGAATGATGTTATTATAAAACATTTTTGTATGTGTTGCTGATATGAGATGATGTTGTTGCTGCTGCTGTTGTTGCTACTCTTGTTATTATGTTTGTTCAAATTGTTCGAAACAATTTTTACAAATTCGTTGACGTTATGTCGTATTAAGTGCACTCAACTGCACCAGTTGTGTTGTAGTATTTTTGGAAAATCATTTCATATTTTTGCGTACCTCATGCTACACTCTCTGCACTTAACAGACGGACAGACTAACAAACATTATATGAACCGGTTAATTTGAAAGTGGCATAAGTCCATTTGTTTTTAAAGCGAGATATTTAAGGGGTTGCATTGGAATGTGTTTAAAAATATTGGTTTTTTCAAATGCATTTGTTATCACTAGGGCTAGGAAGTTAATGAATTTATTTTCGTATTTTATGTACATAAAATATGTATTTAAAATTGTAAAATATGTACTTAAAATTTAAAAATATGCATTTATTATGGATTTTTTTAAACCTTTTCTATATCAGTTTCCCAATTTGAATCATTTCTGGTTAACAAATTAAAAATTAAGATGTTTACATCTTCAGAATGTTAGTAATTGTATTTTTCGGACATTTTTTTTTGTGAAGAAAATATATGTATAACTTTGAAAGATTTTTTTTTTTTTAAAATATATTTATAAACTGTTTAAAATTTATTTTTGGTAAACCATCAAACATTTTTTTTTTGTAAACATGCAATTTAATGCACAATATGCAAAAATATGCATTTTTAGCAAAAATATGTAAAAAAATATGCATTAACAAATCGATGCAATTTTATTGCAAATTTGTTCATTCACAATGATATTTGGTTAACATTTTTCTCCAGCTAACGACAACAAACATGTATTTCCATGAAGTTCCGAACCCTACACACAGAAAAATAAAGTGCCAACCGAATTAAAAAGTGTATTTTAATGGTAGCAACTTATAAATTCAGTTAGACCAACGATATTAAAATTAGATTTACGAAGAGTTTGCGTGTTGCAACTGAAATTCAGTTAAATTCAGTTAATTCATGTGATTAATAATATTTAACAAAAGTTGCGAAAACATGCATTATTCATCATGGTAAAAGGACTTATGTATGCCTCTTTCAAAGTTAACATTTTTAAATTTGGTTTTGTTATTCGGACTTAAAATTTTATTTATATATTTATAACACTGCAAAATATTAATTATGTAAATATGATCTTGCTTATTACTATAATGGACAATTAGTATATTTTGATCCAGAATTGCATATATGTATTAAATGCGCTAAATTCGCAATTTCGCAAAAAAATTAACCGCTGAGAATTATTTCAAGATGTTGTACAACATTATTCTACCATTTTTCAATGGTATAATTATATATAATCCTCTTTAACAAGAGACAACAAATTCAAATTACTTATGGCACTTTCAAAAGTAACATTTTTGTTATGTTGTTAACTAGGATATTTTCACACATCAAGATCTCAGTAGTTTTTGACAGTTTCTGAATGAAAACTCTTTATATAAAAAGATCCGCATTAGCTGCAAGTAATCTTATTTTCATTTAAATTTTTTGAAAAATGTGACTTATGCCTCTTTCAAATTAACCGGTTCATATACGTTGATGTACATATGTATGTATTTTTGTTTATTTTTAAGCATTTGCTTCTTTCTAGTTAGTTTCAGGCGATTTACATCAGAATTGACAAAGTTTAAATGGCAATAAATTATGGTGTGCTTGAATTGATTGCAATTCAAACATGCGTTTTCAAATGAAATAGTACGTTACAAAAAGAGAAAAAAAAAATGCATATACTGCAGCATATTTACGTTTTTGTTACTAGACTTTATTTTATGGCTAAATATTATTGTGCAGTTAAAATGTATGTAAGCGCTTTTTTGATTTCAAGACTTTGCAAAATGTAGTTTAATTTGGTTGGTAATAGTTTTATTTGGAGACTAGTTATTAAGAAATATAATCATCAAAATATTTCAAATGGTTACGTGAAAGCTGTTAGAAGTTGAGATATTGTACAGTTGCGTGTAATAAAATAGCAGTACCTAATACTGAATACTAATTGGAAGGTACTGCCATTTTATTGTACGCAACTGTATACCAAAGATTTTATGGTTTTAAATGATTCTTTTTAGTTGTTTTTATTTTATGAAAAATTTTTAGATGTACTTCGATTCAGAAAGTTTTAGCTTGATACTCGGCTTCGTTTTTAAGAAAATATTCGTTTGATAGTGCGCAACGTAAATATTCAGTACCAACTAATATGCGTTTTAGTTCCATATATTAGTGCCACCTGAACGTGTAATAAATATAACCTGACCAACTATCCCGCTTTTGGCGGGATTATCCCGTTTCTTAGAGGCTGATCCCGTCATGAATTTTTTTTTGCTTTTCAAAAAAATGTCCCGCTTTTTATATTTTATAACTTCTTAAAAGATTTTTCATAAACAATATTAAAATTTTTTAAAAACGTTTAATATTTTAGAAATTTAAGAGATTTTAAAACTGGAGTAAAGTTTTCACAGTCGGAGATGTGATTTCAGAATTTTTGATTAGTGCCAAAGCGAAGCCTTAAATGTGCCATGAGGACATTCTTAGTGCAAAAAAAATGTTTTACGAAATTAAAGAAAAAATAAAAAAGATTTTAAAATTAAAGTTTCATATAATTCTTTCAGATTTTTGTTTAAATATTTAATATAGAAAATTTACTGCACAGTAGGTATATGAAAATGACACACCAAACCCCGGGACACGTAAACTTAATTTTGGGGCGCAGAATTCAGTGGTGTACTCCGTTTTAATAGGTTAGATCAAAATAAGAAGATATTTCAATTTCAAGTTTGCATTGACTCAAGCGATTTTTTGAGTGTATTTTAAGTAAAATACATAAAAATCTTTTTTGAAATGACTTTATTTATTGTTTATTTCTCTAAACTTAAGTCTAACAATGATGGCTGAACAATTTTAGGAGGATACAATTCTATTATATACAATCCGAAACATCAGGGAAAAATAACATTTGACTTATTCGGACATCTGTTAGTTCAGTGTCATATGGTTCGAATTTTCAAATTTCATTAGAAAATATCGTCTCAAAATGTACTTGTCAATCTTTGTTAGCTTTGAATAAATTTGACTTTAAATAAAGTAATTTTAAAAGGGATATCGATGTCTTTTACTTAAAATACACTCAAAAAAATTCTTGAGTCAATGCGAACTTAAAATCTAAATATCTTTTTATTTTGAACTAACCTATTAAAACGGAGTATACCATCGGATTCTACGGCCCAAAATTAAGTTTACGTGTTTCAGGGTGTCATTTCAAAAGTTTAAATTTTACTTACAGTGTTCTTTATAGCATATTATTAAAACAAAAACGCTTTAAATAAATATTTTTGGGATATATTATCTTCTATATAAGTTATATGACCAACTTTTGTTTATCCCTCTGCCATAAAGGCAAGTTTTAAAATTTTCCATAAAATAAAAGTATAATGATTAATGCTAAAAAAACACGACCCATGTCACTTTTTCCCAATCATTTACATATGAAAAAACATAAAAACCTATAAAAAAAAAACACAACACCGTATAGTCGAATACATAATTAAAAAAAAAATAGCCATAATTCTTTTCACGCGTTCCCAATTTAAATTGAAATATTGTACACGATTGTATAAAGTAGGACTGTTTGTTTAAAGGTTTTATCTTTATAGTAAAAATTTTGTTAAATACAAAATTTTCAACCAAAAAAAAAATTGTTTTTAAACAATGCAATCCGAGTAGTACCTACCACCAATGAAAACTTACTTAACTCCCATAGCAATCTTTTGTTATGGTTTTTGTCAGTTTGTTTGTCATGTACCAATTTAAATATATGAAATATGTGAGAATTCTATATGTTTGTATGTGTGCATTTGGCAGTTGCATAATTTTAAAATTTTTATCTAAAACGTTTTTTGTTTTGCTATTTTAATTAGATACACGAATGACTAAAAAACGCAAGTGATTTTTAAATGTTTTAACACTTGTCGTTGTCACGTAATTTAAATAAATTTATGAAGACTTAATTATAAAATATTATAATTAAGGGTTTCTATGGAAATTTTCTTTGCTAACAAAAGAAATTGTTATATGAGATTTTAAATAGATTGTATTGCGTATAAGTAATATTTTGTATTAATATAACTCATACGCCTACTTGTCGATTTAAAACATTTAACTTATACAGAACCCGTCATTAATTTCCAACTAAACTTTGGAGATATTGTTAGAGATTCCTATTCTCACTTTCACCATTCACCTCAGTTTTCGAACCTTATTTTCTATCAAATAATAAAAATTTTTGAATTTTTTATTGTCAAATCGTCTTTACAATAAACAAATATTAAAAAATCAGAAATAAAAATGAGACACATAATTAACACACGGGAAATAATGAGTTTTAAAAATTGAGGTGAATGGTGAAAGTGAGATTATGAATCACTACCATTATTATTTTTAATCGGTTAACCGTTACCCGATTAATCGAAGAATTTTAATCAAACAATCGTTCGAGTAAATTAAATTTACCAATTCCGAGTAACGAATAACTAGACAAATTTTGGTCGATTAATCGAGTTATTCGACTAAATCAAAAAACATTCCATTTCATTATTTTATCAAAAAAGAAACAACTTAAATTGTCTCGTATTTTTTAAAAAGCTTCTTTTTTATAAAACTACATATACAAGGAGCCCCAAAATACGTGTTTTCTTTTTCTTTCTTTTAAATTCCATGCAAATTTTAAATCGAAAACTTGTGAAAAAACGATAATACGTATTTTGGGGCTCAATATGAACTTAAACATGCAAAAAAAAAAAACAATCGACTCAGTGTTGGCAAAGCGTCATCGTCGGTCTGTTATGCGTTGGCAGAACGTGGAATTAACAATCTTGACAGTATTGCCCTGTTAGCCGGTTGTTTGATTGGTTTGATTGAACGTGCCACCGTTGGCATGACGTTGGAAATTAAAAAAATGTTGTGCTTTCAAAATACCTTACACTCAAATAAAAAAGTTAGTAAAGTCAGCAAAAAATTTTGCTGAGTCAGCAAAATTTTAGCCAGGAGGGTGACTACAAATACACATTTAATCTTTTTTAAATTTAAATATTTTATTTTGTCTTTTATTTAATTAATAGACAAATACTTTCACAAGCCGGTGAAAACGCAAAATTTAAGTTGTTTCAATCCACAATTTTGTTTTATGTATGAAAAATAGATACAAAAATCTTCCATGGTTGATTTTTTTATGTGTCTTACTAGAGTTGTACTTTTTAGTATAATTTTTCTCGTCACTACTACTTCTTGACATCTAATTCATTCTGCGTTCACCCTATTGATGTGCTAATCAGCAAATTTTTTCAGCAAAATAAATTAGTAAAACATTAGTAAAATATTAGTAAAACATTAGTTCACAACAGTTAAGTGCTGACTAAGTATAACTAAAATTTTAGTTTAAAACATAATTAATAAATAATTTTAACAAAAAATTTGCTGAAAAATAGTATACCTGATTTACAAAATGTTTTATTAACTTTTCTACTAACTTATTTTTGTGAGTGTACAATTTAATTAATTTTAGGAAATATGTATAATAAAAAGCTTTTAATACATTTCGATCTTAGTATTTTACATCATATTTAAATGTGTAAAATATAATAAAATATACTGTGCGCCAGGTAGGCTAGTTGGTAGCGTGCTGGCTTATCAGTTCGGGGGTCGTGGGTTCGATTCCCAACAAAGCCACTGGTCTGTTTTCGCTACAATGCGCCGAAGGCCATAGTAGCTAGTGCTCGGTTAGGGTAATAGTATATAATTTTGCGGGTGGTACTGGCAAAACAAATGCTTTGCAACCAAACTGCAATTCAGTTACTACGACTCAAATTCGGCTATTACGAATTTCAGACGGTTGGCACAACTTAACATTAGTTTTCACAACAAAGTTTGGTTCATTCAACTGAATTTTAGTTGCAACACCTAAAATATACAGTTTTCAATTCGGTTGGCACTTTATTTATCTGTGTGTAGTTGTACCTTTGCTAATTTTTAACACGGTGGGTTTTACAAAAATAGCAGTGGTTTGCCAGTACTGAAAACAAATTATAAATATGCTCTACATAACGAAACTTTTGAGCCCTAATCTATATTTATAAAAGAATAACGTTACTGATTGGGATTTAAAAAGGGGATTTAAAAAGATCCAATTTAATCTCAAAATATCTTATTCGATCCATTAAAAATTTATGTTTTTGGTTTTAATTTAATCTAATTAGATCTAAACTAATACTATGGAATCTTAATCAGATATTATTGGATACCCCAATTTTGAGATAAATTTTGGTCTAATTTAATCAAGTAATATATTTGAGAAATCTAATTGGACATTATTGGATATCCCAATTTTGAGATGAACTTGGATAGGACTTAATATCGAACTGTATCAAATTTAATATGATTAAATATTTGTGATATTTGTGATACAATTTGTTTTTGATCGGGTAAAAAACAAATACATTTTCTTGTACACAAATATTTGATTTTAATTTAATACATTTTATTCGTGACTTTGACTTTGACTTTTTATTTTATTTTGTTTTTTTTTTTTTTGTTAAAGAAACATTTAAAATTTTTATAAAATCAATGTTAGTGAACTGTTGATTAAAACATTTTGGTCACTAGACTTTTGTGGCAGATAATCATTAAAAAAATAAAATCCACAACAAAGATGTCACATATTTGTTGTCTATACATATATGGTATCTTGACTTTGGAAAATATCATTAACAGGATTTTTTGTTTTATTTACAACTTATCTGCTTGATTTACAATGTTACAAATTGAATACGATTTCTATGGATTTCCATTAAAGTCCGCCATATAAAAATCGAAAGTAATAGTGAATATTGTAATAAATGACAAGATGATCTTTAAACGGATGTTTGGAAAAGAAAATTTAAAACTAAACCCACATTTCATATTAACAATTGCAGGTCAATGGTTTGATTTGTGTATAAGTTTACATTTGCAACAAATTTATAAACGAGTTTATTATAAATTTATGGTTAATTTACGTTTAACGTGTTTATTTAAGTTTTATTATTTTGACTTATGCAAAGTATGATCCATTTTCTTATAATTAAATACACTTACTTTTTTAAAATATCATTATGTCAATTGATGACATTTGTTATTAATCTTCTTTCTTTTTTTATATTTTTTAAACGTGAAAAGTGCCTCTAGTTTCTTTGTAAGACAAATTAACACCTGGCTTGTTTATGATGTATTGATATAATTTTATAAATGACATTAAATGGTCTTAAAACTGACATTATTTTAATGTTTGTTTTTAAATAAATATTTTAGGAAATTTTCGTTTTTTTGCACAATCTCTTTTTTTTGTGCATAGTTTTTCAAACACATCTAATTCCAATTTTATGACCACTTATCGCACAAAACTCTTGTACAATATTGTATTGTTTTAAAATCTGTGTTTTTATGCTTTGTTTAAGATTTTTCTTTATTTTTTTTTATCATCATTGTGTACTTTTCATTTTAAACTCTTGACTTTTGTAGTTCTTTTAACAAAAACTAGAGAAAAAAATGAGATTTGTGTGTTGCAACACCCAACATATAGCCACTGAAATAATGGAAAACTATTAACCTCCCTACACAACAACTATGTAAAAATCTTTTTTTAGTTTAAGATCTTGTCTGTGAATGAGAATTAAAAATAATAAAAACTAATATTAAATAATTATAATTAAAAAACTAAGACTTCACTAGATAACAGAACGTTCTGCTTACAAGGCAAACGCTCTACCGTCTGTGGTAATCTTACCTAAACATATTAGCTGGCTAACATAAAAGTTATATTGTTTGCATGTGTGTGTTCAAATACAAAAAAAGAAACAAACACTAGGGGAAAGTCTTGCAGGCTGTCACTCTTTGGCTTTTTGTCCATAACTCATCATAAAATCAACTCATAGCTGTCATAATCATAGGTTGCAAAATAAAATATCAATTCACCGTCCTGAGCCTCAAATAATTTAAATTTCCAAAAAAAAAATTTTTATTGCTAATTTTTAAAAGAACCTAAAACCGACCGCTTAAAAAAGGCACCTGTAAGCCATCCGCTAAAAGATTGCTGGAAATGCAGAAAAATGCAAAAAAACACCAGATTTGGAAAATAAAAAAAAAATTTTTAAATTTATTTGCATTCGGTGGATGTGAACATAACAGCATTTATGAAAATCAGCATACGAATTTTAATTTGTTAAATGGTTTGGATTCATTCCAAATCAATATCGGAATCACAGTTCAGACATATGTATGTAAACACAGAAGCGTATATGGTCACATTTCGCATGAACTGTAATTTTGCATTCTTGGCTTATTGAGCAAAAGAATATGACAATTGATGTCGTTCAATGATGAACTACACGCAGTATTCGAGAGCTCATTCCCTTGTTCTTCATTCAAAACCTACAGAAAGAGCCTTAACCAAATTAAAAAAAGTCACTTCTCCTTTTTTATTTACTATCGAATTTGATTGCTTTGGAATTTTTCGAGCTTTAGTTTAGCGCTTAAAAAGTTGTTTTTAAGGCTGCCATATGTATCATATGTATGTCGCATGTAATTGCATATACATACTTGTATACAATTGCATCTAATTGGATATATCACGTTATACATAATTTGATGCATTTAGATGAAGACAACATTCGGATACAATTCTAATTTCATGAAATTAGATCTAATTGTATCGAATAATGTCGAATTCTATCAGATTAGATCTAATATAATACAATTATATGTCTTAATTTTTCGGATATAATTATATATAATTCGAAAAATCACAATATATTTTTTTTTACTTGGGTAGCAGACATATGTATATGCTTAATATCTATTTTTATAAAGGTCTATATATAAAAATATATAGTTATATATGTTACCACATAAGAAAAATGTTATAATATATTGTAGAACATTTTAACATAAATACAAATAAGAACATATACAAAAACAATTAATGTTTGCCCAAATACACTGTCAAGGAAACTACATAGTGATGAATCCGCAGATTTTTATGAAACTTGGACATAATATAGAGGCCAAAAAATTTTAGACATTTCTTTTTTTTTAGGGGTTAAAAAGGCTGGTCAAAACTCACAATGTTTTTATATAAAAACATGTCTAAAACTTAAGAAATTGTGATTTGTTTGGATAATGTATTTAACCCTGCAGTACTATCGTCTGGGTGGAATCCACCCATAAGGCTGAATTTTTGTTTTTTTCAAGAGAGATGTACATACATTAACAAAATATTATTTAAAATAAATGAATTGCCAAACTTATAAAACTAAATTTTTTTTTCTGCATTTTGGAGTTCATTATTGAAAAAAAAAATATTATTTGCATAATTGAATTTAACTGATATGAATGACAGATACTAATAAGTAGGGGTGGATTACACCTAACGATAGTAATGGCGTAAGTTGAATAACGATAGTACTGCAGGGTTAAGAACTCGAGAAAACAAAAATTTTGATATTGCCTATGCTGTGAGCTCAGTGTTGCCACTTATTTGAAATATTCGAAATAAGGGTTATAAAAGCTATTCGGAAAAAGTTAAAGCCGAACGATTGCGAAAATCGAAAAAGCTCCACACACCGCCTCCATAAAATGTATAGGCATTATTATATGTTAATTAGAACTCAAACCAACAACAAGTTTCTATACAAATGTAGTATTGTAAAAACATTTTTTTTAATAACAAAAACGTTCGGACATGCAGGGACATGTTTTATAAAGCAGTAGATGCGACTTTAAAATACTTTTCATTTGATTTAATTTGAATGCCTATTGTTCATTAACATATAAGAAAAATATATTAAAAAAATGTCAATTTGTTAATTTTTAACCACTGAAATTGAGGTTGCGCACATAAAAAAATACGTGTCTAATGATTTTTTGTCCTCTACTAGATATCCATTTCGTAGTAGTTTTCAAAACATTATTGTTTTGTGCCTCAGTCTCACTTGTAGATGGCGTTATTTTTAAATAAATAGGCTTTATTTCGGAAAATAAGCGTAATAAAGCAATATGGACTTAAAACCTGCCACTGGTCAGATCCGGAAAGACCTTTTCAGCAGAAATTTTCTCTTGATTCAGCTTAAAAATTCTGTTGATTTAGCTAAAGTGTTAGTTAATTTAACAACTGCCAACTCAAATTAAGTTCTTCTAAAACATAGGTCGCCTAAATATAGCAGACTGTGATTCTCAACTTCATTGAAAATTCTGCTGGCGGAAGCTGAATTTTGAACTGTTTGTACGCGTCTACCAAATTTTTTTGTCTATAGCAGTTAAGTGGGTTTTTTTTTGTGTACTTTCGTGTCATGTCTCTTAAATTTATTATAAAAATTACATTTACGAAGTATTCTACAAACACAACATAAATACTATATAACATTGCCTAAATTGCTATTAATATTTCCTCCCAAATACTATTAAAACATCACCCCAAACTGAACATGTTCACAAAAATTAGCACAATTTGAAATTTTTTTCGGATTTTCATTTTAAAGAAATGTAAATAAAATGTAGTGTTGAATATTTACCAAACTGTAATGTTACAGAGAAGATTTTTCTAAAACAAAACATGAATACAAAAACGATTTTTTCAATGTTTTTTTCCAAATACAATAAAAATATGTCTTCTAACAAGGGGATACTCCCGATGAGTTCTTTTCGATCTTAATGAAATTTGAATATTTGATAAAGAAACACGTATTTTTTTAGTGCCCAGTCTCACGTTTAAGGGTTAAAAGTTGGGGCTAAAGTTAATACATTTTGGTATGGAAACATGTCTGAAACAAATGAAGTTAGAGTTTTGATGTAATCGCGAAAACATGAAACAAATATTTCTTATAAAGTGTGTAAGGGTTGCCATTTATTTAAAATATTTTAAATACATAAAGGCTAGAAGGCTCTTGGGAAAGAGTCGCATAAAAGCCGAGAAATTACGAATGTCGGAAAAAGTTCAGATATCCTCTGGATTAAATTTAATTGGCTTTAATATACATTTTTTTTTAACTTAATCCAACTAAAATCCTTTAACAAAACTTTAGTTTTTATATCACTTAAAACACATTTTTTAGTAACAAAAATACTTGAAAGTTATCGGACCTGTTTTGCATACCAGTTAATGCTTCTCCAAAAGCTCTTTCATTTGCCCAAAAATGCCTGTTCGAAATAAGTAGAAAAAAAGAATAAGCCGAAAAAACGTTCGACCACACGTTTTAACACTTAAACATGAGTCTCCCGATAGGAGAGAATCTATCGGGTGACTCCCCCTGTAAGTCACAAATAGTTAAAAGTATTATTTTTTACAAGTCTATAGCAGGTAGAATGCCTAAACATGCATTAATATTGAACAAAAATAGAATTTACTACTTCACACAGCTCCAAACTCCCCTACTAATACAAATTATAAAAAATAAGTTTTGAAAGAGAACAATTTTTATGTTTTATTTTATAGAAAAAAATTGTCGCGCCAAATTTCTACAAACTTTATGAAAAGCTTTTGCAAAAGATTTTTAGTATGTCTGCACACTCAGTTGCATCATATTTATGAAACAATTTCATTGGGAGAAAATTTATGAAAAATTGTAATATTTATGAAGTTTTCATAATTACGAAGAAACTTTTCAAAAATATTTGTCAAAATTGCTTCACAACTACTTCATAATTTCATAGAAAAGTGTCATCAATATTTTTTTATATTTTTAATGGCACATATCCCTAAAATCAAGTGAGATAGTGGAAAACGCACACATTTTTAGTATTTTGGAATGCTAACACACTTTGATAACAAAATTGAGGCAAGTCCGGATTTAATTCCTAAACGCATCGCCTTAACAATATTTGTATGAAAGAGTTTCATAAATATTTATGAAACAGTTTCATTGGACGAAAAACAATGAACTAAAAACAATGAAGTTTTCATCATATTTATGAAGGATTTCATAAAAATGATGAAACTTTTACTTTAAGTGAAGATTCCGATATGTTCTGCAAAATCGAGAATTTTTTCATTCACTAAATCATAAATTTTGTAGCATTTCTCTTAGTCGTTCTAAACCATTTTTTTTTTTATATTCTAATTTTAGATTGTGAACAATACAGTAAAGCACAATTTGTTTGTAAAATGCATTGTATTGTTACAATTATGCTTTAGGGTTATGTCATGTTGCTGCTGCTCATTTAAGACCTTTTTTCTCGTACTCTTGCTGTTATTTTAAATGTCATATTTAACATTTTATAAAAAAAAAAAAAATATATGCAACAAAAAGCCAACCAGATCGTGCGCTAAAGTATGTGTGTTTTACTAACAATAAAAGACAACGCCTTTCAAATGTAAATTTTAAAGTTAAGTCTTTTGTTTGGAGTTTTAATGATTTATTTAAAATACAAAACTAAAATATAATGTTAAGCCAATTACAATGAGAAAATACACAAAAAATGTTCTAAAGATAAAGGTTGAATTAAAATAATCTCATAGATAGAATCAAAGGAACAAGAAACTAAAATAAATCATACGCACCCATTGTTTAAAGGAGTTAATATTACTTATACGTTTAGGAGGGTATGAGAAAAAGAATTACACTGTGTTAAAAAATAGAACAAAATTAATATACTTTCAAATGGCCTAGTTCGTGTAGGTTGTGTTGGTCAGGTTGAGTAGATTACTTGTCAATTTTAAAAAATTTGAATATACCCCACAGTGATAGGTTTTGGCCAAAAAATACAAAAATATTTAATTTTAATTTTGATAAAATGCGGATGTCAAATTATTAATAACGACACTCAAAAATATAAGTTAGTAGAAAAGTTAGTAAAACGTCTTGTAAATCAGGAATATTATTTTTCAGCAAATTTTTTGCTAACATTATGTTGTCAGCTAAAATTTTAGTTGTAATTATTCAGCACTTAACTGTTTTGAATTAATGTTTTACTAATATTATACTAATATTATACTAATGTTTTACTAATTTATTTTGGTAAACAAATTTTTGCTGATAAGCACATTAATAGTGTGGACGACAGCCAGATTGAAAGATATGTGAAATAAGAAAATTAGCTCGCTAATTTTCAGCAAAGATTTTGCAGACATTAGCAATTTTTTTGCAAGCACCCTCCTGACTAAAATTTCGCTGACTCAGCAAAATTTTTTGTTGACTTTACTAACTTTTTTTTGTTGAGTGTAGCGCAATTTTTTTGGCATTTGCCATAAACTGCTGCCATTTTTTCAATTATTGTCCAAGAATGGATTAAAGCTGCAATATATTCTTGTGATAATTTCAATGTAGTTTGTGACATATTAAATATGCTCAGTGACGATGATGCAGAGTCTATACGCAATGCAAAATTGATATTTCAAAAACTTGGAATAAAATCTGATTTAGCTTATATAAAAAGTAATTTCGAATGCTGCCAAAACTCAACTCGCAAAAGACATCAGTAAAATCTTAGTAAATCATTAGTTCAAAACTGTTAAGTGATGAATAAGTATAACTAAAATTTTAGCTGAAAACATAATTTTAGCAAAACATTTGCTGAAAAATAGTATACTTGATTTACAAGACATTTTACTAACTTTTCTACTAACTTATTTTTTTAAGTGTATTTCTTTAAATAATTTTTTCGGAAGCTTATGGTTTGGGACGCTTTTAGTTTTGGCGGTATGGTTGATTTGGCATTTTCAAGCACCAAAATGAATTCTTCTGAGTTCTTTACAGGATTAGACGAGAAATTGGTGCAATTTATTGACAATAGCAACGAAGAGGAATTCATTTTCCAACGAGACCATGCCTCTGTACATGTAAGTCGTCAGACGATGGAATGTGTATTATCAAAAAATATAAGATTATTGGAATGGCCAGCATTTCTCCGAATAAAAACCCCATTGAGAATATTTGGGGGTCATTAGCCCATCGAGTTTACGCAGAAAACTGTCAATATGAAAGCATTTTTCATCTCAAACAAGCAGTTATTGATACGTTTAGATCTATAAAGGAAGAACTTCTCATTAATCTGGTAGACATTAATTTTGATCCAATTTTCGAGTTGATTCAAAAAAATTAGGCCTCACGCATTGTTCAAACTGATGACTTAAAATATTTTTCGTAAATTTTTGTAAATTTTGTTAATTAATAATTGGTTTTATTATTCCTTTTTAAATAGTAAAATAAAAATAAATTAATGTTTTTTTCTTTTTTGTTAAATATTATTAATTTTTCATTGGTTTTATATTTATGCCGGTTAAACTCTTCTATTTTTTTTTTTAACTTACGAAATTTAGTGAAATTATTGTGTAATTATAGTTTTGCAACGCAGTGTATTAGGGTCACTCTGCTATGTAAAAAATATCATAACTCATTTTCTGACATTAGCAATTAATCTGCAAGCACCCTCCTGACTAAAATTTTGCTGACTCAGCTAAATATTTTGGCTGACTCAGCTAAATTTTTTGGCGTCTGATTTTTTTGAGTGTACTTACTTGACATAGGTTAGTAATTAGGTTGAAAATTTAAGTTTTCTTACTTTGGAATTAAACTTGCCTGTATAAATATTTTCGAATATATAAGCATATTTTTATATCATTTCAAAACTGAGTTTAATTTTGATGATTTAGTATTAGTTTTGTAAATTTAAACTAAAATTTAATGCATATAATTTGCACTTACAAATCGGCATTTAAAATTACAAAAAAAAGTAAAATTTTCAAAATCGAACAAAAATTTTTAGGAGTTTTTAGGGCTTAGATCTGTATACCGTTATATACTCTTAAGAGTCGTTAGTAAGCTTTATATAATTTCAGCCGCTACTACCTGCAACACTATAACAATTTGAAGTGACATAAATCATTCATTAATATAGATATCAAAACTACAGCCAAGCAACACAGGGAATGTACCATATGAACTAATTTTTTTAATAAATAATTTGTTATTAATAGAAGATGTTTGGAACCAAAAATAATTTAAATCGGATCATTAGTAATGTGAATTTGTGAAAGTTTCACATATTTTTATATATTTTATTTTATTTTGTTACCCGTGTTTGTTATAAAATCTCAGAGAACGCACAAAAAATAAATTCCGAAAATGTAACAAAACTTTTTGGGGTTGCCACATAAAAAAGTGGCAACTCACAAAAAAAATCTGGCAACCTTTTAAAAATGGTTACTTTTTTGGCGCATGAATTTTACTCTTAAAAGCTGTTTTTGTATATTCACCGAACGAATTTGGAGCATAAATAAAACCATTTCAGAATATGTATAAAAATTATAAAAATCTTCACGTTTGAGTTATTTAGGAACTATTCGTTTGATTTTGATAATTTTCGGTAACAATCATCAAGTAGCTTTTATAAAAAAAATTTGGACGATTTGTAAAACAGTTATATGTGTTTTGAAACAATTAATATGTCTAGACTAGTTTGGCCAACCACTGTATATATCTCGCCAAAATATATTATTTATTTTTACGAAAGGTCAGAAGACTCATAGACAAAAGTTAGTAAAGCCGTTAGTAATCCAACTTTGCAAGTTTAAAAACTTTATTTGCTATTTAGACTTCATGAAATCCAAATTTTTTTAATAATTATTTTTTGCTGAATTTACTTAAGTTTAAAAATATTATTTTGATAATCAAAATCAGCAGAAGTCGTTGTAATGCAATGTTTCGTTTCAGTATTTGCGGATTTGGTATATTGTGTGAGTATAAATTTGATCCGGAAAGATCTTTTTAATAGAAATTTTCTGTTGATTCAGCTTAAAAATTCTGTTGATCTTAGTTAATTGAACTACAACTGTCAGCAAAAATTTAGTTCTTCAAAATTTATTTCTTTAAAAATTTAGCAGACCGTGATTCTCATATTCATTGGAAATTCTGCTGGCCTAAATTCAGGTACTATTTTCTGTTGTCGTACCTGAAATTTCTACCTAACCCTGTCCATAATTTCTATCAATTAATAAAACCTTGAGAAATAAGATGCATCTAAAGTCAGTTTCAACTGTTGTCGAAAATATTTAAAGTCACTCGTATACGTTTTAATAAGTTCAATAAAAAAGTGGAGAGTTATTGACATCAATATAATTTTTTTTTATTTTTTCAACTTTGGCGTCTGATTTCGCAGAATTTTTTGGAAACTTAATTTTTCTAATTTTTTTTTTTATTTTTTTTTCTAATTTATTCTAAAACTACATTTAGTCTTGCGTAAAACGAACGCTTGCTTACTTTAAATTGTTGAAAATTGGCAAAGTTATTGTACTTATTTTAAATGATAAGAAGTGTGAGTGTGTGAGGCTTATTAGTAAATTATTTTTTGTATTAAAGTAATGCAGAGAGTAAGCTAGTTTCATTACTGGTAGTCCATAAAATAATGATATGTATTTACCGTTTCAACACTGGGAACGAAAGGTCCACTCTAGGGAACAGGCCACATTAGCGAACATTCCCTTAACTTTTAAATTTTTTTGTGTGTAAGCTCTTAAAACAAATTCTAACAATAACTTTTGATTTTGAGGGTATATTCAAATACAACCTCCCAGTAAAATAGTCAAATCCAAATATTAGGTTGCAGAACAACTTATATTCTATTTTTAACAAGAACAGGTTGCTTTAGAACTGGTTCTAGAACCATTTCTGGAACTGGTTCTAGAACCACTTCTGGGACAGTGTAACCTTACATTATGACTCCCAGGAACCTGTTCTGGAACCGGTTACATGCAACCAGCGGTAAAAGAAGCTTTTCTGGGATAGATTCAGAGGTAAGAAGTTCTAAAATATTTTGCTGGCCTATAATCTACGTCAGGTCGCTTTTCAAATACAGTAACGTTTTGCAAAAACTACTCAAAATTAGATGAAAATAAAATTGCAGAAAAATCTGTTAAAATTAGCATTTTTTTTTTTTTTTTGATAAATATTAGTAAGATAAGAATAGCAAAAGTAAATAATTTGCATCTGCAAAAGTTTTGTTATATTTGAGCTAAATTTTAGTTAATTGAAAGTAACAAAGTATTCTGCTGAAATTAGCAAAAAAAAAAAAAAATTGCTGAATATTAAACAAAAAATTCGCAAAAATATGTGAAATTGTCAAAGTTATTTTTTTTAGATCTTTTTTGTGTGAAACAAAATCTCCCCTTTCTGAAATCAGGATTTTTACAATTTTTTTTAACAAATATTTCTGCTGATTTTACTGTTATTGCAATTGGCTAACTTTAAGGTAAATATCCATAGCAAAACTTTGTTAATTTTACAGTTTTTGTTTGCTGTTTTTTATACACAAATATTTAGCAAAAGATTTTGCTGATTTTATCAGTCTAAATTGCTTTTTTCGATTAAATTTAATATCGCGGTTTTTGACCATATGGCAACCCTGACGATATAATTTTTATAAGTTTAGTAATATTTTAACAAAAATTATCCATTATAAATCTTTTGAGTGAAAGCGGAAAAAATTTTGTTATATTTTAGACTTTATGTATTTCAAAATTCATAGTCCGATCGGTAACATTTTCAAAAAATTTTTTACATTCGAACTTATTTCTCTCAGAGAAATATATTTTCATATTTTTTCATCAACATAACAATCAAAAAAAACAAAAAAAAAATATGAAAGATTAGGCTCGTTTATATATTAAAAAATAATTTTTTAAAAAAGTTCCAACAAAAAAAAATCAAAAATTGTTTTTTTAAATACTTATTTTGCAACTGTGGATTACAATTTTCCATAATTTTTTTTATTCACGAATGTAGTCAAGATGTTGAATTATTTTAGGATTTTCGGGGTCGTTGTGGTGTAATGGTTAGCACGTTAGGCTATTACACAGATGGTTCCGGGATCGATCCCCGGCGACGACAACATGAACTTAGAAAAATAATATGTATGAGTTTTCTATACCTCATACGTATCGGAGCGTCCACCTTCGGTGTTCCCATAGCGCTTAGCCCCACCAAAGTAAAATAATGAATCAGGGCTATCAAAAAAAAAAAATTAAATAAGTTCGCCAGAACTACATCAGATGGCGAGCAACAACTGTTCTAAGACATATCATATTGAGCAATTACAGTGTTGCCATATTTAAAGAACTTCATCTTTTCCCACCTTTTAACTCAGCACTATCAACTTTCCAAAGAAAACAACACATTATTAAATAGGAAAGATTTGCTGAGTGTCGTTTCAATTGAAGAAAAAAATGAGTTAACTATTGTTTAGTATCTTTTTTTCGCTATTTTTCTAGGTTTATATCTATGAGTTTATATTTTCGCTGTAGCACGGTGTCTTTAGATTTCAAGATTTTAAAATCTATCTAAATTCTAAAAACATTTGAATTTAGAATTGCTAGAGATTTTAAAATATTTTAAATTTAATTTATATTTAAAATGTTATCAATATTTTAAAAGCGAATCAAATTAAGTAGACGCAATGTGGTTCTTATTAACTAACAAATAAATATTACTCATACGTGCATATATTTTTTAAGATTTAATATAGAAGAACATTTGGTTGCAATTTCGTTGAATTTTTTTTTATAAATTTATTATCAAAATTTTATAAAAACTCCCTTCAAATAAATTGTTAAATTAATTTAAACAAATGAATGACTCGCTCGAACAAGGGCATAAGCGACAAAATTTAAAGGGTATGTATTTATTTTGTATTTTACAGTGAAACTAATGTTATCTTTACTCAAATTTTAACATTTTTGTTATCTAATTTATTAAGAATATCCCAGAGTTATAATATTGATATTTTAATTTGCAAAAAAACTCTTTTAATCACGAAATATTAATATATAAAGTATGAACACAGAGGAGGTAGGGTATATGTCCATTAATAAGAAAGCATTGTTCTTAAATATTAGTTTTAAGATATTTTTAATTTTTAACATGGCAATCTAAAGAATTAAGTTGCAATAGACTAAAAACCGCGAGTTATTGCTTAAGTGCGAAATAAAAGTGTCTCATTTTACGCAATCTAACGCTAAGGAATTTAAATATATATATATATATATATATTCCCGTCGTTCCTATAAGGAGCATAGGGCCTCTTCGGTTTCGTTAATCATTTAAGTTTAAGACGAAGTAGCTGATTAGGCTTCCGCATCCGATCCTGGTGCTGGGGCTGCCAGCTGTCCTCCAGGCAGGCTATGATGTTGAGTTTTTCAAAGGGAATTATTCGCCTCTTCCTCCTACTTCCTGAGACGCTGACTTGGAGTCAAGAAACTCAGGGCACTCTATTACACTAAGTTTCAGAGAAATGTTTCTCCTACTTACCTGAGACGTTATTAAAAACCATCAGGCTACTTAGTCGCCTTCTCACTTTTGCTAGCTTCGAACGGGTGTTCAAAAGCCATTGCTCGGGGAATACCTGGCATAAGGCCGGAGGTTGAGAGATGCATTGACACTGTAACAAAGGAATCATTCCTGGCCACTCCCAAGTGAATGGCAATCAGGAACTTTCCACCTTTATTGAAACACCCTGAAAATTTCAGAGTGGAAAGCTCCTTACTTAGTGAGATATCAGAAAAAATGTAGAAGTATGTACACCAGAAAATGTGTTTTTTTTTTCAATAGTAATACTAATAGTAGTTTTTCAATAGCAACAATTAAAATACTTCTACATTTTTTTTCGGATATCTCACTAAGTAAGGAGCTTTCCACTCTGAAATTTTCAGGGTGTTTAGAACACATGTGTAGCTATTTGTATAAAATTTTAAAAAATGGGTTTTTTCCAATACTTGATTTTAAAGTTTTTTTTTTCAAAAATTTTTATTTTTAAAAAATGTGTAAATTTTTTTTTTTATTTATTTTTTTATACCCAAAAACCTAGCCGTTCTTATACAAAAATAAATTTGTCGATATTTTTACACATCAAAAGTTATGACCTTTTATATGAAGTCCCTACCCTACAATTTGAAGCTATAGGGTTGCCAGAGTTTTCCAAAAAAAAAAAAAAAATTTTAAGACTTGCGTTCACTACCGCATACACTCACAACATTTTATCAAAATCCGAAAACATCGATTAATTTCACGGTAATATTAAATGGACACAGGGTGTTTAGGACACATGTGTAGCTATTTGTATAAAAATTTTTCCAAAATTTTTTCCCACGTTTTTTACCTATCCTGAACACTTTGGAATTTGGCATTTATACCCTTGTTCCAGAGAGGCATTCAAATGTGTAAAAGTTAAACATTTTGTTGTATTAAATATGCATTTCCCTTTAAATCATAAATATAAGTACACTTAGGAAATTATGTTGGTAAAGACGACAACAATTGTAGTCAAAAACAAATGAAATTTCATTTAAAAAAAGGACGACTTACATTTCATTAAATTCAACTAACATTGTCATTTGTTTTTTAATGTTCAAAAAATGACTAACAATTGTAGTAAAAATGAACCACATGGTAGTAAAAAATAAACCAAAATTTTTTTTTTTTATTTTTTTAAATAACAAAAAACAACTGTAAAAAATGAATGTAAAATCATAAAACAGTCATTTGATGTGAGTTGTTTTTTTAAATGAACTACAAGGTTAGTTAAAAATTTTATTTGTTCTACAAATGACTTACATTTACATTAAAAATAATGAAACTGTATTACAACCCAAACAACTACATATTTTTAAAGCAGAAGTTCCCTGAGTGTACTATACCTGCTTCATTATAATTTTGTTAGCCAGGTAAGACCACATCAAATTTAATTAGTTTTTTGTTTATTGTTTGTTTAATCCACTCTTAAAACTTACCTAAAAAAAACAAAGAAAATGAAAAAGTTTAATTAGAATTTTATAAAAAAAAAACACATTTAAGTGTTAATTTGTAAAAACAAAATAGCAATTATGAAATTCTGACACAAAACAATAATCATAATTATAATATACTTAAGTTTTTAATAATATTACAGACTAAAATACACTATGGAAATTTTGAAAAGAACTCATTAAAATGAGCAGTCGGAAAAAAAACAATCAGCAGCAATGATGATTATGATGATGATGTTGATAGTAGTCATTATTATGATAATTACTACAAGTAGTTATGATATTTTTTACATAGCAGAGTGACCCTAATACACTGCGTTGCAAAACTATAATTACACAATAATTTCACTAAGTTTCGTAAGTTAAAAAAAAGTAGAAGAGTTTAACCGGCATAAATATAAAACCAATGAAAAATTAATAATATTTAACAAAAAAAAAAAAAAAGCATTAATTTATTTTTTATTTTACTATTTAAAAAGGAATAATAAAACCAATTAGTGTTTCATAACTATAAACACACTTAACTAAATATATCAAAATTTACAAAAATTTACGAAAAATATTTTATGTCATCAGTTTGTACAATGCGTGAGGCCTAATTTTTTTGAATCAACTCGAAAATTCGATCTCAATTACTGTCTACCAGATTAATGAGAAGTTATTTCTTTATAGATCTAAACGTATCACTAACTGCTTCTTTTAGATGAAAAATGCTTTCATATTGACGGTTTTCTGCGTAAACTCGACGGGCTAATGACCCCCAAATATTCTCAATGCGGTTTTATTCGGAGAACATGCCGGCCATTCCAATACTCTTATATTTTTTGATAATAGCCATTCCATCGTCTGACGACTTACATGTACAGAGGCATGGTCTTGTTGGAAAATGAATTCCTCTTCGTTGCTGTTTTCAATAAATTGCACCAATTCCCGTCTAATACTGTAAAGAACTCAGAAGAATTCATTTTGGTGCTTAAAAATGCCAAATCAACCATACCGCCAAAACAAAAAGCGCCCCAAACCATACGCTTCCGAAAAAATTATTTAAAGAAATATCTTCGTTCCTTACGTGCACAAAAAAAAATAAGTTAGTAAAAAAGTTAGTAAAATGTCTTGTAAATCAAATATACTATTTTTCAGCAAATGTTTTGCTAAAATTATGTTTTCAGCTAAAATTTTAGTTATACTTATTCATCACTTAACAGTTTTGAACTAATGATTTACTAAAATTTTACTAATGTTTTGCTAATAGTTTACTAATGTTTCACTAATATTTTACTAATGTTTTACTAATTTAAATTGCTAAAAAAAAATTGAGCTAGTAAGCACATTAAAAGTGAAGACGACAACCAGATTGAAAGATATAATCATAATGAAGTAGATGTCGCGGCATGTCAAGATGTAGTAGAAACGAGGAAAATTATACTAAAAAGTACAACTCTGGTAAGACATATAAAAAAATCAAGCATGGAAGATTTTTGTATCTGTTTTTCATACATAATAAAACAAAAGGACGCCAACAATGTGTAATTTACACACATACATTGCGGATTAAAAAACATAAATTTTGTGTTGTCACCGGCTTGTGAAAGTAATTGTCTATTAATTAAATAAAAGACAAAATAAAATATTTAAATTTAATAAAAATTAAATATGTATTTGTAAACTAAATGATTATAGTGACTATGAATTCAGTGTGCTTAAATTGCAATCAAATATACGTTCAGGTAGACATACTAAAGCGAAAGACAAGGACACACATCTTAAGTAATTTTGTATGATTCCTTTTTCTTATTGCAACATAAGGGTTGTATATTTCATATTTTGTTATTTCGTTTTGTTTCGTTTCTAGAAAGATGCCATCATTAAGACAACCATTGATGTAGGTAGTTGAAAGAGAATGTGTTTATGTTATATATACAATTAGAATACTATGTATGTAAAGACCACTGCAAATGTTGTTAAAAACAAATAAAATTTCACTTGAAGAAAGGACGACTTACATTTCAGTAAATTCAACTAACATTGTTATTTGTTTTTTACTGTCCAAATAATAAATCCCAATTGGAGTAAAAATAAACCACATATGTAGTAAAAAATAAACAAACATTTATTTCTTATATTTAAAAAAAAAAACTACGGTATAAAATGAATGTAAAATCATAATACAGTAATTTGATGTGGTTTGTTTTTTTTTTAATGAACTACAATTGTAGCCAAAACTGAAATTTCTTCTGCAAATAACTGTTTTTGCTCTTAAAAATAAATATACTGTATTACAACTCAAACAACTACTAATATTTACAGTAGAAGTTCCCTGAGTGAAGGGTGTGATCTTTACCTACATACATAGTATTCTAACTGTACCCTTGTATGCATATAGATAACCCATTATAATTCATATATACGTAAGGCTACTCATTTCTTTTAGGACATTTCATATGTATACAAAAGTAAGAATTATAATATAAAGGGTGCTACGTCCAAACCTTCGAGTTTAGATTACTAGACTCATTATTTGGTAAGGTGTGTTTTTTGCTAGGACAGTTGATTATTTTACGCCGGTCCCGATCAGAAAGCTTTTTTTGTAAGGCCTGTTTAATTTTTATCATACGCACTCGGATTATTTGCAAAATTTGTGACAACCACATGTAAACGGTTTATTTTTCTAGCAAATTCCCGAAAGCCACTTTTTAAATAGGCTGAAAGTTTCCCTTTTTCAAAATCACTTAGATATGAACCACGCGGAACTTTATTAAAAATTGATTCAAATTGCATAAAAACAATAATTCTTCAATTTGATTTATTTCCTATTCTTTTTTGTTTACCGATATATGTAATTATACTTATGAAACACTAACAAAATATTAATACACAGTTTATCTCTTAAATCAATTAAGTAATCTCTTAAATTTTACACAATAAGAGATCAGTTATCCCACTCATAAAAACAGTTATAAGTTTTAAAAAAATATTTTTAATATTAGAAAACATAGCAAAAATCATTTGTAATTATAGTTGTGCAACGCAGTGTAATTTATTATAATTTTCAAAGCAGGTCAAAAGCATGCCAAAATATTTTAATAAAATTTAAAACATATCTCCGATCGAAGCATTGGAAATGTTATAATTTTTTTCAATTTCTTTCATTTACAAAAATCAGGGACACTCTAACTACTTCAAAAGTATTCATTCCTTTCTACAACATCATCATAAATGTTGATGGAGTTTGTTATTCATCATGATAAATAGTATTAAAACAAAAAAAAAAGTATATGAACAAATAGAGAAAATAAAAAAACTTTTTTTTTTTTAAACAACATAAAAAATAAATATTAATAATTCGATGGTAGTTTGGATATTATTTTATACAGTTGAAATTGTTTAAGCGATGAGCATAACACGCTAAAGTTTGCTACTTTATTTTACACATGAATGATCTGAAATTTTGTAGTGTTTTTCTGTTTGTTTTTTATTTCAATAATTTTTTTCAGAGTCAGTGAAAATACTATAATAACAAGAATATGGTTATTAATTTTTAAGTCTATATTAAGAAAGGCAACACTTATTATAAGAGGGACATTCGACGAGTGTTATCAAGTTAAACAAATTTTTGTGAACCAAGATTATATCAATTGTGTTATTTAAATAATTATTTAGTCCAATTTTAACTCAATTTATCTTAAAATCATCTAAAATTTTATTTCCCCCAAACAATTTTAGAAGTTTTTCTATCGATTCAGAAAGTTTCAGCGAATAATGCAGTTTTGATTAGGAAAAAATATTCGTTGAATAATGTCTAGATCAAAAATTCTAAATAAATTTGAATATTTAATCTATATTCAATTAGAACATCACCACGTATGATCAACATTATATTCATCATACGCTCTTTTTTCAAAAAAAAGTTAGTAGTCAGCAAACAAAAATTGTTAAGTCAGCAAAATTTTAGTCAGGAGGGTGCTTGCAAAAAAATTGCTATTGTCAGCAAAATGTTTTGCTGAAAATTATCCTGCTGATTTTTAGCAACAATATTAGTAAAATCATCAAAAGTTAGTGGATAAGTGGATTAAAAATTAAAAAACCCGTGCTAAAAGTTAACAAAATTTTTGCTGAATATTAATAGACTAAAAATACTCAAAAAATTTGTAGAAAAATTATGCTTTAATTAATTTATTTGCTGAAAATCATAAACACTTTTTTTTGCGATTCTTTTAAAAATAATTTACAATACGTTACAAAATATAAAAGTGTTCATACTCCCACATTGACGACATGAATTAATGTACACAGAGAACTAAAGTGGCAACCGAATTGAAAAGTGTATATTGATGGTAACAACTTATAAATTCAGTTAAAGTGTGAAGTGAAAAGTGTGAAGTGAAAAGTGTATATTAATGGTAACAACTTATAAATTCAGTTAGCACAACGATATTTACATCCGATTTCTGAATATTTTGGGGTATTGCAACTAAAATTCAGTTGAATTAACAGAACTTTGGTGTGAAAACTAATGTTAAGTTGTGCCAACCGTCTGAAATTTTTAATAACCGTATTTGAGCTTTAGTCTGTCTACCCGAACGTATATTTGTTTGCAATTTGACCACACTACATTATTAATGTCTATAAACATTTAGTTTACAAATACACATTTAATCTGAATTGAAATTAAGTATTTTATTTTGTCTTTTATTTAATTAATAGACAATTACTTTCACAAACCGGTGACAACACAAAATTTAAGTTGTTTTAATCCACAATTTTGCTTTATGTATACTCAAAAAAAAATGTTAGTAAAGTCACCAAAAAATGTTGCTAAGTCAGAATTTTAGTCAGGAGGATGCTTACAAAAAAATTGCTAATGTCAGCAAAATCTTTTACTGAAAATCAGCGAGCAGATTTTTAGCATCAAAATTAGTAGATTCAGCAAAAGTTTTGCTAACACCTAGTGGATTAGAAATTAAAAAACCCTTGCTAAAAATTAATAAAATGTTTTCTGAATCTTAGTAGAAAAAAACAAAACCCTCCCGGTTAGGTTTTATTAGAAAGTTACAAGTAATATTGTACCATAAAAAACAAATTTTGCTTAAAAATCGGGGTTTTTCCCGGGAAATCCCATCCCGGGAATTCCCGGGAATTTCAATTATTTTACTTTCCCACTTTCCCGGGATTTTCCTTGTGGGATCCCGGGAATTTCAATTGTTATAATTACCTTGCTTGAATTATATGCTTGAAGTTTTAAAACCTTTAAAAGTAGCTGTGGAAATGTTGAGTAGCGGTGATATAAACATATTAACAGCTGATATCATCCTCAACACCTTATGTAAAGAAATTCAACCGATTCCATCAATTCTTGGCGAAAAAATGTTTCAAGCTATTCATCTACGTATTGATGAAAGGAGAGACAAAAAATTGTATACATTGGTAAAATATTTAAAAAAAACCGGATTTCTTCAACGACAATAATGAAAATATTTTGTTTTCCTATGCTTCTAAGTGCTCGGTAATTGGATATCTAGAAATTCTATTTAATCGTCTTTTTGGCGGATCTAATGATACTGAGGAAATTGATGATCATGACGATGTTGAAGAATGTGCTGCTGTAGAAAATAAAACATTTGGACAAGTTTTAAATGCAGCTATTAATAACGTTAATTTAATGCTCTCAATCTAACTCCAAAAAAACTCCAAAATGTTCCATAAAAAAGATCTCAAATTTTTTAAAGAACTATTTCCTAAGTCGTCAAAATAAATTTTAGTTTTAAGTTTTCTAAAATATTTTACGTATTTTAAGAATTGAATTTTTAATTTCGATCTCATATTTTGAGTACCTGTATTTTTTATATTCTATAATTAATTTAATTTAATTGTTATGTTATGTTCATGTTTTTGATCTCATATCTACAGAATAATACTTTTTCTTTATTAAAAGTTAAAAGTAAATAATCTAAGTTTCTATTTTAATTTTAAATAAAAATTGATTTTAGTAGTACACTCAAAAAAAAATAAGTTAGTAAAAAAGTTAGTAAAACGTCTTGTAAATCAGATGTACTATTTTTCAGCAAATATTTTTCTAAAATTATGTCTTCAGCTAAAATTTTAGTTATACTTATTCAGCACTTAACTGATTTGAACTAATGTTTTACTAATATTATACTAATGTTTTACTATTTTATTTGCTAAAAAAAATAGTGCTGATTATCACATTAATGAATGAATTAGATGTCGCGGCATGTCAAGATGCAGTATTGACTAGGAAAATGATACTAAAAAGTACAACTCTAGTAAGACATATAAGAAAATCAAACATGGAAGATTTTTATATCTGTTTTTCAGACATAAAACAAAATTGTGGATTGAAACAGCTTAAATTTTGGTTAGTCACCGGTTTGTGAAAGTAATTGTTTATTTATTAAATAAAAGACAAAACAAAATATTTAAATTTAATAAAGATTAAATGTGTATTTGTAAACCAAATGTTTATAGAGATTAATAATCTAGTGTGGTCAAATTGCAAACAAATATACTGCAGGTAGACACACATCTTAGTTAGATTTTTATGTTTCGTTTTTCCTATTGCAAAAAAAATGGTTGTACAGTGGACTCGCAGAAACGTGAACATCCAGTAACATGAACGTCCCAGAAACATGAACACTTTTTTTACATTGACTATTCCAAAACGTGAGCAAAGTTCAATAGCTCTAAAACGTGAACACATTTTTTTTATAAGAAATGTTTATATTTCTTCAGTATTTTAGTAATTTGGGGAATCCCCGAATAATAACTTAACCACGTTCTTGTAGTAAAAACCTTTTCTAACGTGAACAGAAAAACTTTTTAACTCTTTTTTCTGTATCTCCGAATTTAAGAATTTTTTATATCAAAATTGTTTTAAAATTTAAATAGAATTAGCAGTAATTTTTTTAGTAAATGCATTAGAAATTAAGAACTGTTAAATATCAAAAACGTATTAAAATCAATAATTTGGGTATGCAAAAATTGTCGTAGATTCTGAATTTGGTCTATTTAAAAAAGTCCCAGAATTAGAAAGTTTTCTAATATGAAAAATTTCTTAAAGTGTTAATATTTTTCTATAGGCAAGTGTCTGAATATTTAAAAATTTTTTCTAAAAATGTATGTTTGAATTTCAGAATTTGTCAGGAGAAAAATATTCAAAATCTTTGCATATTTTATTTTTTTGTTAAATAATCAACATAATGATTGGTTCTGAAGTACTTGAAATAGAATTTATTCTAAGTGGATCAATTCTGTAGTAAAATCAGAAACGCGAACACCCCTTGCAAAAATTAGTTCACGTTTTTGAGAGTTCGCTGTATGTTTATGTTATATTTTGTTATTTTTTCGTTTCGTTTCTATAATTACCTGCAGCATTTGCGTTCCTTTAAAATATAGCATCATTTAGACCACCATTGATGTAAGTAGTTGAAACATAATTTTGTTTATGATATATATAATTATTTATATTTTTTTAGATATTACATTAATTCATGTCGTTAATTCGGAGGTATTATTATTTCTATGGAGCGGCATCCCGGGATTCCGGGAAATTAAAAAAAATTTCCCGCTTTCCCGGGAAACGAAAAAGTGCGAGAAAAAACCCTACTTACAAAGCAAATAATTTGCTAGTATCACCCGCAAAACTCTTAGTACCATTATCTCTTTTTAATATTTTTCTATACACTATGCGAAATAATTATAAAGCCACATATATTTTCAGGGATATTTCCTCAGCGCGAATAGATTTTTTTGCATAGCTCAGAATCTTTAACTTATAATTATTTTTCATGCGAAATAAATATATAGCCGCTTAAACAAAAAATTCCTCAAAAATTAAGTTTGTTTATATTAAATCCAACGAAGTCTCTAAAACTTACTTACAAGTTAGGAGCGATTTTTCGCGAATTCTGCAAAAAGATATTCTTTTGCGCATCTCGTGAGGATTATGAATTATATCTTCAAAAATATAAGTGGGTATGCCGTAAGAGATTCTTGCCCAGGAAAAAATTACACATTCCAAAAAGAAGGTGATGCCCACACTTGCTTACATATCTCATTGCCAAATTTAGTAACTGCAATACCAAACTCATTCCAACGATAGAGTCAAAAAAGCAAGTAGTATTGTAATCAATTCTTTAAATTTAAACCACAAAGCATGAACTCAATAACAAAGTAATTATTTACTTAAAAGAAAATAACAATGTTATTAACTTATATGTATAACTTTTTGTACTCAAGAAGTAATCATATTCTTTTTCTTAATAAAAGGACGTTATTGGAAGTAGTTCCTAATTTTGAAAAAAGAATTTGTCTCATATATATTTTCAAACAAATATATATTTGCAGAAAAATAATACTAAAAACAGAAATTGCATGTTGCCTAAATTTTGTTAAATTGTGGTTAGGTATAAATTAGGGAAGCGCACGTGAGCAGAAAATTGTGAGTGGAAGTTGAAATTACTGACGTTATCGTGAGTGAGTGTAAAAAAATTTTCGAGGGTGATTGTGCGTGAGTCATATTTGGGTTTTTCAATTTTGAATTGTTCTTTTTTTTTGAAAAATTTATATTTTCGTTTATAGCTCCAAAATTATGAAAAACCCATGTTATCATAACAATTCGATACTTCACTTTTAAGGATTTTATTTCCGTATGAGTTCTGATCGTTATATTTGAGTGACGTAGGAGAATTGCGTGCGAGTAAAAGTTGAATTTACTTATGGAACTACTTCTTCTTTTAAATGTAAGTACTTCTTATTTTTTCTAGGGAACTATTTACTTATTTTTTTTTTTTGTGTAAGTACTTCGTAGTTTTACAATGGAACTATTTCTTTATTAACAAATGTATGTAGTTCTTAAAAATATAAAGTAAATGGTTCTTCGGTAAAAAAAATAATCAATTCTAAAGAATCAATTATTTTAGTCTCACGCCCTGTTAAAAGAATCGAGTAGGTAATCTAGTAAGGAATGCGTTCTGCCCAAAATGCTTGATTACAAACCCGCTTACCTTTTTGGAAATTTTTTGCTGGGTACTTGTAAATTTTGAGTTTTAAACTCAAGAAATCTGTGTCAATGCAGCCGTTAAAAACATTGAAATGAGAAAAAAAAAATTAGGTTACGAAATAAAATCCGAAATATGGACCAAATCAACAGCAAAATTTATGATCTAAAATCAAACAAAAATTTCAATTGAAATTTTATTGACATTCATTTTTGCTGTGTAATTGACTCCGCTTCACACACAGCAATGCCAAATTATAAAAGATCTGCTGTAAGTCCTGCTTTAACCACTCACGGCATAGGTCCTTTGATGGCAATTGACTCCTCATTTTCCGTAAGGACAGGAAAAATTTCACATCGACTGGCCTGAAGACGCGGTAATCCGCTAAATTTATGTGTCTCCCTTATATAAATACATTTGGTGTATGCATCTATTTGTATTTGTGTAGTATCAGCAACAAATAATACTTAGTAATTGTTTTTAATAGGGATTTTCTGGAAATATTCGTTTATTTTCTGGCTTCAGTTTTTTTCGCAATCGATGATTTTTATTTGTATGGTTTTTATAAATTGAGAAAAATTATAATAGTAACAGCAGGAGCGGGTATAGAAAGACTGGGTTTTTAACAACCATTAAATGGAAATCAGTACGTATGATTAATACTGTTAATTGTAATAATATTAATCATACGTACATAATTGATATATAAAAATTATTTATATAAAACAAGTTTGTTATAATTTTTATTAAAAATAAAAATTATGTTTTTTCGACCTTTAATTGTGCAATGAAAATGAAAATTATTCAAGTTCGAGGCCATATACTCTATATTTCTTCATTAGGATATTGTCCTAACAAATAATCTATAGAGTTTTTGTTTTCAAATTTATTATTTGACCCTTTCAGGAATGTGTTGAAAGATCTATTTCGGGAATTTTCTAGGTTCCCATCATCAGAACAGGTTTTGAAAGCGGTAACAATGCCATGCCAAACCTCAAGCATTCATATGAACTAGTTTACTCACTACATGAGAACTAATATACATATGAGTTTGAAATTAAAGATTATAACCATTGATCAAAAAATAAATTGAAAACTTGTTTGATGTGCAAGATCCACCTCTGGTGGATATTCAATACACGTTTTTTTTTTTTGTTTCTCTCTCATTTTTTTATATTTTGTTAAGTTAGTTAACAAAACAGGGAAAGTAAACTAGGCGGTACTCTGCCTTTTTTCACAAGTTTGTTATAATTTTTATTAAAAATAAAAATTATGTTTTTTCGACCTTTAATTGTGCAATGAAAATGAAAATTATTCAAGTTCGAGGCCATATACTCTATATTTCTTCATTAGGATATTGTCCTAACAAATAATCTATAGAGTTTTTGTTTTCAAATTTATTATTTGACCCTTTCAGGAATGTGTTGAAAGATCTATTTCGGGAATTTTCTAGGTTCCCATCATCAGAACACGTTTTGAAAGCGGTAACAATCCCATGCCAAACCTCAAGCATTCATATGAACTAGTTTACTCACTACATGAGAACTAATATACATATGAGTTTGAAATTAAGATTATAACCATTGATCAAAAAATAAATTGAAAACTTGTTTGATGTGCAAGATCCACCTCTGGTGGATATTCAATACACGTTTTTTTTTTTTTGTTTCTCTCTCATTTTTTTATATTTTGTTAAGTTAGTTAACAAAACAGGGAAAGTAAACTAGGCGGTACTCTGCCTTTTTTCACAAGTTTGTTATAATTTTTATTAAAAATAAAAATTATGTTTTTTCGACCTTTAATTGTGCAATGAAAATGAAAATTATTCAAGTTCGAGGCCATATACTCTATATTTCTTCATTAGGATATTGTCCTAACAAATAATCTATAGAGTTTTTTGTTTTAAAATTTATTATTTGACCCTTTCAGGAATGTGTTGATAGATCTATTTCGGGAATTTTCTAGGTTCCCATCATCAGAACACGTTTTGAAAGCGGTAACAATCCCATGCCATACCTCAAGCATTCATATGAATGGCCTCGAACTTGAATAATTTTCATTTTCATTGCACAATTAAAGGTCGAAAAAACATAATTTTTATTTTTAATAAAAATTATAACAAACTTGTGAAAAAAGGCAGAGTACCGCCTAGTTTACTTTCCCTGTTTTGTTAACTAACTTAACAAAATATAAAAAAAATGAGAGAGAAACAAAAAAAAAAAAAAAAAAAAAAAAAACGTGTATTGAATATCCACCAGAGGTGGATCTTGCACATCAAACAAGTTTTCAATTTATTTTTTGATCAATGGTTATAATCTTTAATTTCAAACTCATATGTATATTAGTTCTCATGTAGTGAGTAAACTAGTTCATATGAATCCTTGAGGTTTGGCATGGGATTGTTACCGCTTTCAAAACGTGTTCTGATGATGGGAACCTAGAAAATTCCCGAAATAGATCTATCAACACATTCCTGAAAGGGTCAAATAATAAATTTGAAAACAAAAACTCTATAGATTATTTGTTAGGACAATATCCTAATGAAGAAATATAGAGTATATGGCCTCGAACTTGAATAATTTTCATTTTCATTTATATAAAACTTTATAAAAAATATCACCAGACCTGAATTTTAATGAAATTCAACATAACTGTAGTAATAGACCAGAAAACGACGAAACATAATTTTCAGATTCAAGGCAAATCGTGATACCAGAATGACTTTTTCCACAAATGTAGAAGAGGTTCACTAATAAGTAAATATTGTTTTAAAAAATAAAAAATATGCACATTTTGAGATTTGGCCATTTCAAATCAAGACCACCAAACATTACCTTTGAACCTGCCATGAATAAAAATGTATATGCATATCATTTTAAAGACCACATTCTAACCCAAAAAGGAAACGCATTTTGTATCTTGCATAAATATAGCCATTTGTATCAACATTTTAGTCAAATTTTAAAATATTTTGCAATTTTTATGACGTCATATTTCGAAACTTTTGTTCTTTTTTTTCCTTCATACAAAGTGATTCGTTCTAATCCATATGCATACCAATTTAATACAAATTAAATTACTAAAGAAATTAAATACTAAGACCAGCTAACTTATCTCACATTAACTAAAGTTTAGGGCTCAACAATAGTTGTGAATTTAAATTATATGGAAATATCTGTGGTTAAAGTAAAACTCTGATTATAAATAGCATAAATGGGCACACTGCAGTACCAGTAAAATTTCAGTAAAACAATTTACTGGTTACTGCAACGAAATGATTACTGAAAGAAAATTACAGTAACCAGTATCGTTTTACTGATTACTGAAAAAAATAGCAGTAACCAGTATTTTTTTACTGAGTACTAAAAAAATGCAGTAATCAGTAAATTTGTACCAATAAATCATTTAGGGACTTAATACCAATTAAATATATCAACTAAAAATGCGTGGTTTAAAAAAATATGCCTACACGCAGAAAATAAAAAGTGTATTATTATCGAAGTACTTAGGTAAAATACAACTGGAAAAGTTGTTTGGTTAGTTACACAATATCTAAATTAAAAAATTATATTTTCTTAGATAAGTAAGTAAGTAATTTGGAACTCACTTTATGATTCCGCTAAGAAGTTGCTGAGATACAAAACAAATCAACCCGAATTGTATTATCGTCTGGGAATTCCCACCATTCTAAGTGATGAGGTTGAGTACTTAGTGGAATACATAAAGCTTATGGAGCCTATAGAAGAACCAATCGATTTTCTTCAGGGCGAAAAGACTATGTATTTTCGTTACTTTGTTTCTTCTATAGTGTCTTTAAGAATAAAACTTTGTCGTTTGGAGCGTGCGAACTTTTAGAGTTTACCTGAAGTAAGCGAAAAAATGCAAAAATCTTTACTCAAAAGATTTGAGAAATATTTCCTAATGAAGCCTGGGATGTTATTATTTCAGCTATATCTGGTCCTTAAATAAAACTAAGATTTTTAAAAGCTCTGTTAGAAACAGCGACAACACAAATGGAAAATGAAGTGAAGAAAATGTTCAACACTTATGCGCTTAAATATAGCAAAATACCCGAAGCTGAAACTCGTGCATATGCAACAACCCAAAATTCATTTCTAGACTTCGGGGAAGAAAGTAATGGTAAATGTTTTAACCTTAATTTTACATTAAATATTTGTATTAATATATGTATTGTATCTATTTTTCTTAAACAGATGTTAGCGTACAGTGTGATTCCAGTGAGTCGGTAAATTATCTACAGGAAACAATTTTATACCTGGTCGAACATGACACAAAAACAAATTGCCTAAATAATTATATTGCCATTAAAAACGTATTTCTCAAATACAATACTGCATTACCCTCATCTGCACATATAGAACGATTGTTTTCATTCGGTGGGATTGTGAATCGTTCCAGAAGACAAAAAATCAGCGAAGTAAATTTTGAAATGCTTGTGTTGAGAAAATCTAATAATATATAATATAAATAAAAATAGTATGTCGGTCAATGTTTTTATATTTGAAAAACTGAAAACGTTAATTTTTAAGTGGCTTCATAAAGACTGAATAGAAAAATATGATTGAAATTTGAAAAAAAAAATTGTGATGCAATTTAATAAATTTGTTTTGTTAACATTTTACTGATTACTGCATTTTTTTCAGTAATCAGTAAAACGTTACTGGTACTGCAATTTTTTTCAGTAATCAGTAAAACGTTACTGGTTACTGCATTGTCTCTTTCAGTAATCAGTAACATGTTACTGATTACTGCCAATCGTAATGCAGTAAAAATATACTGCAGTGTGCCCATGTATGATAAATAGAATGTTACTCACCCTTAAAGTTACCCAGCAAAATAGTAAAATCCAAATAACTGGTTGCAGAACACCTTATACTGTATTATAACAGGTTCTAATTTCTGTTCTACAACCGGTTCTTTTTATATGGAGTTTGTCCTATTTACAATAGGTTCTTTACCTCCAAACAAGAACTGGTTGCTTTAGAACTGGTTCTGTGACAGTGACACCTTACATTTCGACTCCCAGGAACCTGTTCTAGAACCGGTTCTATGCAACCGGTGGTAAAAGAAGTTGTTCTAGAACAGGTTCAAAGGTAATCTGTTCTAAAAAATTTTGCTGGGTATGTATATTGAAAAATCTCCTATGAAATTAATTTACATTTGAAATTTAGAAGTAAAAAATAGAAAACGAGATTTTTAATTAACAATCAATTAATTATATATGCGAGGGCGGATCAATAAATCCGTGACTTTTCGAACTTCGAAATGCAACACTGCTCCCATCAAGTACCACCTGTTAATAGACTACTGTCAAATTTTGAGCAAGTTTCACCACTGTATATTTTATTTATTTTTTATTATTATTGTGTTTTAAAATTGTGTAGTTGAATGGAGAATGAATGGAAATAAAATAAATATAAAGAATATTTATAATTTGTGTTTATCAAATAAATAATTTTCAAGTGATAGTTACAAACATTTTAACAAAATTTGGTAGTGCTTACTAATTTCATTGTACAAATATTATTAAAATTAAGTAATATTTTTTTGCTAATTTTAACAAAATTGTTTTGAATTGCAGTTTACAACAATTTTACTAAAAATTAGTAGCGGTTTATAAATTGTACTGCTAATTTCATTGTACTAATTTTATTAAAATATTGAAAAACGCTTTTAAATTTGCATTTTAGAACAATTTTACAAAAATTAAGTAGCGGCCACTAATTTTTTCTACTAATTTCATTGTACTACTGTTTAGCAGATATGTCTTGCTGAATTTAGTAAAAAAAAAAATATAGCACAAGGCTCAAAATAGTTAAGTTCCCGTAATAACCGCTTCCAAACAATGCTTGGCAGACGAAAAATTTCTTCACAAAACATTTACTTAATTATTTTTAATTTATAACGAGCTTTCAACGGTATATATATAAAAAAAAAAAACAAATTAAACATATTAGCTAGGTTGATATTAGTATTTCGTTCTGGCTAAAGATCTCATCAGAACCTGAAGTTTAAGAAAAGTTAATCATACATTTTGATCCATTCTTGTATTCTTAGTAATCAAACATGTGGCTAGGGTCTTTTCCTAACAAGCATCATGACGTTACTAAACTTTGAAGACCAAAAATGTTTTATTTATATAAAAGAAATATATTTTTTACTCTGGCTTAACTAAATTTTTTTACAGTTTTATTAGTTTTTTGTTTTTATATGCATCGAGATTATTTTTAAGTTATTTTGAATTTATAACGAGCTTTTAACCTCCGTATATTTACAAAAATAAAACAACACAAACATATTAGCTAGGTTGATACCGGTATTTCGATCTGACTAAAGATCTCACCAGAACCAGTAGTTTTAGAAAAGCTAGAGCCCCCAGAATATTCAGATCTTTAACAAGAAAAACAGGTCAGTTTATTTTCTATCAAATTATATTAATTTCTTAGCATAAAACAGTTATTCATTTGAAGCATTTGTGATCAATTTTATTAAGGCTGCCCTGAACCCTTTAAACTTTACACATTTACCACAACTCTGCTAAAAAATAAAATTATTTTTGCAAACATTTTGTAAAGTCAATATAATTTAAATTGAAGTTATTTGGCAAAAAATGATGCAATTGCATCATATTTTTTTTTTTATTTTGCTGAAGCACGACTAAAATTTTTAATTAACAAAAATATTAATCTAATTTAATTCAAGGTTTTTGTGCAGCAGTCAAAAAAATTTGCTTAAAAGATTTATGGTATTAAAAATACCATATAAAAAATTCTAGAAATAAAAAATTCAAGCAATCGTCGATATTGAATTAATAAAACCCCCATTTTTACTTATTAGTATTTTAAATGTTTTCAAAATATGCATTAAAAATTCTTAAATATCAAATTAATTTTCGAAACAGTCATTTGTTTCAAATTACCATTTTTTTAAGAATTTCTTAATTTGCTGCGTTTATGCCAAGTGGTATTTAATGGCAACAGTCTTTATAATATACTTTTTTTTTGTTAATCTTCTGCAAAAAAAAAATTAATGGGTCCGCCAAATAACTTTTTTTTTTTTGAACTCCTGAACCAATTGGACTTTGTATGGCGTCATACCAAGGTCTTTATGCAAAATTCGTCTCAATGATGTCTCCGAAATGTTCAATTGTTGAGAACGACGGTGAATTGATGTTGATGGCGCTTCACGCACACTTTCTGCCACAGCAGCAATATTCTCGGGTGTACGCACTGTTTTTGGCTTTTCACGCTTTGGTTTATCGATGAGGATGTCAGTTTCTTTCACTTTTTTCACAAGATAACGAACATACGGACCATATTCGTTCAGCGGAAGGATAAAACTAATTATCTGTCAAATCAGACATGAGCTAAGTGTTACCATTCACGAAATAAGCACTAGTTGAAAAAAAAACGTTAGATGGCGGACCCTTTATAATAAAAACATTCTTTTGTGATTCATAATGCTTATTTGTTCTTTTCTTTTGTTAATCTTATTAAGTAATTTAAAAATCAAGTCACATTTTTAATCAGTTAAAGAATTATTTTATATTCCCATAAATTAAACATGTTTTAATGGTAAATTCTTTTAACGTTTTTTAAGATATTACCGGGTTTGGCTTCGAAACAGGTTTATGAGTAACTATAAAATTAATTCAATTACTTAAGATGATTATATTAACCACAAGTTATTATAAATTCCGTTTTGTTGCCAATGACTATAGAAAAAATATAAAATAAAATATTTCAACAATGATGATTATAAAATTTGCAAAACAGCAAAAAAAAAATTAAATTAAATGGCGCCATTATCAACACTTAACAATTTGAGACAAATTTTAAGTAGATATAGTTCAAAAATTTGTCTGGAGTGATTTCAATAAGACTTCACTTGTAATAAAGTTCTTTAGAAGACACTGCACAGCACAGTGGGATATATCATAAAATGTTTGGTAATAATTCGGCCATTTCTAACATAGTAGTCCGATTGAAATGAAATTTGCAACAGTCATAAGTGACGTAATACCGGTCTTAAGTTTTGATTTTAGACCTTCCAGTCTCTCCGGGGTAGCAATATTTCCGCCCAAAATAGGGAACTTTTTGCATATAAAATTTTTAATGCTCACCATTTTTTTTCTTTCTAATCCGATTTCCAAAAAATTAACATATTTGTAATCTGCTAGTAGAGACTAACAAAAAACATGCCTACATGGATTATCTCTAATAGTTCTCGAGATATTGCCATTTTAAAATGTAAAATTCCAAATTTGGTCCGACTCAGGTCCAGTTTTTTACGAATAGCGGGATGAAATCGGGGCCAATTACTTTTCTAAAACATTGGTTATTTAACTAAATAAATTCTTATTTAAATTTATTTTCATCGGGATAAACATTAATTGCATTTATAGTAATTAAATGTGCTAAAGTCCCAAAACTTATTTAACAAATTGTGAAAAACAATCTGCTGTAGGCGTGTCCCTATCCGGATTTCATTCCTGCCCAAGGAAATCTTCAGGGGACTTTGTTATTAGAATTTCTAGAGATATTTGTTATGTTAAATCACAAACTCAATGAGAATTTCTTGTCCTCGTCTAGGAGCGAGATTCAAAATTTAAAATATCAAAAAAAAAAACAAAAACAACAACAAAATATTATCACAATTGGCTTTGTCATCTTCCAAATACTACTCTGTTTTTTTGACAGACCTAGCAATGTAGTTACGTTTATTCAAGTAAATCAACAATAGAAAATCATATGTTTTCTATTAGTGTCAGTTAAATAAAAAAATGAATGAAATATCTTGTTCCACTCAAAAACTACATTCGTTTAAAGTAGAAATAAAAAAAAAAAAAATTTTTGCAATTTTTCCCCGAAAAGCACCAACAGTCTTTTACCTCAGGATAAATATTTTCTTTCTGAACTCATAAAGTGTACATACTATTCCGAATGGTATTTTTGTATACAAGCGAGTTGTGTTAAAAAAAAAGTTTTGATTTGTATATACTTTCCCCCCAGCCGCTTCTAAAGTTCCCGAGTAAAAAAGATTTACTCTGATCAGATCTAAAATGTTATGATTGAATCTAATTAGATATAATTGAATATAATTAGGTCTGGTGCCAGATCTGATCATATTTGATAAGATATGGCATTTGCGATGCACTTAATGGGCAGATCTGATCAGATCTAATACCAGATATGTTCATATCTGAACGGATCCAGAAATTTTAACATTTTCATGCCTAGATATAAAATTGCTATTTCCTTATGTCCGTATCACAAGAAAAAGACGAAGACCGCGGTTACCCTCAGATAAATTAGGATTTATTATCACAATTGACGACAGAAATTTTTTGGAGTGAAACGGATTTCATAAAATATTTCAATAATTTACAATAAACATTTGAATATACGTATTAAAATTAAAACAAGCTGTTTTATATCATTTAACTAGAAATTTTAAAAATTATTTAATCTCTCCAATTCTAAAAATAGCAGATCAACCCAGATTTAATGAGATCTAATTAGATCTAGAATGGTAAAACAGATCTAACTAGATTTGGACAGATCAGATCTGACTAGATTTGGACAGATGATATCTGTTTTACGCGGGTTGCCACATTTTTAAGGCAAATATTCACTTTAAACCTCTGTTAAAAATTGTGCACGCCTCCAATAAGGTAGCGGACGTGGTTGTAGATACTCCAACGTATACCTAATTTATTGGGTAAGTCTCTTCCAATAACCGTTTTAAATAAAAAAAATGTTAAAAATTCAATTTTTGGAAAAAACAAATTTATTTTTTGCAATTGTGGGATTACTTTCAGAAAATCATAAATTCGGACATAAATTTCGCATTGTAGACTTTATTTAAATCCAAAAAATTATTGGATTGTGTCTATTAATAAATATTTTATTAAATAGTGAAAAATTACATTTTAACAAAAACTGAACCTTCCTATTAGGATGTCCCTAGTTTTTGTTCTAAAAATAGTGCTAATGGGATTCTTTTTAAAAATGTCGTAATCTACAATTAATTTCCAAGCATGTTTCTTGTTAGTCTCTACTACCAGATTACAAATATGTTAACTCATTTATGCCTGTTCCAAATTTCATTGCAATCGGAGCACTAAGTAAGAAATGTCGGAATTATTTCCAAAAATTTTGTGATATATCCCACTGTGCACTGAGAGAATTATGTGCATGATATCAGTGAATTTTTACATTAGATCTGTGAAGTGTCATTGGAATTCGTAAATTAAAACTTTTCATTTTAATGCAGTTTTTCATAAAATTTATTGAAAAACTTCATTTTAATTATTAAAAATTGCATAAGACTAATGAAAAGGCTTCATTAAAAATGGTTTCATTAAAACTATGAACATTTTTCATATAGTTTAAGAAATTTTTCATTCATATTATGAAGAAACCTTCATTAGCGTAGGGAAAACAATTCATTAAAACTCGTCGAAAAACTATCCCTGTGTAGTTTAAAACTAAAATCGAATACAAATGTCCAACAAATGCAACTAGAGAACAATTTAAAGGCTACATTTGGCTTATTTTTAATAAATTTCAATGAAAATTAAAATTATTCAAGTTCGAGGCCATACTCTATATTACAAAAAGCGTTTATTTTAAATCTACCAAAGGTAGAGCTTGCACATAACGAACAAGCTTTCAATTTATTTTTTATCAATGGTGACAATCTTTAACTTCGAGCTCATATATTAGTTCTCATTTAAAGAGAAAACTAGTTTATATGAATGTTTGATGTTTTGCATGGGATTGTCACTTATTTCAAAACTTGTTCTGATGATGGGAACCTAGACAATTTCCGAAATAGATCTATCAACGCATTCCTGGAAGTGGTCAATTAATAAATTTGAAAATAAAAACTCTATAGATTATTTGTTAGGACAATATCCTAATAAAGAAATATAGATATATATGTATATATGGCCTCGAACTTGAATAATTTTCATTTTAATTGCACAATTAAAGGTCGAAAAAACATAATTTTTATTTTTAATAAAAATTATATCAAATTTTAATTCTGATTTCAAAATTAATTTTGTTTATAATTTTTAGAGAAGAACGTTTATTCTTCTTCTTAACCTCAACATTTCTAAATTAAATTTGTCGAATGCATATTAATTAAAAATTAATTGTGACTGTCTATATGACGTTAAAATAGCACTGTACTAAAATTTAACAAATTTCTTTATTTAAATTTTTACAAAATATGCAATTAAATTGTAAAAATGCAATTATAGAAAATGAGCAAATATATGCATTTATAGAAAATATGCAAATACATGCATTTGTTATAAAATATACAAAAATATGCAACTACAAATCGATGCCATTTTGTTGCAAAATTCCTTGATTCCGAAAAGTATTTGGTCAAAATTGATGTTAGGCTACCGACTATAAACATGCATTTGCATGAATATCTCAGCTCTGTTTATGACATTGTGGCAATTACACGTTTGTTAATTTCATTTAATTTTGTTCACTCTTTTCTTTTTTAAATCATGATAACGAGTAAATGTTGCACCATAATACAACATATTTATACTAAATACCATCTTTTGTAAGTGTTGAAAAAAAAAAAAACAACTTAAACAACATTTAATTTTTACCATTTACACAGTAGCGTACTAACTGACTTTCCTATATTTGGTAAAACAGAAAAAAATTACGAAAAAAAAAAATACAAGTATGAATATAACCATACACTCGTAAAATAAAGTTAGTTAGAAAGTCTGTGAAACGAATTCCAATTATTTCTGTTGTTATAGTTTAAATCTGTAATTTAACTAAAGTTATTAGTTATCTCTTATTACCTCAACAACAAATATCATCCATATTTGAACTAACTTTTCGACCCAACATTTAGTAATTCATGATTTTCAAATTTACAAATGTTGCCATCTAATTTAAACTACTATTTTTTTGTGTCTCCGCAATCAGTCTCTCTTGCAGATGGCGTTATTTTCTCATATTTTTTATTTTATAATTATAAAATAGGCTATATCTCGGAAACTAAGTGAGATAGAGCAACATCGTTACTCCGTATCTCTTGAGTACTCTTTATTAACTACTTATGTTCCCGGTAATAAATATAGACCAGCTTTTGGTCAGATCCGGAAATACCTTCTTAGCAATAATTTTCTGTTGATTTATCTTAAGATTTCGGTGGATTTAGCTAAACTCTTAGTTAATTTTACTACAATTATCAACTCAAATTTAGTTCTTATAAAATTTAGGTCACCTAAATTCAGCAGACTGTGATTCTAAACTTCATTGAAAATTCTGTTGGCGCAAATTCAGCTATTTGTGCGGTAGGTTATCCCAACAAAGGGTGTTTTTCATATCTCTTGAGTAATAGCATTCAAACGGTGCATATTGAAGAGCTGAATAAGAAAAATACGACGAAATTTTTTAGAGTATACTTTTAGGTTCCGACACGCGTTTTAAGATATCAAAAATGGTATGTTTTGTTAAAAAAAAAAGTTGTCTTACTTTTTATCGAAATAGAAAAGTTTCGTTATGTAGAGCATACTAGGAGAAAAATATTTATAAATGTTTTTTAGAAAACTTTTGGTCCACCGCAGCATTTTTAAATTTTCATTTAGTGCACTCTCATAAAAATTTTTAAATTCCATTCAACTGAATTGTGACGGTTGCCACAACCCCCAATTCGGTTACTATTCACCTGTGATAACAAAATTTAATAGGTTGCAGCAACCGAATCAATTCGGTTGGAAGAAATTCTGTTGAGGCAACCGATTTTGTTATGTGAGTGTACATAATAGCTAAATATTTTCTTAATTTTAAAGTTGTATTTATTCGTCCTTTCAATATTTAATAAATAAAAATCTTCGAGCTCGAGGTTTTTCTTAATAACTAAATATCTTCTTAATGTTGAGCTTAGTTAGTTGCCATTTAAGTCTTCTTGTGAAAAAAATCAAAATAATTACAATTATCATATATACGAGAGTGGTCACAAAAATGGCGGAACTAACAAAGAAAACACAACAAATTTGGGAGCATTTTTCTTTATTTCTCAAAATAATCTAATTTAAGCTCGATTCACTTTTCCCAGCGATATTCAATAGTTTCGATATCATATTTATAGTAAGAACAGTTTTGCTCCTTAAAATAGCCATCAACCGCAGACTCCACCTCTTCATTGTTGGCAAATCTTTTACCACCAGGCCATTTATTAGTTTGGAAATAGAAAATAATCCGAGGGCATGCGCGATGAAGCAATTCGAACTTTAATTCATTGATTTTGGTCATGGCAATAGTGGATGTGTGAATTGGTGCATTGTCTAGATGAAACAACACTTTCTTTTTCGCCAAATGCGGACTTTTTCCCTTAATTTCGTCACTTAAACGTTGCAATAAGTTCGCAAAATGTCATGTTGTCTATTTTCTTAACCGTTTCTGGCGTAAACACCTCAGTATTTGAACCGAAGGAGCAGACTCCCCCAGAGTAGAATCTAGCTTGGCTTTAATATTGGATGGACTGAGATCTTTCAAATGAAAGTATTGAATTATTTACAAATTTAGTGAGATTGTTTATTTTTGATGGCTCAAAAAAAAAAATACTAAACAATGTGGCGCCTTAAAACTTAAAACATATGTTTTATAAGGTTGCCACTTTTCATCAAAGTAGGACCACCCTCGTATGCTGAAAACTTAAAAATGCTGCGGCGGACCAAAACTATTCTAAAAAAAATTATATTAATTTTTTTTTAACTTTTGAGCCCTATTGCGATAAAAAGTTAGACAACTTTATTTTGGACAAAACATACAATTTTTGACATCTTAAATCTCGTGTTGGAACCTAGAAGTACCCTCCAAAAAAAAAAACTGTTATATGGTAAATATTCAGCTTTTCAATATGCATCATTTGAGGGATATTACGCAAAAATCTTTTTAACGTTACACTCTATTGTACGGGATGTTTTTTATGAGTGTACTTACGAGCAGAGCACATATTAAAACTAAGCCCTGGTTTCCACAACACGTTCGCCTCTACACGAACGGGTGACTACGTGTATTTTGTTTTTGCATTGCATGTATTTTGTTATTGTTTTTAGACGAACGTCAAGCAAAACGTGTTCTAGAAACAGGGCGTAACTTTTTTAGACAGACAGGCTTTCATTTCATATTAAGACTACTTTTTCCATAAACAGATGTTATGGAAATATTTTGTTATTGCATAGACTTTTTTTTTGATGTTTTTGAAAAATAAAAACTACACACATGCTTGACTCACAGTGGTTCAAAAGAAGATTAACATCCTCTCTATCCATTATTGCATTTGAGTGGCAACAATTTTAATTTTCATTAGAAAACCTTCAATAATTTTTTACAAAATGCAATCATTACTTTCGTTTTCATTAAGCATTAAAATTATTATTTCAAGAAAATGTATTTTAATACATTTTTGTTGTCGTAAGCCAGAGGACAAAGTTAACCAAGTATCTTTGCGAATCAACACATTTGTAACAAAATGGCGTCGATTAGTTAATGCATATTTTGCTATAAATACAAATTTTTACATATTTAGCTATAAATGCATATTTCCATGCATTTTTTGTCATTTTTCGTTGCATAATTTACCATAAATGCATATATTTCCATATTTTGCATGTTTGTAAGAAAATTTTTTGCGTTTTTACAAAATTTATATATTTTATCATTTTTTTTTTCTTCAAATTTATAAATATTTTTTGATACATATTATTTCATGAGAAAGACAAAAATAACCGAAAATCACAATTACTAAAAATGTAAATGTAGTTAAAAACAAATGAAATTTAACTTAAAGAAAGGACGACTTACATTTCAGTAAATTCAACTTACATTGTTATTTGTTTTTTGGACCAATTGCCAGGGTATTACGTCCCAGAATGGGACTGCGACAGGATTACGGATGGATCAAAACTGGATGGGAAAACGGGTATGGGCTTCTGTGACGCTGACTTCAATGTACGCAAATGCTTCCGTCTTCCTGACCATAACACCGTACTACAGGCGGAGGTCACCGCGATTACGGAGTGCATTAAGCAGGTGAATATCATGGGCTTGACCGTTGATATTGTGATTTTCACGGATAGCCAAGCGGCTATCCGGGCTTTATCTACGGACTCTGTGGAATCAATGACGATACTCATGTGTAAAGGGGAAATTAACGATTTCTCTGCACGACGACGCATTGAGATTATATGGGTGCCGGAACACTGTGGTATAGCGGGCAACGAAGTGGCTAATGATTTGGCTAGGGGAGGATCTTCCCTGGAATTAGTCACTCTGGGGAAGGCTAAACCTTTTCGAGCTCTCAAGGCGGAGCTGGTGGACTGGGCTGACACCATGCATAGGACCATCTGGGAAAATGCGGGTGTTGGCAGGACTACAAATATTCTCTGGGGCAACCCGGACAAGGACAAGACGAGGGAAATTCTGAATCTCAGTAGGAAGGAACTGAGTCTTTTGATGGAAATCGTCTCGGGACACTCGACACTTAGGGCCCATCTCCACCGTATTGGTAGGGCGGACTCGGAAGTGTGCAGGGCCTGTCGGGAGGACGAGTAGACCTTGGAACACTATCTCTGTGAATGCCCGGCATTTGCCGGGATCCGGGTCGAAATACTATACAGTGACCCAATATCCACATTGGGGGATTTTAGGGGCATAGGATGGAAGAAGTTGAGGAGTTTCGTCAGTGCGACGGAGTTCCTGGGGTAGTAAGGTGACATAGAACCGATTGTTTAGCGCGCACAACAAGCCGACATTCTGGCTTAAGTGTAAGTCCTCAGGGACTTGCGTCGGATTAGGGAAGTATTTCCCTTCTCCAAATCCTCTTTTCGACCTAAGTTAACCTACCTATTTGTTTTTTACTGTTCAAAAAATGAACCACAATTGTAGTAAAAATTAACCACATATGTTAGTAAAAAATAGGCAAACATTTATTTTTTTAAAATTTGCTTAAAAATTGGACCGATCGTGTAGGCTACTGCATGGCCAGCCGAGGCAGCCGTTTGAATGAAATTATTTTCCATTATTAACCGGAAGGATTGTACTTTCAAATAAAAAAAGAAATTTGAGAAAATATTCAGTAGTTCATTTTTTATAGCATATTCAAAAAAAAAAGTTATTTGGCGGACCCTTTATATAGATCACTAAAAAATAACGAAAATTCACTTTAAAGAAAATCTTAATAATATTACACAAATATTCATTGTAATGTTCCCTTGTTATAAATATTTACTTAATTTTAAATTCGTTTTTTATCAAATTTGACCCACTGTGCTCAACAAAAAAAGACCTCATCTAAAGCATTTAGTTAATGATATTCAATTGTGGTATATTAAATATCAAAATAAATTTGTATTTTTGATACAAATCGTAGGCATGATTAAACCAATCATTGGAAACAATTCATAACTATAACATTTACACAATTAGTTATTCATTAATTTTCACATATTGTTAATTGAAAATTTGTTTAACTTTTATTTTATTATAATGTACAATTCATTAATCCTCATTTGGCCAACACATTATCAGAGTACTGTCATACTGCCATAGCAGGATTTTCTATTCATTCATTTGAAAACCAAAAAAAAAAACAAAAAAAACCGAAACTTCAACAACTTTCCTTTGTCGGTCATACAAAGTTTAATGCCATTTACACCATCTACTGACTAATCAGTAGCATTTCTCTCATCTCTTTGGCCAATGATAATCATTATTGATTTTTTGGCATATACAACTGTACATAAGTGTTTGTGCAAACCATGATTTCAATGTTGCAAAACAAAAATGTCTTTCAAAAACTCTCCTTGTATTAATTTCTTTCAATCCAGTTGTTTGTTCAATTGAAATGCACTAAAAAAAAAAACTGAATGTTAAATTGGATATTTGTTCAAAACCGAATACACTTTGTATTAGTTAACGAACAAGTCTTATGGTTAGCACAGACAATGTTCAATTGTATTCCTTGTAATTGCAGCAAATAATGATAAATGACATTAACATTGAAGTTTAAGTATTTTTTCGGGTTTTTTTTTTAAAAAAAAAAAAAAAAACATTGATGCCAAATTGTAGTTTAATTTATGAGGCGTATTAAATTTCTTCGTGTTGAGTTTAAAATTTCAAACAAGAATGCTTATACAAAGTTCAATACGTGTATGATTAGGTACATTTGTTAAAACTTTGAAAATGAATTTAACTTTTGGTTGAAAATGAAAATCGTAGACAGAAAAAATGGCTTTTTCATATTTATCTTTCCCTATTTTCACAAAATTTGGTGTATGCATTTCCTTGGACCCTACAAAGTTTTTAGTTTATAGTTTTAACCAAATTTTTGAACGCGTCAATTAATTATTACCCAGCAAAAAATAGTGCTTACCCAGAAGCACTTCCGGAAGGCATTACCTAATTACGAAGCACTTCCAAAGCAAACCCAGCAGGCATGACTTTTGTTCGCGATGTCCCACTCGGTATGTCTCTTTTAAGCAGGTTAATAGCGATTCTTTCATGTGCTCTTGGAAGCAATAAATTCATGCCTTCTTAGGCAATAAGAAGCGCTTTTTCGTATGTTGACAACATTTATGCTTCATGGTATGCACTTCCGGAAGGCATTAATTACTTATGAAGCGCTTCCAAAGCAAACTCAAAAGGCATGACTTTTGTTTGCGATGTCCCACTTGGTATGTCTCTTTTAAGCAGGTTAATAGCGATTCTTTCATGTGCCCTTGGAAGCAATAAATTCATGCCTTCTTAGACAATAAGAAGCGCTTTTTTGTATGTTGACAACATTAATGCTTCATGGTATGCACTCTTTATTGCTTCTTTGTAAGCATTATTCACTGCTTCAAAGATTGCATTTTGGGAAGCACAACAGAATGCCTTCCCTAATTGTTTTATTTTAGAAGTATACAAATGTACACTTAGAATACTATGTAGGTAAAGACCACTGCAAATGTAGTTAAAAACAAATGAAACTTCACTTAAAGAAAGGACGACTTACATTTCACTAAATTCAACTAACATTGTCATTTGTTTTTTAATGTTCAAACAATGAACCACAATTGGTGAAAATCGAGCTTCCAGATTTTGACTTTACGGCAAAAAAAGCCCTATTTTGCATTAATCTGCTAGAGAATATTCCAAAGAAGAGATTGTTACCATAATCTTGGATAAGCTCTTCCTACTTCCTGAGATATGTCCAACCCACACATTGTTACTTTCACAAAATACGGCTAAAAAGTCAAAATCTGGAAGCTCGATTTTCACCTTAGACGTATGGTCGTGGACTTTTTTGCTCAGTACAATCCCAAGAATTAGAAACGCGAAGCGCCCATTAAGATATCCAAATCGCCCCACCCTAATATATAAGCATTTCATTTTTAAAGAATTTTTTATTTCGGCTAACTTAATTAAAGCAATCAAGGATATTGAAGGACAACATTTTTAAATTATATTTCGAAAAATAAATTTGTACAATAGCAGAGGTTATGATCGTTCATCTGATAGTCATAGTGGCATCATTTAATGAGTAGAAGTATTTGAATAATTTGTTTAAAAATGTAACTTTAAATGTCCTTTTGAAATGACATAGGATGTGATAACAAAAATCTGAGTATCAAATGTGATATCATTTTGAAGTTTCTGTTGACGCGTTCAAAAGTTATGATAATTCAAACATTGTATAGTTCTTGAATATATGTATGTTAAAAACCTCCAAATTTGAGCAGCAACTAAACGTGAACTATAACGAATTTTCCAACAAGAAAAATTACTTAAAATCCAAATTAACTAGGAGAATATATATACCAAGTTTAATGAAATTTGAAAGACCTTTATCTGAAAGTTTCGTCAAAAGTTTTTAAAACCTAACAAAATATGAATTTTTAAATAATATGCAAAAATATGCATTATTGAAAAAAACTGTAGAAGTATGCATTTTTAACATAATAAGCAGAAGTATGAATTTTTAACAAAATATGCAAATATATGCAACACAGATGGAGACCTTTTTTGTAAAATTTTTTGATTCGGAAAAGTATTTGGTCAAATTCTTTTTTGGGATACTAACTTCAAACATGCATTAAAGTCTTTGATATGTCTATAAGTAAACTACCTAGTCAGAAAAAGACATTTTAACAAGTGTCACAAGTGCTGGCAACAAGGGCTTTAACAATGCCAAAATGATAACATCATTAGACAAAAGGTCCGTCTGTCCAAAAAGTATCGAACAAGCACTGGGGAAACAAAATTTCCAACGTTGGCAAAATGTTGGTTAAACCATGAAATAGGTGGTCTAAAAATAGATTTTCTAAAATAAATTTAAAAAAAGAGTTCATTTATAATTTTTTTTGGTCCAGCCGGGACTCGAACCCTGGCCGCCAGAGTAGCAGCCGACAGCTATATCAACTGAGCTAACGAGACATACGTATAATACATGATAGCTTAAAACGTAAGTGAATCATAACTGCTGGGTAACAGTTGGCTGCGCAAATATGTCAGTATTATATAAGGTTTGGTGGCATCAACTTGCCAACTTTGGAGGTGAAAAATTTGGTCTTAAAAGAACTTTTCTAGAAACATAAAAATCATTTTTATATAAAAAAAAATATTAAAAAGTATAAAAAAATCACTAAAAAAATTATGCCTGGAGCCGGGATCGAACTTAGAACCTTCCGGCTACAACAAATTTTTAATTAAGCATCATAATTTTCATAAAACAAATTCTCACAGGATAGCACTGGGAAAATACTTTTTGCCAACATTGGCATAGTGGTTACAGCAAATCATTTGCCAATGTTTTCTTTTGGGGACCTCTGAAGTTATTGTAAAACATATACTGGGAAAACGCTTGGTAAAACGTCTTAAACAACTGATCTGGCAGTAATATATTTACAATGCCTCGGTTAGCCAGTGGTATGCCATTGCTTGATTTTTTGTACCACTAGCAGTTTCTTACTGGGTAGTGTTATTCGAACAGCGGCTAACCGCTTACACACTTCGCCACTCAATCAATGATATTAAAACGTTTAGTCTTTTTTTCTCACCTCTATGATATGTCATTCATTTGGTATGCATAATGTTAATCAAATTTATATTTTCATTAATTAATTTGGACTAATATATCGTTGTCTTATTTTCAAACGGAGCTATCTACATTTTTTGTGCCACATTCATACCGATTTTAGTATCCGACGACACATTATAAAGAGACTTTCATCATGTAAAAAAATTGGATTGAGCCAACTTATAATATTTGAGTTATAGGCGCTCAAAATTGAAAATTTTTGTACACTAAAAAAACAGTAACATTTTTGCTGGGAGAATCATTGCAGAAAAATTGCTAAATTCAGCAAAAATTTTGATGAGTCTACAGACATTTTTTGAGTGTACATTGGGGTCATTAACTGTTTTTCGAAAGTGCCTTTGTTTTGTATTAAATTCTTTTCGGATTTTCATAAAATTCAGAACTACTGATGAAATAAAGCGTTATGTTAACTGTTAACTGAATTTCTAAAGTGATTTTGTTTCGTAGTAAATTCTTTTCGAATTTTCAAAAAATTTGGCAAAATGTAGAACTACTGATGAAATAAAGCGTTCTGAATAATAAAAATTTCCTTTTTAAAAAATATAAATTGGAATTAGTCTTTAATAACCTTTAACTACACCTGAAATAACAAGTACATTTAATTAAATATAATTCATTTAAAAAAATAGGGTTTCATTAAAAAATAAAAAAAAAATCAATTCAAATACCTGTGTGTTTAGACCAAAAATGCTTTAAAGGTGTACTACATTATAATACATCTATAATATTCATTCAACTGCAATTAAGCTTTAAACTAGAGATGGGTTCTTGAACACAATTTCGTGTGATTCACGTGAATCGCTAGTGATCACGCGTGTGTGAGAGTGAAACCTAAATTAACTCACGCAAACGTAAGTCAGTGTGAATAGGAAAAAATTCTTTGTGAGCGAGTATGCGTGAGTCAAATTTTTGCATGAAGACTGTGTGTGAGTGTAATTTCACCAAATAATAAATGCTTCCATTAATTTGTTCACCGATTTATTCTTTCTGCGTTTTTTTTTTAATATGTACAAAATAAATGACAAAATTAAATATTCTTAGAAATTTTTTTTTTCGCATTCGCAATTTACCTCAATTTTTACATTAAAATTTTTTGTTTTATATAATTTTATTTTGTGTGTTTACGTGATTCACGTGAATTACGAGTGATTACTCGGTAGTGTAAGTAAAAATTGAATTTACTTAGTGGGAGAAGAAAAAAATGTTAATCAGTAGAATTTATCTCTTTTTAGTGTGAGTTACAATTCACTCATGCCCATCTCTACTTGAATTTCGAGTGATCACAAAAATAAAAATCGTTTAAAGAGAATTGGAAAAAAATATTTGAAAATATTATCGATTAGTTTACTCTTTTTAGCGATTTAAAAGATATAAAAAAACTTTACAACAAATATTTAATAAATTTAAAATCATGTTCAATGTTTCCAGTGTACAATTTTAATATTTAAATGTTGGCAATTATTTATCGTTCTTTCTATTCGCAGTTTTAAAGGACTATTTTTCGTCAGAAATTAATAAAATATTTTAAATAAACAGCTTTTAAAACGCTATTGCTTCAATTTGCATTGCAATTGGAAGAAGTATATAATAATGTAGTACACGTTTAAAGTATTTTTGGTCTAAATACTAGGGTTTACAATCGGTTAACCGTTACTCGATTAATCGATGAATATTTAACAAAAAATAATAAATTCGAGTAAACTAAAATGGCAAATTTCGAGTGACGAATAACAAAATATGTTTTATTTAAGTTTATATATTATAAAAACAAATTTAAACTCTTTCGTACATTTAAAAAAATTAAGACCAAAAGATCTAAATATTTAACAAAAAATAAAAAATTTCAACAATCGCACAATTATAAGATAGTGTTAAGTCCTAATGGGGAATGAGCCCTATGGGGAATGAGGAGTAAATTGACCTAAAAGTGACTGGTTAAAGAAGGACTTATCACAGGAGTGGTATAATTTAATACTGAAGTGGGTTAAGCAGTGTCAATTGTTCTAAAATTACCAATCCTGTGACTGGTAAATGGAGGACATACCACTTTACCCGAATGTTTATTAACAAGAAAAAGCCAGTTGGTCAGAATTTTACCCATTGGAAGCTGTTTAGTTTTCGTTTATTTTATACGACATGACCCTTTTGCGACACTCTTGTGGTATTCCCATCTTTGGTTAGTCCTGTGGCATGCCACTATGTGGTTTAAAGCACGACAAATGACCCCCTCTTATGACAAGCCAATGTTAAAGTTGCCAGTTGTTTACAAAGGGTAGGGTTTAGCAGAGGACCGGTCTCTGGCACGAAGTGACCGATCAGTTGGCACACGCAGAAGCGGTCCCATTCCCCATAGGGATTGTTTGCAAGATTTGACTTGTACTTAGTTCAGCTCGGATTGGTTCTTTTAAGCAGGAGAAAAGCTCTTCTTTCATGTGCTCTTAGAAGCAAGAAATTCATGCCTTCTTAGGCAATAATAAGCGTTTTTTTTTGTATGTTTACAACATTAATGTTTCATGTAATTTTAAATTAATTACCTTACTTTTTTAAATTTTGATAAAAAAATACATTTCAAAACTCCGTATTTTGTATTAATTTTGTGTTTTATTATTAAATTAATTAAAAATTGAAAGAAAACTATTGAAACTATTCGAGTTACTCGAACAATCTCAAAATCTTACTCGATTAATCGAGTAATTTAAAACCCTCAAAATCGAGTTAGTCGTTTAATCGAACAAAACCAAACCCGAGTAATTTGAATACCCTACTAAACATACAGGTATTTGTATTGGATTTTGTTGTAGTTTTGTAATGAAACCCTATTTTTTAATGAATTATATTAAATTGAAGGGCTTATTGTAAAAACTTGATAAGCCACATTTATTGTTTTATGGATTTTCGCTGTTTTCTAGACGTCCATTGATTAATTTTTAATATACTCGTAAATCTTGCTTAAACACTTATAACAAGTACCTAGAGTATACACGTCCTGCAAAAGTCATTTTTGTTTTAGCTTTTTAACTTTTAAAAGGCAAAAACAAGCGAAAAATAAAATGTGGCTTATCAAGTTTTTACAATAAGCCCTTCAATTGAATGTGCTTTTTATTTCAAACATAGATAAAGGTTTTTGAAAAATAATTTTAGATATTAAAAAAAAAATATTTTTTTTAATTTTCTATTTTTTTTATAAATATTTAGTATTTATACCACTATATTTCAGCAGCAGTTCTGAATATTGTAAATCCAAAATCACATATGAAAACAGCAACAAAAACTACCATAACGTGATACATTTTATGAAGATCGGACTAGGTTAGGTTGAGCTGGCCGGTCAAAGACCCCGCATAGACCATTAGGTCCCTAGCGTTACCAGATAAGAAACGATAACCACCACGTTAGGTCAGTCGTCAGTGATGGTAGCCAGAGTTCCCCACACCCTCTTAGCAAATGACAGAAGTCTCAAAATTCCGATTTCTGAGATTTCTCCCAGATCTCGGAATAGGTGGTCCCCTAAACATTTCGCCCTGGAGCGTGCAAGAGCCGGACAGTGGCACATTAGGTGCTCCACCGTCTCTCTGTCCCCCGGTACCCCACAGAATCTACATTCGTCACTCTGCAGCCTTCCCGCTCTCTTGGCAAGAACTGCCGTCCAGCAGTGACCGGTTAAAACCCCCACCAGAAGTCTACAGTCGCTCCTGGATAAGGACAGTAAAAGTTCGGTCGCTACGGGATCGTAGGATTTCCACATGACTTTAGATACTCTGCATGTTTCGGTATTTCTCCAAACCGCATCAGCTCTTCGCATCATCGTGGATTCTACATCCCTTTTCAGAGACCGAAGTGGCACGCGAACATCCAATGCCATTTCAACTGGCAAATGGATTCCCCGTTTAGCCAGTTCATCCGCAACCTCATTCCCTTCAATACCCCGGTGCCCACGAACCCAATAGATGTGGACTCTCCTTCCGGACCCAAGTCTCCCTAGAGAGTTCTTGCACTCTTGGACAATCGAAGAGTAGGTCAAGTTGGCGGCGATAGCTTTGATAGCCGCCTGACTATCAATAAAGAAATTAACGTAACTGCCCTCCGTTTCAGAAACAAGAGCAAGGTCAGCAGCCATTTTGGCCGCCATAACTTCCGCCTGAAAGACGCTGCAGTAATCGGGAAGTTTATATGACTCCTCGATACCCAGCTCTCGACAGAAAACCGCTGCCCCGACCCCCTCCCCCATCTTTGAACCATCAGTGAAGAAGTTGAAGGTTCTGTGGTCAGGACGAAGGCCCGCCAACCAGCCGTATTCACTCAGGGTAACACGCAAGCCAGTGGTGACGCCAATTTTCGGGATGGTGTAGTCACTGCTACAGATCCTATCCTCAATGATCTTCCCGTGACCATAAGGTCTCGTCGTAAATTGCCCCGTAGCACAAAGGCGAACGGCGGATTTCCTGGCGGCGCCCTCGGCCACTAGATTAATCGGTTGTAGATTCAGGATTACATCCAGTGCCGCGGTAGGCGTGCTGCGAAGTGCGCCTGTTATACAAAGTTCAGCGAGTCTCTGCGCGCTCTCAAGCCGCCTACAGTAAGACATCTTCTCTAACGCTTTCCACCAAACAAGTACTCCATAGAGTAAAATTGGCCTAGCCACTGCCGTGTAAACCCAGTGCATGAGTTTGGGAGATAGACCCCAAGTCTTGCCTAACATTCGCTTACATGCATAGAGCGCATTTGTAGTCTTTTTAACTCTCTCCTCTACATTGAGTTTCCACGACAGCTTGCTGTCCAATATGACCCCCAGGTACTTTGTGTGGTCCTTCAAAACAAGATTGGTTCGCCCTAGCCTAGGTGTGGTCCACGGGCCCACCTTGGTCTTATGAGTGAAAAGTACCAAATCCGTCTTCTCTGGATTTACGCCCAGTCCCACTTTGGTCGCCCACCTGTTAATGATCCCAAGTGTAGTCTCCATCACAGAACTGACGACATCCAGGTATTTGCCAGTGACAATGACGGCTACATCGTCTGCATACACAGTCGTTGAAGCCGCATCGCACTTAAGCTCCTCGAGAAGACCGTTAACAACAAGAAGATCGGACTAGAATTTAAAACAAAACAAAGCTACTTTCGCAAAACATCTTATGATCCCATTGTACAAAAACTTTCAACTTTGGGCGCCTATAACTCAATCTAATTTACATGATGAGTGTCTCTTAATAATTTATCGTTTGATACAAAAATTGATATTAATTTCGGGATACCCAAAATGGGCCACAACTTTCGGTCCGTCTTTAAAAGATCATTCTAACACTGGTTTTTTGCAAAATTAGTTTGAGCTATCTACAACAATGTTTATTTTTAAATGGAAATCAGCTATCTACAGTACATTTTTGATTTTATAATTACTAACTGATACAAATGTGTTTTTTGTTTTATAATAACTGTTTCGTATATTTATAATATGCTTGTTACGAATCTGGTCTCAGAAAACTTTCAGCTGCAAACGATTCTGAGACATTCGCTATGTAAGCATGAAAATAATAAGTATTTGAACATAATTTACATAAAACATAATTATCAGCGCTAACTACTCAAACATTTTAACCAGCTGGGCAAACAGCTAGTAAACTTAATTTGAGAACGCTGAATTTATTGGACATATCCCCTTTTTAAAATTAGCACTAGTTTTTGCGATATTTTAAATTTTATGCAGAAACTGTTGATATTCAATACAATTTTTATAGCTTATGTCATATCATTTAGATTCATTGACTGAAAAGCAGTTAGAAAAAACATTTCGCGTTAATTGCTTCTAACACGGTTTTCCGTAAATTATTCCTAAAGTTTTTTTCTCTATTGCGTTCATTTTAAAATGATGTTTCTTATAATGTGACACGTATTGTAAAAATTATTATCAAAATTTTTAAAAAAATGGGCGAATAAATTTATTTTTTGCGATATAATGTAATGTTGTGAATACTCAATAGAATTAAGTTGATATAAATTCAATAAACTAGCCAAATTGCAAAAAAAAAAATAGTTTTTATAACAACTTAATATTGAACTCTATATCGCGAATATCGTAAAAACAGGCGCTAACTTTTAAAAACATCGAGCACCATCGAATTTAGCATACTCTGGTTAACAATAACTACATCTTCCCAGTCGAGTATTTACAAATATCACAACACGGCTTTAATGGTAAATATCTGTATTATTATATTATTTCGGAAATTATGTTCAGCATCACTTCCGCTATTACCATACCAAACTTTATTTACTTCCAGACCAGTAAAAAATCAGAAATTTCTAATATTAATAAAATAAATTAAAAGGCTCTATCTACCAGACTTGGGCGACGTCAATTACATTTCAAATTCGTTCACATGTGAAATTTTTCTATATTATTAATAATTTTAGACATACGCTCACACTTGTGGGCTTAAACGCTTCCTTGGAAAATTTTCAATTTTGTCAATACCAGACATGGGACATAATTTCAATAAATGTGTATTCAATTACAGGCCAATTACTTTTTTATGTTCAATTACATGTAATTGGGTGTAATTGAGTAATTGCCCTGTAATTAAATACCCAGATGTTGTTTCTAATCCCCATGTTGGGTATTAAACATTTTACAAATTTTCCAAGGAAGCGATTAAGCTCACATGTGTGAGTGTTGGTCTGATATTATTAATGATATAGAAAAATTTCACAAGTGAACGATTTTGAAATGTAATTGACGTCGCCCATGTCTGCTATCTACTCATGTTGACTAATTTTAAATAAAAATACGGAGCTATCTACTGTAACGCCACCAATATTACGCATTATTAAGAAAAAATTACATGTAGTATTCAATAGCAGTTTTTAATTAAACTTGATAAAGGTCGATTTGCAAATATTTTTAATTTGAGCAAATTAAAATTTGTTTTTATTCTCTCCTGAACCTTTGTATGGTAGTAGATAGCTCCGTTTGAATATACGACAACTATATGTTAATGTATTTATTAGCATAAAACACAACAAAATTTTGAAACAGAAAGTGAATAAGTATTTCCTATTGCTACGAATCTGTTATATTCAAAAACAAGTTCACATCATCATTTAAAAAAAAAGCAAAAGAAAATAAGAGATAAAGAAGTTTTTTACATGCTACAACAAGAAAAAATCCCAAAATACATCTTCAAATATTACGTAATATTTAAACCATGTCTGCGGTTTTGTTTGTATTTTGTACAATATTATTTCATACCAACAAAAAAAAAATAGTAAGGGAAGGTTCCTTATTGCGGGCTGTTAACTAAAGTGGACCTTTCGTTTTTTTCGCGTTGCATTAATATGTCAAAACTGTCAATTACAAAGTAAGTATGTGAAAATTACACACCAAAACCCTGGGACATGAAACCTTAATTTTGGGGCGTAGAAAGATATTTCAAGTTTTAGTTTGCGTTGGTTGACTTAAGCGATTTTTTGAGTGTTTTTTAAGTAATTTGACATCAAAATCTTTTTTGAAATGACTTTATTAATTATATATAATTTATAACGAGCTTTCAACCTCCGTATATTTACAAAAATAAAGCAAATCAAACATATTAGCTAAGTTGATAATAGTATTTAAATTTGGCTAAAGATCTCATTAGAACCCGAAGTTTTAGAAAAGAGCTTTAACAAAAAACCTTTTAATCATAAATTTTGTACCATTGGTATCTTCTTAGTAATCAAACACGTGGCTAGGATCTTTTCCTAACAAGCATCATGCCGTTACTATACTTTGAAGAACAAAAAAGTTCTATTTATATAAAAAAAATTAGTTTTTACGCTGGCTCAAGTAATATTTTTTAAAATTGTATTAGTTTTTTGTTTTTCTATACATCGAGATTATTTTTATGTTATTTTTAATTTATAACGAGATTTCAACCTCCGTATATTAACAAAATATTTATTCTTTGTTTGTCTAAACTTAAGTCTAACAATGACGATCGCCCATTTTTAGGAGGATACAATTCATTTATATACAAACCGAAACGTCAGGGTAATAACCTTTGACTTATACTGAAATCTGTTAGATGAAATGTTGTCTCAAAATGGACGGCCATCTTTGTTAGTAAATAAAATAATTTCCAAAGAGATTTCCATGTATTTTACTTAAAATACACTCAAAATACTCGCTTGAGTCAATTTTCTGCCTGTTATTCAATAAACAAAATAAACAAAAAAGAAACGGACTTTCGGTATTAGTTAATATTTATTTAAAATAAAAAGTTATATTTTATTGAAATAAACGAAAAAGATCTATTGTTTTTACCGATTTTGTGATTAATTTGAATTAATTTTAGCACTGGAAAATAAACTAAAAAGTAGTAATTTTTTTAAACTGATTTTGAATTAATTTAATGTGCATATTCAGTAGTCTGTACTGTATTGTTTCAGAGATTTTAGACAAATGGTGTACCAAATGTAAGAACTTTTGGAGACGCATTATCTTGTATAAGAAACATGTTCGAGGATTTTTATGACTCCAAAAAATGTGTTTTAAGTTACATTAAAACTAGCGTTTTGTTAAAGAATTATAATTGAATTAAGCTCAAAAAATTAGTTATATTAATGCCTATTATATTTAATCGAGGGGGTGTCTTTGAGCTTTTTCCGACATTCATTACTGTTCGGCTTTCATCACACTTTTTTCGAACAGCTTTTTAACCTTTATTTTAAATAAATGCCAACCCTAACACACTACATAGGCAGTATTGGTATCAAGATTTTTGTTTTCTGGAGTACATCAAAACTGCGTTCAAAAAATCGGAATTTCATTAGTTTTAGACATGTTTCCACACAAAAATGTATTAAATTTGGTTACATCTTTGAAATCTTAAACGTGAGATTGGATCGGTAAAAAAAAGGTGTCCTTTATTTTTTTTTTCTTTATCACATATCTAAATTTCATTAAGACTGGAGAGAACCCATCGGGAGACTCTCCTTCTTAATTTTTTTATATAGCCCAAATACCAGGTGTAGGGTACAGCACCCATAAAGTATATGGAATGTGCAAAAGTGTTATTTTAACCGCTCCCCGAACATTTTCCGGTACATTTAGGATCAAAAATAATTTCCGTCTAAAAATTGTTCCTCTCGGATGCAAATATGCCAGTCAGAATCGACTTTTACCAATAAACATGGACCAAAATTTGTTTAAATCTTTTTTGGAGTATAACTCTTAAACTAGTGGTTTTAGAGAAAATTGCTATATAAGCATTTTTAAACAACATAAAATGACGCAACATTTTTCTCATAAGCATTTTTTAACTATCAGTGACGCGTCATGATGTTGTAAGCGGGGAAGAATTCTTCAATTTTGTCACATGACAGTGGTGCACACCACCACTAAACCAGTCACTATAAAAAAAAAAAAAATATGTAGGTACATTATTTTTTGCTGGGCAATCGATTGAGACTATTTATTTTAAAATCGGAGAGGCGTCGTCCAAAAGGTGATCGCTTTCATATGGAATTGCTCAGCTATGACACAAATTTTGACTGTCACCGCTTACAACATCGTGACACGTCATTGGTAGGTAAACAATGGCGCAGTGCGATAAAGCCATGGGCAGTAAGGCCATATGGTCTTATTTCACCGTTTATGGAGAAATAAGACCATAAGGTGTTTGTTCCCATTTCATTTGGAAATAAAGCCATTATGGCTTTATTACTCAAATAAAAAATTTTGGTTCAACAAAAATGTAGTATATTTCATTACAAAAAAATAATATTTAGAGCAAATTTACAAATTTCACACAAAAATTACCAAATTCACAAAAAAATTAACAATTTAACAAAAAAAATTACGTTTAATTACACAGAAAAGCTTTCTTCAGCGAAGCCGAGAGTGGAACATACTGGGGGAGAAAACCCCTAGGCCCGGCCGAAGGCCGTCTACGCAGAAAAACTTTGCTCGGCAAAGCCACTTATTATTTATAGATTACTTTTACACAGAAAAGCTTTCCTCAGCGAAGACGAGAGTGGGACATACTGGAGGAGAAAACCCCTAAGCCCTGCCGAAGGCCGGCTACGCAGAAAAACTTTGCTCGGCAAAGCCACTTATTATTTATAGATTACTTTTACACAGAAAAACTTTCCTCAGCGAAGCCGAGAGTGGGACATACTAGAGGAAAAAACCCCTAAGCCCGGCCGAAGGCCGGCTACGCAGGAAAATTTTGCTCAGCTCAAAATACATAACATGGCTTTATTTCCCATTTGGTTGCAAAACGAACATGGCCTTATTTCCCAATGAGTTGGAAAAGACGCCATATGGCATTATATCCCATTTGTTTTTTTTTTTTTTTGAGAAATAACAGTATATGGCCTTACTGCCCATGGCGTTATCGCACTGCGCCGTAAACAATGCTTATGAGAACAATGTTTGCTATTTTAGTTTTTATAAAAATGCTTTTATAGCATCTTTCTCTTAAACCACTAGTTTAAGAATTATACCGCAAAAAAGATTTGCACTAATTTTACTCCATTTTTAGGCCTATTTTCATCCGAGAGGAAAATATGAATTTATTTTGTATCCCAAGTACCGAAAAATGCGCGGGGAGCGGTAAAATTAAACTTTTGCACATATAGGCGGCCTAGTGTAGGGCAACATTAGGGAACACTCCCTTATTATTAAGTATATTTAATGTTGTTATGAATAATAATAAGAAGATGATGATGCTGAGAATGATGATGCTGCTCTTATGAATAAATACGAATCTAGTGTATAAACGTATCATGATTTGAATAAGAAAATAAGATTTAATTTTTATAAAGTTTATAATAATTATATTGCTGATGATGCTGATAAAGAAGAAGTGTTCGAGTGATGTTAAAAATTTAAAATATGCATAAGTAGTTAAAATTATTATACTTTGTTAGTAGAATGAATGTTTATTTTCATATTATGACATAAACCGAGTATTATACATTATTAAATCATTATTACTACTAGTTTTTTTTTTTTTAATTCGAATATGGAAAAGGTTATTAATCTTAAACTTATAGCCAAGGGGGCGACTTTTATGCAAATGTATTTTTGTTAGTCAGTTTTTCAAAAACAAATTTGACTAAATATTTATACGAATCAAAGAATTTTCAACAAAATGGACTCGATTTGTTGCAGCAAAATGTTTGCATATTTTATTTTATTAAAACAAAAATTTGTTAAATATGCACAATTTGCATATTATTTGAAACTGCATATTTATGCACATTTTTCAATATTATTTATGTATGCATGTTTTGTTAAAAAATCATATTGTGCTCAAAAGGAACATAATATGCATAATTCACATTATTTTCATGTTTTCAATGTCAATCCAAAGTCAATTTTTTTAATGATTTTTTACGTTTTTTGTTTTAAGTTTATACTAAAATGGTTACCATTTTTGGATTAGGCATAATTTAACACAAAATACAAAATTTAAATTTAGACAAAATCTTAACCAGTTCTGGTGTAAAAAATAGTTCGTTAATGTTTTAACTTTAATTCTATATTTATCCGATAGAGGGAGCAGTAAAGGGCCAAAAGCAACTCAAGTGCATATTTACTATGGTTTTCACTCGAATAAAAATTATTCGATTAATAGAACGATCAAAAAGGAAATTCGAACGAACTTTTTAAAAAAATATGATTTTTGAATAACGAATAATTCGAATGAATTTTTACGATTAATCGAATAAAACGAATTATTTAAAAAGACTTTTTATAAAATTTACCAATTTTGGAAAAATTTGTATAAAAATGATAATGGACAAAATAAAACATACAACCATAGCCCTCCATTGAAAAACTTATTGAAACTTTAAAACTTTTATTAATCGTTTTCCAGGATACGGACTCTTTAATAATGGTTAAAGATTTATGATTTGACGTTCAAGCAGGAAGGAAGGAATTCACAGATAAAGTGAAGTCGTTGAAATATAGCATGATTGATTTTTTAAGTTTAAACTATACAAAACTACAATAAAAAAAGTCTGTAAAGTCAGCAATATTTTTTCTGGGAGGATCCTTGCAAAAAAATTACTAATATGTATCAGAAAAAAAAAATTGGTAAATTCAGCAACGTTTTTGTTAAGTTTACTAATTTTTTTTTGCTGATATAAGAAATTTTTCTGTAAGGATCCTCCCAGCAAAAATGTAGCTGACTTAACAGACTTCTTACAATTTTGTGATGATAGGGTAAAATACATTAAATATTTAAGTATTTTTGAAATTATTTTAATTATTTTATTGGCTCGATTAATCGAATAATTTTAAAAAATTAATCGTTTGATCGTTCGATTAAAAATTATATAATCGTTTATTCGACCAAAATAAAAATCCAACCCTAATATTTACACAGAAAAACTAAAATCCAGTTTAAATTAAAATATTTGCTGCTCCAATTAAAAGTTTAATTGAATTCATTCATACTAAAAAAATGGAGTATAAATTAAAATAATTTGTAACTATTTAATTGATTCCAGTTTCAATGTCAAACACATTTTAGTAAATACTACTAAAAAATTAATTTAAATTGTAAAATATCACTAAAAATTGGAAAAAAATCGTCAAAATTTAAAAATATTGTAAGTATATACAGATATACGGTAAACAAATATCGACTGCTTAAAAAGAAAACTAGTTGTAATAAGATAACAAACAAGTAAGGACGCTTTCAAAATCACGCTTTATTAAAAGATATTTAAATGTATGTAATCATTAATTTTACATCTTTGTAAAATTATTAAATTAAAGATTTTGAATTATTTATTTGTATTATTGTTTTCAGTTTTTCCTGAAGATGAACAGCGAAGCTGTTCGAAATATCGAAAAGATAATAAATATTAAAAAAATAAAACTTTAAAAAAATAAAATTTGAATTTTATTTTTACTTTATGACTTTGAGTCAAACCAAAAAAAACTCATCACATATTAAAACAACAGGTCAACTATAAATTTCTAACAATATTGTAAAAATAAAAAAAAAAATTTTAATTTAAAAAACTTGATGAAATTAAAAAAAAGCCAAAATTCGCGCATATTAAAAAAGCGCTAAAATTGGTATAAAAAAAATATGCAAAACTTAAAAAATCGTTAAAATTTGAAAAATCTACAAAATTAAAAAAAAAAAAAAAAATACAATCTTGAATAACATCGCTAACTCAGCTAAATAAAATTTAAAACGTTCTCATCTCGTAAACATTTTTTATTTTTACCATTTTTGTTAAACTATTTTTTTAAATAAAAATTTAAGTGACCCGTGATTTTTTTAGCTGCCCTATGTCATGTTTAGGCGTTAATAAGTGGGGTCAAATATTGCCCCATTTTACGTTTTATAGGTTTATTTCGTACTATTTAAATTAACTATAAACAATTTTGGTATCAAATGAATGGTATATTCACTGGTGTCCTTAGATATTATATCTAAGGACTTTCAAGTATTTTTGTTATTCAAAAAAATGTAATTTGAGTAACATTAAATCTTGCGTTGTAAAGGGTCCGCCATCTAACGTTTTTTTTTTCAACTAGTGCTTATTTCGTGAATGGTAACACTTAGCTCATGTCTGATTTGACAGATAATTAGTTTTATCCTTCCGCTGAACGAATATGGTTGTGTATACGCTCGAACAACGCTGGGAAATATTGCGACATTACTTTGAAAATCATGGTAATGTTGCAGAATGTGTGCCGATACACCCAAAACGAGTCACTGTTTGGTGCGGATTTTGGTCCAGAGGCATAATTGGGCCATTTTTCTTCGAAAATTAGCAAGGAGTGGCCGTTACAGTCAATGGCGATCGTTATCGGGCCATGTTGAACGAGTTTTTGTTCACAAAAATTGAAGAGGAGGAAATACAGCTGCACACAATCGATAATGTGCTTAAAAATTGGACCGATCGTGTAGGCTACTGCATGGCCAGCCGAGGCAGCCATTTGAATGAAATTATTTTCCACTATTAACCGGAAGGATTGTACTTTCAAATAAAAAAAGAAATTTGAGAAAATATTCAGTAGTTTTTTTTTATAGCATTTTCAAAAAAAAAAAAGTTATTTGGCGGACCCTTTATTAAGAAATTGCACTAGTCTAAAAATAACGTATAGTAATGCCTATTTAATTTAATCGAGGGAGTGGGTGTCTGAGCTTTTGCCGATAATTAAAGCTTTTTCAGATAATTAAAAAATATGGCAACTCTGGGTCCACTATATAGCCAATATGGGTATCAAATTTTTTGTTTTCTTGAGTACTTTAACCATGAGTACACATAAATCTAGTTTTCGTAAATTAAAGACAGGGTTTGCTTTATGCCAACTAAGTAAATGGACAAAATTCAAATATAAATTACTGCTAAGTAGGCATGTTTTTTTTTTCAAAATGCATGTCAATATTCAAAAGTGAAAAAATTTAAAATGAAAGTAGTTGAAAAAAAAACAGTTTCAGTTTTTTCTCAGTTGTCTGCATTTTGTATTTCTGCCAAATGTTTTTTACTATATTTGGGTACTGTCTTCCTCTCGTAGTGTTTCACGTTCATTTGGAGTAAGTTTTTGCGAATTGTTTCCTTGGAAACGATAAGTTTTCTGGCCAACTTACGATTTGATGACCCACTATGATTAACCTCCGATTTTTTCAATTTAACAAACTCAGCGTCAAATTTGTTCCTACTTAAGGAAATGATGTAACAACTTCGTTTTTAGGATACGGTACAGCATGTCATATACATTTTCCCTTAAACTGTTTTGTTCAACTATTCTCATTATGCATTTTTTTATTTTTGAATATTTACAATAATTCTTATAATAGAAGATTTTATTGACATGCCTTTTGAAAAAAACATGCCTAATTAGCAGTAATTTATGTTTGAATATTGTTATAATATGTGGTTTTGGTGTTTAAAAAATAATTTATAATGTTTAAAAAAAATTAATGAAATAATTTTAATAATAGTTTTCTTTTAACAATGAATAGATACTGGAAACTGTGAAAAAATCAGTGCAATTTAGTAGATTTTAGTGTTTTTTGCTGTTTTCATTTTACTAATATTTGGCAAAAAGATTCTGCAGATTTTATCGCTTATTTTTATAAGTTTAATATTAAACTTTAAATTGAAAGTGAGAAGTGAAATCAAGCAAATGTTACATAAAAGTGTTATTGACAATAATTTTTTCGGTGTAGTTTTAGATATTTTTTAACTTACTGCGTATGATCAATATTTAATTAGGTTTATATCACTCATGCGTTAGAGTATTTTGTAGTAAAATATTAGAAAAACTTACCTAAAAAGAAAAAAAATAGCAAAAAATTTATTAAGATTGATTTATAAATATTTAAAATTAAAATAAAATATTATTCATTATATGAAATTTCCTTCTGAAGCAGTAATTTCTTGAAAACTATTTTTTTTTTTCAATTTTAAGAGAAGCAACACGCAGAAACTCTTCTTATTTATTAATGTGCTTCTTTGAAAAGGGGATAGTGGAGAGATGAAAGGTGGGAAAAGATGAAGGGCTTCAAACATGGCAACACTCTAATTACGCGAAATGATGTCTTAAAACAGTTGTTGCTCGCCACCTGATGGAGAGTTGGCGAACTTATTGGTTCATAGCCCTGATTCATTATTTTACTTCGTTGGGGTTAAGTGATATGGGAACACCGAAGGCGATACATATGAGTGATAGAAAACTTATACATACTATTTTTGTAAATTGATGTTGCCTTCATCGAGAATCGAACCCAGGACCATCTGTGTAACAGTTAACGCGTTAACCATGTAGAAAAAATCTGGATACATCCTGAAAAGAGGTATTGCCAATTGATTTTAGGGCCAGACAGAGAAAGGAGAAAACTACTTTAAAAAAATTTGGGGTAAAATTAAACCCCTTATATGCTTAGTGGTATGGTTAGTGCGCCCCGGTAGGCTAGTTGGTAGCGTGCTGGCTTCTCAGTGCGGGGGTCGTGGGTTCGATTCCCACCAGAGCCACTGGTCTGTTTTCGCTACAACGCGCCGAAGGCCATAGTAGCATAGTATCAATAATAACAAATAATATAAAAAATATGCATATTTACACAGTCGAAAAATCTGCACGAAAATGGCTCTAAAAAATTGGTGAAGCGGAAAATCTAAAAACTTTATTGGCGACCTCTATATTATAAAAAAAAAAAATTTATCTGTTTAGGTCCACTGACCTAATCCTACAGATATGATTTTGCGACATGGGCGCTAAAAGACGCATTTAACAGTTTTATATTTTATATATTTTATTTTACCCTTCCTTGAAATATTGTTTCTTTTCAAGTAAAAATAAAGAGTTTTATGTGGAAGATCACATAAAAATATTTTATTCAAAAATCTTGGAGGAATTATATAATATCAGTGATTATGCATTAGTGCCAAGTACGGAAAAAATTAAAATATACCATATCAAGTTTCATCGATATTAAACAAAGGAATAAAAGGTCAGTCTTTAATGGGTTAACCTTAAACAGACCCCTTTTTTTTAATAAATAACATTAAAAACTAAGTAATTTTCGTGTTTGTTAAGAAAAAAAAATGTTATATAAAAAACGTGATTAGGAAAATCATCTACAACATTGCCAAACTGAAGCTTCAGTTTTAAAAACAAAAATAATAAAAAAAAAAATACCAGAAAACTTTTTAGAAAATCTTCAACTTGAACTTGAGCACTTTTAGTTGTTTCTGAAGATGTACCATTATCATCGCCTTACAACAACATATAAACTAGTATACACCATCAGACATACATACATACAAAGACAATGTAAATTTAAGCGGTTACATACCAATAATGAATGAAGGAGTGTTTATGCCTGTCTATGCCACGTCTGCTAACAAAACTCTTATAAAGTTAGGAAAGATGTATTACAGAAAAATACTCAATCAAGTATTAGACAATAGATACAACAATAGAAGAACCCTATTACATTACTAGCAACTTTTTTGTGGTAATAAAAAAAAAAAAACAGACATACACACTAGGCTGCTTCTTAAAAAAAACGAATTTTCGAATTTTAGACAGGACAACCCTGCGTTAGATTAAAATTTATTTAAAAAAAATTCTCTAATTTTTTTAAAATTTTCCACAAAAAAAAAAATTAATGGTCGCTACCAGACTTTGAACATTTGCCCGATTTTCAAAAAGGACATATTTTCATAAAAAATAGTTTAAAAAAAAATTAATATTAAATTTTTTTATATTAGTATATTTAAGATTGTTAACCCTTAACCACACTAGGCCAAACAAATTTCTAAAATTATGGATTATTTTCAAAGCTGCAGTTATGAATAAAAAATTTTACAAAAATTTTAAGATTTCAAATATTAAAATACTTGTGGGCGCTTTTCTTTAAACACATCATCAGAATTAAAAAAATAAATAAGATTGAAGAGATCCCTCAATCCGCTTAGCGTGTGCACCGATTTAGTTTCAGAGGATTCGGAGGAAAGTCAGTATTTTTTATAAAAAAAAAATATTTAAAAAAAATATTTATGGTGAAAGCAACTAATTTTACACTGTAAAATGTTTAATAAGATCAAAGTTACTCACAAGGGAGGTATGCCGACCCGAACTCGGAGACTTTAATAAACTTTGGTTTGTTTGGTAAAGAAGCAAAAGACACGTGACTCATTCCATATAAAACCATCAAAAAATATCCAATTTTCAACCTTTTAATTTTAACCAAACTTAGTATGGAAGGTAAGTGTCATCGTACAAGTTTTGGGTTGTTATCTCTAACGGTTGTGGAAATATCGTATTTTAAAGATATGGACTACAAAATTTAAAATTTAGTAGTCCATATCTTTTTAACGGTTAAAGCTACGCGATTCACTGATACCTTATTTTAAAGCCACTGTTGTCGTGCTTTAAATAAAATAATTTTTTGTAGGTAAAATCTATTTTTTGTAAAATCCACGCTATATTTTAAAAAACTTGTTTTTTTAAATTTAAAAAAAAAAAATTTATGTTAATTATGCTATGCTGTTGCCAAATAAATATGTGGAGCTCTTACTCTTACTTAACAAAAAATTAATATATTAAAAAAAAAAAAATAAAAATTACAGTTTTGCAAAAGTAGTTGAACATAATTGCCCATATTATTGATACCTCATTTTAAAGGTACTTAAATTGTGGTTTTACTGGCTCACAAAAATAATTTACTTCTTGACGGTATTTCTAAAAACTGGTTTTCTAAATTTTTAAAACAAAAAAATATATATTAATTATAAATTAATCTTCCATACCGCCACCAAATCGTTATGTGATACTCCTGCAAGTATCTAAGTTCTCAGCTTTTTAGTTAAATTTTTTCTCATTTTTGCTCATAAGTCAGGATATCGTAACAGCTCCACATAGGAATTTGGACACGGCATAGGGAACTAATTTTTATTTAACAAATATTTTTTTCAAAATTTAAAAAAAAAAAAGTTTTTTGAAATACAGCTTTTTGAACCGCGGTTTTTGAAAACAATGCATTTTACAGTAAAGAAGTCAATAATTTGTGTGCTTTAGTAAAACCACAGTAGCTTTATAATGATGTATCAATGACTCTCGTAGCTTAAGACATTAAAAAGATATGGAATATTATGTACGAATACTTCTTTAAAATTTTCGAATATTTTTCATATTTTGAAACGCGATATTTCAAGATCCGCTGGGATTAGCTGTCCTACATTTGGACGAAGTTATACTTATATGATGTACATCTTTCTTCTATACCAAGTTTGGTTGCAATAAGAAAAGTTGGAGGAAAGCGAGTGGTTGATTTTATATGCTTTCAGTCACGTATTTTTGTTTTTTAGCTGCCCAATTTCACGTTTAAGGGTTAAAAAGTAGGGTAAAAAAATTTTGTTTTTGTATGAAAACTTGTCTTTAGTTTACAAAAACAAAAATCTTTATACCCATTTTGCCTATATAGCGGATCCAAAGTTGCCACAGATTTAATGCTGGTAACATTAAATCTGTGACTACTCTGGATCTTACTCAAAACACATTTTTTGAATAACAAAAATACTTGAAAATCGTTAAGCATAATTTGTACACCAGTGAATGTGTCTTCAAAAAACCTTTCATTTGATACCACTTAGTAACGCCTGAATATGAGATTGTGAGTCTAAAAGAAACACGGGTATCTTAATTGTTTATTCTCTACAACATATCCAATATTAAATATTTGGCATATCGTTAACCCATGTTAATCGGTATCGTACAAAAATTATTTAATATTGTTTTTTTTTTGCAATTTTTTAAAATAAACACTTTTTATGAAAATTTGTCCTTTTTGCAAATCGGGAAAGTTTTCGAAGTCTGGTAACGACACCTAAATTTTTTTTTTAAATTTTTAAAAAATTTGGAAAGTTTTTTCATGATTTTTAATCTAACCCAGGGTTCTCCCGGCAAAAAATCGACATTTTTAAAAATAAGAAGCAGCCTAACACACACAAAAGAAGATGATGATTTTCTTAAAGGCCAATGATGAAAACATTAAAAATCGTGAGTTAAACTACATCAAAACCAGAAACTTGGCAATAACATGAAAAAACTATTATTAAATATTGTTCAAATAACTGCAATATTAATAATAATAGAGGAATTTTTATTGACTATTTTTTATGACATTTCAAATAACAAATTGGTTGTGTTGTTATTTACAATTGTTTATAAAAGAAACATTTTTTAAAAACTTCCGTTGTTTTTAATGAATGAAAAACTAACAAATATTTATGAAAGTTACATATATATTTAATGGTGTAGGTAAAACTAGAGTAGAGTATACAGATTTAAAAGTTATATGGATGGACTGATCAAAAATTCGCCCCAAAAGAAACTAAAAAATAAGTCAAGCCGCTAATGGAGCTCAGTTCATAAAATCGGTGAAGTTCACAATATTGACTGCAAATGACTTAATAAATTGCTTTTTTAATCGGAAGTTAAGCTATTTCGTGCCAATAGTGCTTAGTAAAAATTTTAGCGAAATCGGTCAATATTTGGAGGTCGCTATATTACATTGAAATATTTTGAAGAATAATTTCGGCGATTTATGATAACTAGGGCAACCAGAAATACGCTGTAAAAATCGGGTTTATGTCCATAAAAAATGCAATAAAAAACAGAAAATATTCTGTACAAATTTTAAAAATACGATCTTAAAAGTACATTTTGCTTTAGAAATCCGTATCAATCAATTAAATATTTGCTCATATTCGGAACTTGCTTCACATTTTTTTATACTATCGCTCAAAACATATTGTTGTTTGTTTTTTTGTAATATTTATGTATGTAGTTGTTTTTTATAAATGTTTATGTATTAGTAATAAATACTTAAAATTCATTTTAATTAGATTTTATTAATTCTCATTAGGTTTAGTATTTTATTAAGTTAAATAATTTTATTTCGGTGATTTAAATCTAAATATTAATTTATTCTAAAACATAATCAAATTGATAAAATAATTTTTGAAGTTAAATTTTGTTTAATAAAAATGTAACCATTTTTTTTTTTTATCAAAAAAATGTTAAATATAAATTAAAAATTATTAAAAAAAAAAGTGCACTGGTTTCAACAAAAGGGGCAATTTCTGCAAAAAAAAACAAATACAAAATTTTTTTTTGGCCATATTCCATACGTTTCAATAGAAAAAAATAAATTATTGTTCAAATAAGTATAATAAATCAATGTTATTTATTCTTTGCACATGCTAACTTTATTAAAAATATTTTAGTACAGCTCTTGTAGACATTTATTAACAAATAAATATTTATGATGTGCGCCCCGGTAGGCTAGTTGGTAGCGTGCTGGCTTATCAGCGTGGGGGTCGTGGGTTCGATTCCCACCAGAGGCACTGGTCTGTTTCCGCTACAACGCGCCGAAGGCCATAGTAGCTAGTGCTCGGTTAGGGTAATAGTATATAATTTGTAATTATATGATTATTAATTAATAAAAAAAAAAAAAAATCTGCTAACTAAATGGGAATTACATGCCCTTTTAAATTCAATGTTATAAAGTTCAATCTGTAAAAAACATTTGTTATGGCAAATTTATCCAATAGTTTTTTTGCTTTTGGAGAAGATTACTTTTAAATCAAATGAGTTATTATTTAATAATTCAATTAAAGAGTTATCAATTTCTTATTGAATTGTTGGAGGAATTATAGCAATTAAAGTTATTGAATCGGTGGTTTTCGAGATTGAAATGGATTTTTATTTTTTGTGTGATATAGTCTTAAAACGGAAAAATCAAATTTTCAATAATGGTTTAATTTTCTAAAATCTTTATGGCAAACCCCAAAAATTTAAAAAAAGTTTATGAATTAGTATAGTGTTATACTAATATAGACAGTCGAAATTAATTTTTAATTAATATGCATTTGACAAATTTAATTTAGAAATGTTGCGGTTAAGAAGAAGAATAAAGGTTTTTCTCTAAAAATTATAAACACTATTAATTTTTAAATCAGACTAGACTAGTTTCTGCCTTTTTATGGACAGGCTCATCAGCGATTTTCCATTTAAATTGTATTATTATTTGTGTCTTATAATTTTTTTTATTGAAAAATGTAATTGTTCAAAAACGAGAAATAAAAAAAAACCCAAAAATGTGCTCTAAAGATAGGATGTTGTTCTAAAAATTACAAAAATATGCTCAAAATTGGGGATTTTTTTTTGTCAGAAATATGCTCTTATGGGCAAAATATGCAATAATAAACAAATAAAACAAATAAACAAAAATTTTCTTTAACAAATCTATCCAGAGTAAAAAAAGATTTGATCTGATCAGACCTACAATGATATGATTGAATCTAATTAGATATGATTGGTGCCAGATCTGATCATATATGATAAGATATGGCATTTGTGATGTACTTTATGGCCAGGTCTGATCAGATATAGGACCAGATCTATTGATATCTGAACGGATCTAGAAATTGTATAATTTTCATGTCCAGATATGAGCAGATCAGGTCATATGGGATAATATCTGGTGCCATATCTGTTCATATCTAAAAATATATCATGATCTCTTTGTCCAGATCTGGTACCAGATCGTTTTCAAAAGCACCAATATAAAAATCCTAATCTTGTTTTATGGATCTAATAACGTAAATAATAATACGGTTATATAAATTTGCTAACATTTTGTGTTGAGTTTCCGGTTATTGTTGTCTTTATTTCATATACATTAGTTCCACTCACGAAAAAAAAAGTTTCTTTTATATCCCCCTCAAAATCTACTTTGGTTTGTTTAATGACGATCCCCAAAATATTTCATGTCTAGCATTAAGATCCCGTGATCTGGACCATTTTCAAAAAATGATTTTTTTTTTTTAGTTTTTCAAAGAATTTCGTACTTTAACCAAAGACTACATATACAATATTAGTATCGCATGAAAGGTTTTTTTAAGGCGCGTCCAAACAAGTCAACGCATGTGCAAACATATTCCTTTTTTCAGAGATATTTTTAAAAAAAAAATTATTTTAAATTTTTTGTACGGAAATTTTTGTGATATAAATATTAAATTGACATATTTTAATCCTTGGTCGATTTAAGTAAATACATGTGGTTTAAGATAAAAATGGACATGCTTTGGCATGTTTTATATACCATTGGACGCGCCTCAAAAACATATTTCTTATGACATCACTATTGCACACTTTGTCTTTAGTTAATGTACAATATTATTTGAAAAACTAAAAAAATGGTCCAGCTCACGGGATCTTAATGCTAGACACGAAATATTTTGGGAATCATCACAAAACAGATGATACAAGGTGAGAGGTGGACATAAAATAAATTTTTTGTTTTCCATACAAGGTGAATCGGTTTAATATACATACATATTGCGAAAAAAATTTAAATTCTTTTATTTTAAACATAAGGCAATGATCAAAAACTTTGTTGAAAATCTATTTTTGGACTCGTTATTTGTTCAACTCCAGTAAGTACATATATAACTACTTATTTTTGATTTTTTGAAAGCTGGAAAGTAATGACATTTTGTGCAAGCGAGTCATTTTTATTTTTATCTATCAAGTATAACATGTCGTGATAGCTCAGATGGTATAGCGGTTGACTGACAACCTGGAGTCCCAGGTTCAAATTCCGTTTGTACATTTTATGAAAAAAAAATTGTCAATATTAAAACAATTTTTTATTAAATTGTATTTTTTTTTTTAATTTATTTTTAGTCATTATTTTTGTCCATATTGGTAAGTATATAGGTAATCACCATGTTTTTCTACACTTAGTGTTTATATAAAAATTGACAAAAGAACTATTCAGCAAGTATTTGGTATTGGTTTAAACCGAATTTTGAACCCCAATAAAAATAATGTTGACTAAGTACTACTTTCAAATTTTGAAACTGTTAATTTATTTTAGCCAGAGAAAATACATGTTTTTGGTGTATCATAAAAACAAATTTAAAAAAAGTAAATTATCCGTTTATATTTAAATGACATCTGACAAATTTATTTTAAAATTTATTCCCATGTTAAACTTAATATAAAATTAAATTGTAAATCTACAACTAAATGCAATAAAAAGATTATAAATCATTAAATAACTTTAAGCAAGACATGGAAATGAAACATTTATGTTTTAAGGCAAGGTCGTCTGAGTATCAAAAACAACGTTATGTTTTAAACAAAAGTAACCGGTTCCACTTAAATGACATCTTCCATGAAATGTTAAATTTTTTATGAATTAAAAAAAAAAAATTTTTAAAGATAAGAAAAAAACAAAAAGAACAGTATAAAAATTCATGTTAATTTAATGTTAAAATGCCAACCCGGTTAAAAAACTTCATATATGTTTAAAAATGCCCAGTAAAAAACGCTGCTTACATTCAAGCACGTTTGTAAGGGAGTAAGTCAAAAAGAATCCCTTACAAACCTGCTTACATATGCTATGATTTTTATATGGCGAATTCCCACTTGGAAGCATTACTTTTGGGAAAAATAAGCGCTGATTTTAGCGCTTATAAAAAGCTGTGATTTCAGGGCTTGCAGTAAAACCGTATTGCATGTCTATATTATTATGATATAAAGTAATAACATGAATATACCATAATTAATTTATTTTACATAAAATTCTACTTCTAAATTCTATTGTTGTTAAAATTTTTGACATATATTATAATCATTCAATTTTTTTACCGCTATACGTGCTAGCTCTTCAGAAGCATTTAAATGACTAATTATTTTTTATTACATACTCGAAAACAGTCGGGAAAATTGGTACAGATCGTTTATAATACACGATATGAAAATTTTTGCATTACAACCTGCTTCCTTATAAGGGATTAGGGTAAGCTGCTTACAACCTGCATCCTTGTTAGGGAAAACAGTAAACTCAAAATTTTGGTTTGTTTATTTTTATACGAAAATTATTCGTTTCCTTTGCTGCTTTTCAGTATTATGTAATGGTAAGCCCTTACAACAGCGCATTTGTTTTATCCTGCTTCTAAAAACACGAAAAATTTTTACTGGGTGTTCATATATATTCATATATGGTTGCATATATGTGAGATATATGTTTTATATATGAGCTTATATGAAAGTGTAGGTGACTCCATATATCCATATGGTCATATGTGAAGGAATATGTGATTTCATATTTCCAAAAGCAACTCATATATAAACATATATGGCAGTATATGTTATTTCATATATGCAAAAGACAGTCATATATGGACAAATAAGGAATTGTATTGAATCCCTTATGTGCATATATTTCACATTTCCAAAAGCAACTCATACATGAACATAAATGGAAGTATATGCTATTTCATATATGCAAACGACAGTCATATACATAAAGATTTGATTTGAATTTAATTTGTTTCTAAACAAAGATTTAATTGAATCAATAAATATTTTTATTGATTTTTAAATATATAAATAGATATTTTATTTTAGACGCAATTATCATATTATTTTTTCATACACTGTATGTATAAATAGAAAATTTTCTGTATAAAATACCAAATACATTTGAAGTTAACAAACAAATCAAGGACACACACAAACAGACTCAGCATTGCAAAAAACACACATACCAAAGTATAGATCACACACTTTTTTTGTGAGTATCATATTTTTTTTTGTAGAAGTTATTTATAACTTTTTTTCCTTTTGAATTTTAATAAAAGGTTTAATTAATAGTATCATTGCCGTGATAGGTGCAAAATCAATTAAAATATTTATTGATTCAATAAATTTTTTAATTGAAACCCGTTTTTAGTTTTTTCTGTGTATGGACAAATAAGGAAGTGTATTGAATCCCTTATGTGCATAGATTTCACATTTCCAAAAGCAACTCATATATGAACATACATGGAAGTATATGATATTTCATATACGCAAAAGACATTCACATATGGACAAATATGGAAGTGTATTGAATACCTTATGTGCAAAGAGAACTCATATATGAACACATATGTGACTCCATACATCCAAGAACTACTTATATGTGGACAAAAATACAATCCGAATTTTTTGTATTAACCCTTTCACTACCGACTTTCGGTTTGTGGATATATTTATATTTTGACTTCAGATTATTGTTAGGGGTCCTTAAATCTAAAAGAAAGAGGTTTACATGCATACCCGCCTCCTCCTCCTACCCACCAAAAATTGAGCACGAAAATTGAAGTTTTGAAACTTCTCATCCCATTTTTAACACTAAAACATTCGAATAACCAAAAATTGTTTTTTTTTATTTTGTTCTAGTCATGAGGTGAAGCTACAAGTAAAATTTCGTGACTTGAGCTTGACTTACGAGATACCTCAAACTCCGCTGTTTTCTGAGATAAAGGTTCATTAAAAAAATCGTACATTCTTAAAAAATATAGCGACTATATTCCCAGTTTTTCCATATAATGATTTTTTTGTTCAATGAACATATTTAATCAAAAATATAAAGTTTTATTGCATTATCAAAATTTTTATATTTATTTTAAATGTGTACAAAGTGTAGTGTACAGGGTTAGTCAAAGGGATAAGTTACGTAGTTTATATTTATTTATATAACTTATTTGTTAAAATTTGTATAAAATGACGGGAAAGTAGAGTTTTTGTATGTGCCAAACAAAATTGTTTTCCTACCGGGCTTATGTACGCAAAATTTTAAAACCCGAAAAAAGAACCGTTAATAAAAAATATGATTTTTTGATGGTTTTATGAGTGCTTTTTTTTGTTGTTTGTTTTACTGAAAGGTTTTTGTCAACATTACAAAATTATTAATTGTTAGTAGTTTTTATCTTAAAGTTAATTTCCAGTTATTATTGAGTTTTGAGTTCATTGTCATCGTAAATTTTAAAATAAAAATACATACAAACTATGAACCTATGAAGGTGGGTATATTTTTAAATGCATTAACTAAATTATTAAAAAAAAAAAAAAAAACTTTATGATTTTAGGCGTTTAATGTTAAAAATACAAAAAGAAGGCTTTTATGAAATTGTTGCAAAAATAAAACAAAATTGAAGCCTCTTGGAAATGAATTTTCATTAATGTTTAGACTTGCAGATTTTATGCAATTTTTTTTTTCTTTTTGCAAATGTTTTTGCATTAACAAGATTTACAAAGTTTCAGTTATTTTCAGTGGAATATGCCTAGTTTCCGTTTTACTTTAACGTTTTGTTCATTTGTATGGATGTTTTTTTTTGTCGGTCTTTAAATTTTTGTAGCTTTTTTTGAATTACAAATAATTATGGCTTCAGGTACAACTGAACATAAAACAACAAAAAAAAAATTGCGTCTGGCATTAAAATTGCATTAAAATTTTTCGTAAAAGGGGCAGGGATAGTATGCATGCGTGTAAATAGTCGTATTTTTGTAGTTTTTTTTTTTTTTTTTTGGTTTTCAGTATTTTTGATGTATAAAATTTCAATTAATTATTGTAATTTGTACGTGTATGTTTAAGCATGTTAAGTTTTTAAATATTACTATTGTATTGTATTGTTCACACATGTACATATTTTCCTGAATATAATTTTAAATAAAATTTTGTAGATTTTTGTTGGACTTCCGTTATACTAAAGCATCGTTTTGAATATCAAAACGATTGCATAAGGGTACACACAGAAAACAGTTTTGTTGCTGCAACCGAATTTTTTGCCAACCGAATTTTTGTGGTTCCACGTACTATCAATATTATTAAATTTTAATATTATTGTAACAACCGACATTTATTTACAAATTTCGAATTTTTATTGTAACAATTGAATATTTTATGTTAGTGGACTATAATATTCTATAAATAGATTCACATGTATTCAACAAAATTTTATTAATAAAAAAAATGTTATGCCTCAAACTAGGCTCGAACCGGCGATCCTCCGTTTGTCAGGCAAGTACTTTACCTCTAGCGTAAACCTAAGTTAAATATGTTTTTTTCAAATTTCAACCTTGAAATTTTCTAGTTTCAAATTTAAATATTTGTCAAAAAATAGATTTGTATGTAAAACAGAAATTAGTTTGCTAATCTCAATATTTTATTAGAGTTACCAAAACTATAAAAAAATTTTATAAAATTCTTTCAAGTTTAAATATAAATGTCTAAAAATTGATTTGTATGTACAACAGAAATTGGGTTGCTAATCTTAATATCTTATTAGAGTTAAAAAAACTATTAAAAAACTTTATATTATTTTAAAATTGGTAACGAAAGCTAATTTTTTAAATAGAGTGACTGTTTTTTGCAGGCGAAACTAATATTCGATTTTAACTGCAAATATTTTATTCAAGGGATAAAATCCCCGAAAAGTGGTTGGTATTAAAGATAATGTGGAAGATAACATTTTTTCAATATTGATAAGGGAAACCAATAGTTTGAATGATGTGACTGTGTTTTGGTTAATTTTATATATTTTATGTTTACTTGTTCTGATGTTGAATTTTAAGAACTTGCAATTAAAATTATTGAATAATGATTAAATTCTGTTGGTTACAATGCAATTTCAACCAATTAATTCTCTGTGTGTATTAACATTTGTGATTATAATGTGTATAAAAAGGAGTAGTAGTTACGTTCATATTTAATATTGAATTATATTTCGATTAAATTTTCAATTTATCAATCATTCATTATATTGAGTTTTGAAAATGTTATGCATTTTAAATATTTTAATTAATTTTGCTGAGTGATGTAGTGAATTTCAAATTAATTTGATTAAATCTGTATACAAATTTCAATATCATATCGAAACATTAAACCTATAATGCATAAGGCTATCGTAAGGCACTGATAAATCTTTGAGTGTACAGCGTACAATCAGGGAATTATGTCGCCAACATCAACTGCAAATGTCAGTTATTGTACTGAATTTTCAGTTACTTCTACTAAAAATCAACTGCAATATGTAAGTATTTTTAACTGTTAAAACATAATTGACAAGAGCACTAGATTAGATTAGATCAGAAGGCACTATGCACCGCGACCTATAAAGCCAATTATCCAATTATCCTATTAGTCAAAATGTTCGCGATGTCGGAAGGCGAAATGAAGCGATCACCTAGAAACCTAAGTCTCCTATCACAAAGCCTGGGACATTCGCAGACAACATGGCCCAAGGTCTCAGACACCATCTCACAAAACCTGCACATATCCGTGTCCGATTGACCCTTCCTGTGCAGATGGTATCTGAGATTACAGTGTCCAGTTAAGTACGGTTAAGTTAAGGACAAGAGCACTAAAAACAACTGCAAATGCAGCAAAATTTTGCAGTTTAAAAAAAGTTGGTTAAATTGTTCTATAAAAAAACTGACCAATGACAAATCAAAATCTTCAATAGAGCAATTTTTACAAAAATATGTTTTGAATTTGCTAACATTTAAATTTGAGAATTTTCTCTAAAACTATTCGAGACACAAAAAACAACTTTAAGGTGAGTCTAACGATGGGTTCTCACCGATCTTAACGAAATTCGGATATGTGATAAAGAAAACAAACTAAGGGATCTGTATTTTTTAGCGGCCGAATCAAACGTTTAAAGGCTAAAAGGTGGGACCAAAGTTAAATCATTTTTGTATGAAACATGCCTGAAATTAAGTAAAATCAGATTTTTTTTTTTTTTTTGAACGCAGTTTTGATGTACTCAAGAAAACAACAATTTAGATACCAATATTGCCTGTATAGTGTTTTAGGATTATCATTTATTTAAAATATTTAACATATAGCTGAACAATTACGAATGTCGGGAAAAGCTCAAGCACCCCCCTCGATGAAAGTTGATAGGCATTAAAATATGTACATGTTTTTTTAAGCTTAATCCAACTATAATTCTTTAACAAAGCGCTAGCTTTAATATCACTTAAAACACATTTTTTTGGATTACAAAAATACTTGAAAATTTTAGGATATGTTTCGTATACGATTTTCATCCAACCGAATTTATTCATGACAACTGAATTCGGTTGATACAACCGAATTTTTGAGGTTGCAGCAACCGAACTAATTAGGTTGGATGAAATCTTTCGGTTTTTATGAGAGTGTAGCAGTTAATGCTTCTTCAAAAGCTTTTTCATTTGGTACCACATCTGTCTAAAACTTCTCTCAAATAATTCGAAATAAGCCGAAAAATGAAAAATGGGGCAACATTTTTTAGAAAAATTACAACTGATATATCGTACTCTAAAATGTGCAGTACAATATTACACTAGTTAAGCTATGTACAGACGGTTGTCAGATCTTACAATATTGTAAGATCTGGCAATGTGCTGGCAATGTACTGACAATGAAACATGTTTAGCAAAAGGTAAATTGTCAGTTCAGACGATTGTAAGAAAACCTTTCAATTTCATTGTCAGACAATTGTCAAACAATAAATTTATCTGCCAACGAAAATTGTCAGTTCACACGGTTGTCAGATTCTTTTATGGCAAAAATTGCCAGATCTGTTGCTAGACATTGCCAGAACTAATTAATTGATGATTTCATTACAATTTCATTGATATAAATTGTAATGAAATTATTTTCATTACCATTTGTTTAATTAATGATAATGAATTTCATTGATTTGATTTTAATCGACTAATGGTAATGATTTAAAATTTCATTACCATTAGTAATGAATTAATTAAAGGAAGAAAATTGCAATTGACTGAATGCAAATATCCTAGGTTTGGGAAATATTCCGAAAGATTAATTTTTTATAAAAAAACAATTATTTTTTTACCCAAAAAAGTACGTGAAAATAAAAATTTAATCACTCAGATAATGGATTGGAACATTGGTCCAAAATGGAACGATATGGAATGAAACGGGGAACGATTGGAATCGGAGCACTGTACACAATTGTGTTGTCGTACGTGAAAATAAAAATTTAATCATTCCGATAACAGAATGGAACATTGGTCCAAAATAGAACGATATGGAATGAAACGGGGAATGATTAGAGTCGGAACACTGTACACATTTGTGTTGTCGGTAGGAACTTTTTGTTAAGGTTTGCAAAAATGTTGTCCATGTTGCGATATCATGCTTAGTTTTCGAGATAAAGCCATTTTACAAAATGGCGATATTTTAAAATGTCCAGTATCTCCAAAACTAAGCGAGATATACCAAAACGGACAAAAGTTTTGCTCCACAGGAGCATTAATATACCCTTATAACATAAATAGGCTAGGTCCGAGAGAGATCCCGAGAGAAACATGCATCTGCCATTGTCAGATGCATTAATTTAAACACATCTGCCAATAAAAATTGTTTACAATGTCTTGCATTTATCTGACAATGGCAACGTAGGGTGTTCACACGAATGTCAGATGTCTGACAATATTATTGTCTTGCAATGTACAGACAATGCATTTTCTGACAATGTTGCAAGACAAAAGTTGTAAGTTCAATCTGTTGTTAGACATTTTCTGAACATTTTTCTGACAATATTGTAAGATCTGACAACCGTCTGTACATAGCTTTAGTTGTCAAAAAATGAGTTGCTTATGTTGCATACGAGTGCAGAAACGGTAATGAGACTACTTTTCTAGCTACCAGTAATGTCACCGGCATAGAATCATTACTTTAACAAATATAATAAGGACCTTCTAATAACTAGTTAATTTTAGTATTATTTTAATACAAAAAAATTATGTACTACACTCACAAAAAAAAGTTTCATCATATTGAAGAAATTGTTTCATAAATCGTTTGCCATCAATTATTCATCATATTTAAGAAGTTTTCATAAATACGATTAAGAGTTTCATAAAAATGTATGACAAATGTTTTATAGACCTTCATCATTTCATAAACTTTGTGAAAATAAATTTTTCCTTTTTATTAAAAAATGGTGAAATTTAGAAACAATAAATTAACATTTTAATTTTTGTTTTAAAATATAGAAAATATCATTTGTAATTAAATTTTTTTAAAAACTCAAAATCTACGAGAAATTATTTAAAATTCTGAAAAATCAATTAAATATTATTTAAGTTGTTCTTAATGTTAAATAGCATTAATACAATATGAAATTTCGGAATTTTAAATGATGTTTTTTAAATAGAAAATCATATTTTTTTAATTTCATATGAAAATTTTTAACTTGAATTGATGTATATTTATGATACATTTCATAAAAGCTTATGAAGCAGCATCATCCTATTTATGAAATGTTTCATAATATTTATTTATAAATATATGAAGGATATTTTGTACTAGTAAGGATTTAATTATTTTTGTGTAGAAATAATTCATAGAGACCATGATATGGTCATTATATGCGTAATTCTAGTTGTTTATGAAATGTTTCATAAATATTGATGAAAATGTTATATTGGACGAATATTGATTATACTTATTCCTGTTTTTAACTGTTTGCATAAGTACTTATTTTTATCATTGGTATTTTAAGTATAAAGTAATAATCTCATAATTTTTGGAAATCTATTTTTAGATTCATTATTTGTTCAACTCTAGTAAATACATAATATAACTACTTATTTTCGAATTTTTCAAAGCTGGAAAGTAATGACATTTTGTGCATGAAAGTCATTTTTGTTTGTATCTACCTTATATAACATGTCGAAATAGCTCCGATGGTAATGCGCTTGACTGACAACCTGTAATCCCAGGTTCGAACACCGTGTGGGGACTTTTTATTAAAAAAAAAATGTTTTCAATAAAAAAAAATATTTTTTTATTAAATTTAGTTTTTTTGCAAATTTATTTTTAGACCGTACTAATAAGCACATATTTTTGATTTTTCGTAAGGTCATTATTTTACGCGACATCCCCCTATAAAAGTACACTAACAAGAAGACAGTGAAGTCAGCCACGTTTTTGCTACTAGGATTCTTGCACAAAAATCACTAATATCAGCAAAAAATTTGCTAAGTTCAGCAAAACGTTTGCTGACTTTATGAAATTTTTTGCTGATATTACAAATTTTTCTGCAAGGATCCTCCCATCAAAAATTTGGCTGACTTTACTCACATTTTTGTAGTTATTGTATTTTTGGCACAAAGAAAGTTAACCGCAGTGATCCAAAATTGTGCGTATAATTGTCAACGCTAAGATGAATAGTGATATTTTTTGGCGGTCACGCCTCTTTTAAAGTGGTAAGACCCACCACTTTAAAAGAGGCGTGTTGAAAAACTAGTGTCGGATCCGTCTGTTATTATTATTGGAAAGCCGTTTTGAGTGCCTTTAAAAGTAAATATAATATTATTCAGAGAAGGGAGTGGGTTAAAAAATATTTTATTTTAATAATAACAAGGGAAGTCTCCCACTGGGTTCTCTCCAATTTTAATGAAATTTAGATATGTGGTAAAGAAAACAAAAAAATTAAGGCACACTTATTTTTATGTTTAATGGGTTAAAAAGTCTGGTCAAAAATTACCCAATTTTTTCGTTTAATTGGCTTATATATAATTTATAATTTTGTTTAGAGAACTTTTAGACAAATGGGGTACGAAATGAAATAGACGCATTAACTGGTATACGAAACATGTCCGATTTATTTCAAATATTTTTGTTATTCAAAAACATGTTTTTTAAGTGACATTGAAACTCTCGTTTTGTTAAAGAATTATAGTTTGTTTAAGTTAAAAAAATATGTATATGAATACCTATTAAATTTAATCGGGGATGCCTGAGATTTTTTTGATATTCGTAATTTTTCGGCTTTTATGTGACTTTTTCAGAAGAGCTATTTAACCAATATTTGAAATATTTTAAATAAATGGCCGCCCTAACGATCAATAAATGTGTTTTCTTGAGTACAACCAAACTGCGTTTAAAAAAATCTGAGTTTCATAAGTTTCCGACATGTTTCCATAAAAAATTTATTATCTAAATTTTCTTTATCTCTAAATTTCATTAAGATCGGAGAGAACTAATCGGGAGACTCCACTTGTAAGCAAAATTTTTACAAACATCCCAGCAAAACCACACATTACCAAATCATGGGTAAAGTAATGTATCGCCATAGGGCTTCATGCATTACTTTACACGTTACTTCACTGATGAATTATACAGGCGATGAGCCTCAAAGTAACTCATTACCTTGTAGGGGGTAAAGTAACTGGTTACTTATATGGTGGGAAAATGTAATGTGTCTATAAATAGATTTTCATAAAAAAAATGCATAAAAATTTTTTTTTACAGATATTTTTTTTTAATTAAACAAATAACTTTTTTTTTTATTAAATAAATAACATGGTCATGCTGGGATTCGAACCTGGGGATCTCTGGTATTTAACAATTAGTTAGGCGAGAACTCTACCAACTGAGATATCGATATATACAATATTTGATTGCTTAAAATGTAGATGAGTTGTTGTGCTTCGTGTTTTCGTTCGTGATATCAAAAATATGCACCTTACCATTATGCTTACAAAAAATCACAAAGTAATGTGTCTATAAATAGATTTTCAAAAATATATATTAATAATTACTTTACGTTTATAATTCATGCATTATGTTATTGATGATCGGTAAGTCATTATTTTATGTTTTGAAGTAATGTAAAATGTAATGAGGTCTCATTACAAGGTAATCCATGAGTGTTGAATTATCGGTAACTCATTACTTTTTGTTGGAAATGATACAGGTAAGGAGTACACATTACAAGGTAATGCATTACTTTATCGCACCCATTGCCAAAGTTTTGCTGGGATTTTTTACAATATAATGTTTTACAAATCCTTATTAAATAATTTATCTATTTTTAAACTTTTAAAAATTTGTATCTTTTCCATTTAATTGCATATTGCCTGCCTGTGTTATGCATTTTTTAATTGTTATAATTACAAGTTACAATAACTTTTAGCTTATAAGAACTAGTTTTTTAATAAACTGTTAAACTGTTAAGAATATTTAATTTCAGCATTTTTGTTTTCTTTAATGTTCGAATCTATAATGCATTGTGCAAATTTTTAAGTAGTAAAAACTCGTTGACCTTACTTTTGAAAAAACAAATCGAAAAAAAAAAATTTAAACGTTTAAAAGTTAATCAAATGGAAACGTTAACACCAATAAATTTTTCAAAAAATATCAATGCACTTAATGCATATTTGTATGTATAAGAAAAAATTTAACCCTCACATGTGCGAATTGGGATTTGTTAGAATTTTGTTGCAAATCCAAATAATGTAAAAATTGCATTAAATTAGTCAAAAATCAGTTTTAAAAATAGCAGTTTTTAAAAAAGTACGATTATGGAAAAAAAAAATATATGTAACTTGCTCCACGAAAAGGGACCTCTGCGCCGAAAAGAAGTTATTGAGAAAAACGCGTTTAAAAAAAGCGCTTCGTTTTTCCGTGTTTTGCGCATGGTTATGCAACTCTTCCTTCAACCTGATCATCTGGCGATGTATTTCGACTCTCTGGTACTTTGTACGATGTTCACTATGCAGTGTTGCCTCTATGAAAATTATTTCTAACAGTTAAAAACTGTTTTTGCTAATTTTGTTTTCAAAATTACTAGAGCTGTTTTATTCCTTATCAAATTATCAATGTTTTGGATTTAAGCCGATAGAATTATTATTATTATTACTCCGGATGGATTAAACTTAGAGAGACAATGGTATTAATACAAAAATATAAAAGAGCTTGTTTTCGATAAGAAAAAGTGCGATGATGTGGCTCCGAAGCCACAAAAACCGATGAAGAAGAAGGCAGCGAAATCCGAAGAATTTACATCAACCGAAAACAAGGCAGTCACCCAAAAAATAAGAACAAAAAAAACTGACTGAAAACAAAACTGAGACTCCTAAAAAATCGGTAGCAAAAGTGGAAAAAACTCCCTAAGAAGACAGCTGCAGTTGAAAAAGCTCAAGCTGATGTGAAAACCAGAAACAAAGACGGAGATAAACAATCTATAAAGAAACGTGCTACAATGGTGAATAAATCGGAGATGAAAATAACAAAAAAAAAACTGGAAGAACTTTCTAAAAAAAAAATCAGACAAAGGTGAAAAGCAGCAAAATACAGAAGAACCACCAAAAAAGCGTGTTAGGAGTAAAAAAAGAGTAAAATTTTGATATTTTTGTATTTTTGTACCTTTGATATTGAACTTTTTTTAAATTTCAAATATTATATATATTATCTGTTTATATCACATTTTTCAATTTGTTCATTAATTATGTTCATCTTTACAGGTGATTTGTAAAAAAACTAAAAGACATAGAAACTTGCGTTTTGCGGCATTTGAAAGAGCGTTTTTTTTTTCCTATAAGAATCACTCAAAAAGTAAAAAAAAAATTTTTTGGCGCAGAGGTCTCTTTTCGTGGAGCAGGACACATATATATTTTTCTAATAATAGTGAATTTACATTATAACTAAAATCGGGTTTAAACCGGATTTTGGTGACAATCTGGTTACGAAACGTAATTTTAAACCAGATTTTTCATAGAAATTCATAACTAGATTGTCGGATAACTCTGGTTTAAAATTACGTTCAAAATTAGGTTGTAGCGATACAACACTGTGTTTTCCCCTATTTTGGGGGAGAAATTTTGCAAAATGTGGCATAAAATGACATTTTTTTATTGAAAAAAAAATTCAATTTATCATCCAGTTACTTATTTTTGTTCCCGGCGAAGACAATTTGTGCAAACAACATTGATATAGTGACCAGGAGAACAAAAAGAAATTTCGAGCGGTCAGAACACTTTGTGTTTTAAGTGTTTTATATACTTTGCATTTTCGGAAAACAATGAGACTGGAATAAAACTTAACTTTTGTTGTGTTTTTTTTTTTTTTTAATATTGTACTATACACTCATAATAATCTATGCTAAAAATACGAAACAAATTTCAGAACAACGAAAATTTTTTGTAAAATAAACTAATTTTCGTGTAAAGTTTTTGTTATTTTAACATTTTTTCGTATTTTTACGCATGGATTATTATCAGCGTAGAAGTATAATTTTGTATGCAAAGCAAGTGTTTTGCAAGTATAACCCGCAAAATTCACTGCCCCTATTAATTTTACCAATGTTACAACTATTAGTAGCATTAACTTTTTTTTAAATAAAAATTCAAACTTTTTGAATTTCCAACGTTATGCCAACAGTGGCAAGCATTAATGGTGACTGTTATTAATCGGGTAACAGGACAATACTCTCAATATCGTTAATCCTACATTCCGCCACCACATAACCGACTGTCGGCGACGCTTTACCAGTACTGTGCCGATTGTACTTTTCTGCCTGGGAAGTTACGAGTTACCAGTAAGTGTACTGTAAGTGTAATAATCCATACTTAAAAATACAAAATTATTTTTCGTATTTTTTTTTGTACAATGTACATACACTCATAATAATCCATGCTAAAAATACGAAACTAATGTCAAAACAACAAAAACTTTCGTAAAATGAACAAATTATTTTACGAAAGATTTTGACATTTATTGGTATTTTTATGCAGTGTACATTTGGAAATATAACAATATGTTCATACACTCATAATTATCCATGCTTAAAATGCGAAAATAATGTCAAAACACTTTTGTAAAATGAACAAATATTGGATTATTTTACGAATATTTTTGTTATTTTGACATTTATTTATGCATGGATCATAGTGTCCGACCGAACAGTTCGGCCAGAAAATGCATTTGGTCTGTATTCGGTATTTTAAAGCATTATGGACAAATTTGGCGGTTGGAAAAATGTTTATTGGGCTGATGAGATGCTATTTTGAGTGTCAAATTTGAAGAAAAGCCTGTAGTTAACAAAGAGTTCACTGTTCGGCTTCAGAAAGTTCCGCCAAATTGAAAATAGTTCGGCGGCCGAACTTTTAACTTTATAGCTAAACTTTGGCTTTTCTCTTAAATTTTATACACAAAATCGAATTAAATCGGCTCAACAAACATGTTTCCAATACCAAAATTTGTCATCATTGCCTCTAGATATCAAAAAACCGACAAAATATAGTTTTTTGGCCGAACTGTTCGGTCGGACACTAATGGATTATTATCAGTGTATATAAAAAATTTCATAAATTTAGAAATTTTCTAAATAATACACAGAAAAAAAAAATTGCGCCAAGTACACATTTTGTTGAATAAAAAAAAATAATCAATTACTTTTTTAATTGATTCAATTAAAAAGTAATCAATATTTTTGTTTATTTAAAGTAATCAATATTATTTTAAATATTGATTACTTTTTAATTGAGTCAATTAAAAAAGTAATTGAGTCAATTAAAAAAGTAATTGATTATGTTTTTTTTATTCAACAAAATGTTTACTTGGCGCATTTTAAGAAATATTTTTTTGTGTGTACAAACAAGATTTTGTTAGTTATGTTTTACACAAAGTACAAAAGGATTGTAAAATTACAAAATTTTCGTAAATAATACAAAAACAATTTTTAAAATATAAAAAATTACAAAATTATTTTGTATTTTAACAAAATGTTTATGTTTACAAATGTTTTTTGTGTTTTTACAAAATTTCGTAAAATATAATTTTGCTATTGGAAACAAAATATAATTTGTGCATATTACAAAATTTTTCGTAATGTCAAAATAACCAAAACTTTCGTAAAATAAACAACTGTTTTTCTGTTCAATTTTAGTTAATTGAAATCAGGTTTTGCTGCAAATAAATCTGTAAAATCTACCAAAATTTTGCAAACTAAAAAAAAAAGTTAGTAAAGTCAGCAACATGTTTGCTGAGAGGATCCTTCCAGAAAAATGGATAATATCAGCAAAAAATTTGTTAAAGTCAGCAAAAGTTTTTCTCGATTTAGCAAATTTTTGCTGATATTAGCAATTTTTCTTCAAAGAACCTTCCAAAAATATTACTGACTTTTTCTAACTTTTTTTAAGAGTATATTTACGTTAAATTATTTGCATAAAAATTGCAGTATATAATCCTAAAATCAACATAAATATTTGCTAAATCAGTACACCCAGAGAAAAACAGGAATAAGTTTCATTAATATTCGCACAATGTAACAATTGCATCAATATTTATGAAACATTTCATAAACAACAATAATTATACTGACCATATCATGGTCTCTATTAATTTTTTCTATACAAAAATAATGAAACCCTTAACACTTAAATGCATAATGTACCATATATGGTACATGCATTTAATCCTACAACAATCCAGCTAATTAAACTAAATAGTGATACCGTTACTTTTAAATTGAGAAAAACAATATTACTCTTCATAAAAATACCGCTTTAGCTCATTTACAATTGGTTTTAATTGTAAGTAAGCTGCCAAAGTGGGAGTATGCAATTTTTGCACAAATTTTCAAAAGTGAATTTCAAAAGCAAATTTCAAAAGTGAAAAAAAATGTATAAAATATATTATTCAAGTATTTGTAAGTACATTGGACATATATTTAGCTAATTATAATGAATTTGGATCAAATTTGACATATTGTATTAGTTATATGTATAGAATGCATAGTGTACCATATATGGTACACATTAACAATCGTTGTTTTTCCTCCTTTCCGGGAAAAATTTTATTTCCCAGGAAAATGAATGCCCAATTCGAGTTCAGCGAGCGACTTTACATAAGGGTAGCTTGGTCTCCATACCGGGTGCTGACCTCATGCATTTAAGGGTTAATAATAAAAAGGGAAACATTTCATGAATATGATGAAATTAATTTTGTTTTTTTATGAAATGTTTTATAAATACTATGTAACGTTACATTGGACGAAAATTGAAACGAAGCATATCATAAATATGAGCAAGATTATTCAAGTTCAAGATCATTTGTTTTTTGTTAAACAAAACACCGTGCAATGTTTATTTATTAATAACATTGGTTCTCTGAAGATTTTCAGTGACGCGAAATGAAACATGTAACGACCTGTCAGTAGATAAAGTCTGATTTAAATTAGCGGAAGGAAAATTTTTTTAATAAATAAATAAACATTGCACGGTTTTTTGTTTAACAAATGATCTTGAATAATCTTGCTCACAATATAATTTATGATAAAAGATCGAAAAATAAACTTTTCGTTTGAATTTTTTAAAATTTAAAAGTAAAACATTTCATAAATAAAGGGTCCGCCATCCAACGTTTTTTTTTTCAACTAGTGCTTATTTCGTGAATGGTAAGTAACACTTAGCTCATGTCTGATTTGACAGATAATTTGATTTATCCTTCCGCTGAACGAATATGGTTGTGTAAACGCTTGAACAACGCTGGGAAATATTGCGACATTACTTTGAAAATCATGGTAATGTTGCAGAATGTGTGCGAAAATTGCGTACGGATTTTGGAAGAAGAGAAGCACCGTCAGCTCCGTATGTTCGTTATCTTGTGAAAAAAAGTGAAAGAAACTGGCATCCTCATCGATAAACCAAAGCGTGAAAAGCCAAAAACAGTGCGTACACCCGAGAATATTGCTGCTGTGGCAGAAAGTGTGCGTGAAGCGCCATCAACATCAATTCACCTACGTTCTCAACAATTAAACATTTCGGAGACATCATTGAGACGAATTTTGCATAAAGACCTTGGTATGACGCCAAGGCAGCCATTTGAATGAAATTATTTTCCATTATTAACCGGAAGGATTGTACTTTCAAATAAAAAAAGAAATTTGAGAAAATATTCAGTAGTTTTTTTTATAGCATTTTCAAAAAAAAAAGTTATTTGGCGGACCCTTTATTATGAAGCTTCTCCTTTAAGTGTTGACTGCTGATTTCAGAATTGCAGATTTTTATTCGCATAAAAAATAAACTTTAAAAATTTCACATTTTATTGTGATTGCTTTTTTGTCTACTAATATTTAACAAATTTTTTGATGATTTCAGTAGGATAATTTGTAATTTTCAATTAACTAAAATTTAGCAAAAATTTTGCAGATTTACCAATTTTTTTTTTGCAAAATTGGTAAATCTGATAAGCAAAAATATCTTCTAATTTTAGCAATTGAAATTTTAAACAAATTTTTAGTAGTTTTAGCTAAATGTTTTACTAATTATTTTTTGTTCGTGCACCTTCCTTGTAAGCTTTTACTGTTTGCAAAAAAATTATTTCAAAACTTTTAATTTTTTTTTAACAAAAAACGCACTTAACTTTTTTTTGCACTTCTTAAAAGAAACAAAAGCCTTTGAGCAGTTTTGTTTCTAAAAAAAAGTTTTTTAATCTCAAATACACAACAACAAACGTATTGGTGTCAAATTTTATGCTGGTTTTGGGTTATGAAATCTAAACAGGCAGAAAGACAAATAGACCAAAAGTCTGTTGCACTATCTTTTTAAGGAAACTACAAACAAATAAGTTTCCTCTTTTTTTTTTAATTCAAAACATTCATAATTATAAACACATAAAAATAAAGAATTTATAGTATAAAGGAAACATTTCAGTTTGAATTTGAGCCGCAAACAGCTGAATATGACATCAACATTTTCAAGTTGGTGTTTTATTTTCTATGGTTTTTTTTTGTCATAAACAAAACTACAACATCAAAAAATTATACAAAATTTGGTATAACTCAAAAATGTGGTTGAATACATCTACTGCCAACAAAAATGTTATAATTTATAAAATCTCACAAGATGATGGTGTTAATAATAATCAGTATCAGCATGATGATGAAACTCATCTGCATGCATACAATTATAATGAATTTTTGGAATTTACAAAAACACACCAAAAAAATACAGTGGCGGACAATACATTACAATCATTTATTTTTAAAAGACAAAATAAGAACTTAACTTTCAGTAACTTTTTAAAACACCATATAAAAGATTTTTTTAAGTCATTCAATAGACACGTCCTACAGGGTAATTATTGGACTAAATTATTTGCCAGCCATACATGCGACTAATGAAATAATTTCATGATGTAATGAATTTATTTTCATTCTAAATTTTTTAATTAATGATAATGATTTGAGGATTTAATTTCATTGAATAATGAAAATGGTTCTAAATTTCATTCCAATAATAATACTCGTAAATCAATTTAAAAAAAAAAAAAAGAAGTACCATTGAAAACTAGACTTTTAAAATTGCGAAAAATCACTCAAATTAGGAAAGGAAAGCCTCGCTCAGACTCATGCTTATTTTAAATAATTAATGAGCCCGCAATTTCTGAAATTATATAGATATTAATATTCAGTCTGGTTTGTAACCAAAATAAAATATAACGAAATGGAATGGAACGAGTGGAATTGGAACACCAAACACAGAGAACGAAATGGAATAACATGGAGAAGGAAATTATTAGTATTATCACTCATATAGGTAAACATATCAATAAGTTACCCTGTGACAATTTTCTAAAAATAAATCCTTCGGGGTCCCTCCAAAACCTACATCAGTTGTAATACGGGGTCTGTTTCTATTTTAAAAAATTTTGGTTTGTTTTGCGCTATCTCGCTTAGCTTTCGAGATACAAATAGGTTAGGTACGGGAAGAAACGCGATTTTTTTATGAAACAATTACAGGGTGTCTTAATTATTTGTTAAGTGAAAATACAAATTTATACACTCCGATAATAGAATGAAACATTGGTACAAAATGAAACGATATGGAATGGAACGGGGAACGAGTGGAATCGGAACATTTAACATATTTGTATTATCGGTACGTGTTCGTAGGTAAAGTTTTTGTAAATTTTCTGTCCGTGAACCAAGCTTTCACGTAAAGTGCTACGATCAAAATTTTAACATCACGAAGTCCATTTATTACGTTTTTATTCAGACCTAGATATTATTATAACAAAAACATTTTACATGCCTTTTGCCATCCATCGAGCACGACTAATAGGTCCTGCTGGACTGGAGTTATGAGTGGGAATATTTTCTCCAATGAACAATAATACAATTTCCTTATGGGTTAGAGATAGAGGGTAAGTATGTTAAAAACAATGTTGGGAGAGAGAAATAAAAGTAGGTTGATCCTAAATTTCATCACAATTCAATTTTTGTATGGCAATCCATTTAGGGAGTTGTGATAGGGGGTAGGTATGTTCTTAGAAAATACTGTGGTTGAAAAAACATTCGGGGTAAGTTATACATTTGACTACTCTAGGGTCAGCGTTAGGACAGTAAGAGCGGTATGAGCAAATTTAAAAAAATGTAATTTTGTATGGGAGCCCCCTCAGGGAATGGATATATATAGACCAATTTGACTCGTCTATGGGCACAGTTGAGACAGTTAGAGCGGTGAGAGCAAATTTTATAAAATGTTATTTTGTATTGGAGCCCCATTAGGGAGTGGAGTGTTGGGACTAAAAAAATATTTGTGGTCAGCCATACATTTGGATCCGCTAGGGGCTCCTGGGGACAGTGGCATGGTTTAATTAAACAAGGTCTGCTACATAAGTTTTTTTTTCGGTTGCCTAGGCCATTTTGACATAATACAGAACAATAATATTTACGAATTTATAAAACGTTATAAGGCATAAATAACACATTTTCACACTAAAATATTTTTGTTTGAAAAATGTTTAAGAATATTATGCGTTATTATTATTGAAATACAATTTAAATTGATGCAATAAACTTGAATTGCATTTCAATTTAAAAGCTGTAGTCTTTAATTGGTAAGATTAAGTTAATCGAATGGTGTACTGAATATTAAGGTCGACCTAGTCCATGCTTCTCTATTTTGAAATGTTATTGTTCTGGGTAATGTCACAAATAACAGTCCTTGGTAATTGGTCTATGAGCAGTGGGAGCAAATTTTATAAAAACGTAAATTTGTATGGGAGCTCTCTTAGGAAGTGGAGCTACGGGGTACACTCACGTAACAAGTTCAGTTGTCTCAACAGAACTTCATCCAACCGAATCGATTCGGTTGGTTTAAATTTTGCAATTTTTATGAAAGTGTAGATATGTTCTGATAAAATGTTTGAATTGAAAAAATATTGGGTGCTGGTCATACATTTGACTTGTCTAGGAGCACCTTTGAAAGAGTTAAAGCGGTGGGAGCACCACTCCAGCCTCCAGATATTCGATAGCAGCTTCTAAGTTATTAACAAATATTTCTTTGTTTTTAACAACTTTCAAAAATAGTTAAAAACAATAAAATTTCAAAAATAGAACAAAAAATGAGTGCCATACTCACGAGGATATATAAAATCAGTTAAACTTTTTTTCACTTAATATTATTAAGCATTACGTATTTATACCCATTACCCATTTTATACACATTAAATTCAATTTAACTTTGTTCCTTCGGTGTTCCCATAGCACTTAACCCCAACGAAGTAAAATAATGAATCAGGGCTATGGAACAAATAGCTTCACTAAATTCGCCAACTCTACATCAGGCGGCGAGCAACAACTGTTCTAAGACTTATCATCTCGCGTAATTACAGTGTTGCCATGTTTGAGGCGCTTGATTTTTCACCACCTTTCATATCTCCACTATCCCCTTTCCAAAGAAAGCAACACATTTATTAATAGGAAGAATTTCCCGAGTGTTGCTTCTCTTTAAAAAAAAAAATAAAAAATAACAATTCGTTTTTGAGGCTGACGATACACTCACAAGAACTTTTCCATAAAAAATCAACAGTTATTTAAAATTTAATCGGTAAAGTTGTTTCAATGGAATATACAGTTAAATTTATTTATATTTTTTAACTTTCTGTCTGTTATTCAATAAACAAAAAAACGGACTTTCGGTAATAGTTAAACTATTCCGTTTCTATTCAAAACAAAAAGTCGTTATATTATATTGAGTATTGAAATAAACGAAAACAATCTATTGTTTTTTTATCGATTTTGTCAATTAATTTTTCAACAGTTGAAAGCAAACTAAAAAATACAATTGTTTTAAACGAAAAGTAAGTAGTCCTGTTTTTAATTGATTTTCAGTTAACTTAATGTGTATATTCAGTAGTTTTGACGGAAAAATTATTGTGAGTGTACATTAGTGATATAATAGACGCAACATTTAAGCAATATTAATAAGCTTTCCAATGATATACCGTGTGCATAGAGCTGATCACTAAGTGTCTGATTTATTATATGTAAATTAAGATAATATAGATATCGCTAGTTTTACATAAAAACACAAGGCCACAAAAAACTGTGGGTGAATTTAAAAACCGAACAATTTATTTAAAATCTGTTTCGTTTTTTCCCCATTTTACCATTTTTTAGGGCCAGTTAAACTTTTATTTTGTATTTTAAAAATAAAGGCAACAAATACATAAATAGAAGAAGAAAAAAACAGTGGACATTAGAGTGAGGTAAGTTTCTAAAAATAGAACTTTTGTGTTGTTGGAGTTGTACTTCTAAGATTATGTATGCCAGAACAAAAACATCGTGTATTGAATAAAACTAGTTTTAATCACAACAAACTCGACCTGACGATAGCTCAGAGGGCTAAAGCGCTCTGTCTAACGTGTAGTGCGAGTGCATGTGGCATTAGAAATCAGTTTATCTATACCACGGTCAATGATTGCACATAAAATTTCATATAGACGCAATCGAACAAATAAAAACATAACAAATATTACATTATTCAAAAAATTCAAAAAAACAGGGTCACTGACGAAGGTTCAATACCAGAAACTGCGCAGTCTGATTCAGAAAAAATTGAAAATTTGCAATGTAGTTAGGATTTTTAGAAAATACACTCATTATTCTCTACCACTCCTTTCACAATTAAATTAAATAAAATTGCATATTAATTATAGTATTAATTGCAATTGTCTGAAAAAGACGTTAAAATTCAAACTCAAACAAAAATCAAACTTTGCTCTCTGGCAATTCTTCCTAACTACGTAAGCGCCATCTATCGAATATACAAAGAATATATCATAGATATGGCATCACTTACAACATATGGGAAAACAGTGGACATTAGAGTGAGGTAAGTTTCTAAAAATAAAACTGTTGTGTTGTTGGAGTTGTACTTCTGAGATTATGCATGCAAGAAGAAAAACATCGTGTATTGAATAAAACTAGTTTTAATCACAACAAAACTCGACCTGACGATAGCTCAGAGGGCTAAAGCGCTCTGTCTAATGTGTAGTGCGAGTGCATGTGGCATTAGAAATCAGTTTATCTATACCACGGTCAATGATTGCACAGAAAATTTCATATAGACGCAATCGAAAAAATAAAAACATAACAAATATTACATTATTCAAAAAATTCAAAAAAAAAACAGGGTCACTGACGAAGGTTCAATACCAGAAACTGCGCAGTCTGATTCAAAAAAAATTGAAAATTTGCAATGTAGTTATGATTTTTAGAAAATACACTCATTCTTCTCTACCACGCCTTTCACAAAAAAAAAAAACTTAAGTAGATTTGCTTGTATTGTCCGACACTGTATATTTACTACACGCTACATACTTAAGAAAACAAGTTAGTTTTGTTGTATCTTAACATTGTTGCCTTATGACAGAAACACTTGTTTCAAATTTCCTAAAACTAAATAAACAAATTTATACTACACACTTTGTAAATGTACACATTTAATTTAAATCTTTCCATTTTTAAAATTAAAAATACATTTACTTAATATGTAAATTTATACTACAATAAATATAGATATTTTTCATTTCCCTTTAAAGATTAAATGATTGATTTGTATGACAACTATGATTTTTACTCGTACTAAACAATTTGATTGGTAAAATTTAACAATTTATTAAGGAAGACATTATCTCCATCATCAATATCATCATTGTTAACTTCAACAGCTTTTATTTCATTTTATATTAGTTTTGAATTTGAATAGAGTTTTGTTCATTTTTATTTGTCTGCATCATCTCTTTCCATCTACCGTTTCTATACAACATTTTTGTTTAATATTGCACAATATTTATTTGAAATTTTTTAATCATATTTTTAGCAAAAAAAAATGGAAAAAAAGTAAAAGTGAGTTTTTTTTTCTCAAAAATTTCAGTTATTTTTATTCACAGCATGTTTCAAATTAAATTAACTTAATATCTTGAATGATTTGTTTTCAAAATTTTTACTCTTATTTATTATTTGGATTTGTTATTGCTTTGTTTAAACCAAATCTTTAGAAATTAGAAAGCTTTCAGAGGCAGAGAGAGATTTTTATAATTGATTTAATCAAATCGTGTTTAAGGTGTTGATTGAATATTAAATAACAGTGAATAATAGAGATGATAAACTGACTCAAATATTAACATCACTTTAACAAAAGTAAAAGTTTTTAATAAAGTAGATTTTTGTAATTACAAAATTAATGAAAAATTTCTTAGTATTAACCCTTTTTGAACCGAAAAGTATCATGAGGGCAATCACAGAATGCGTCACAAGACTTGTGATAAAGAAGACCCAAATAAGCAGTATTCGCTTAGATACATATCGAATTTTTAGGTGTTGAAAATGTTTTTTTGGAGTTTTTTTGAAACTTTTTTGTGTGCTATCTTTGCAATATTTTTGTTGCTCCAGTGTTTTTCAAAAATCGAAATCGAAAACTTTTTTAATAAAAAAAATAAATTTCTCATTCTAAAATTAAAATTTGCATATCCATTAAAGCGACATTTTTTTTGTATGAAGAAAACCTTTTTCGAAAAAAGTTATTTGGTGCAAATTTGAGATAAATCTGATATATTTAACACCCGTGGCGCCCCGCTAACAAAGTTTTCGATTTTTTGAAGATTTTTCTTAAATTACTTTAATGTAACTATGTCTTGCGACAGACACATAATCTTTCTTAATTTTAGTATGCTGAACAAGAATATTTTGAAATTTTGAAAACGGCTTTCGAGATATTGCGATTTTTTCTCTATTCTAGGAATTTTTAAAAAACTATCTTAAAATTTGTTGTTTTTGCACTCAAATACTACACAAAATATGCTTTCATTTGATCATAATTATGTCTGAAATTAGGAATAATGTGTCACAAAATATATTTTTTGAAATTAATTTTAATTAGTTGTCCACATATCAGAGACTTTTTGCGCAGGTCTCCAAGGGTTAAGTTATCCGAGTTTTCTTAAATTTTGCAACACAGAAATATTGGACCTAGTGCTACAACAATCAAAACAATAATTAATGAAAATCAAAAGTTAAAGTAAATATTTATTCCTTCAATAATCATGTGTATAAAATTGAAAAGCATAACAAGTTTACTACCCGGTTAAAAATCGATATATATGCAACCATATATGAACATGTATGAACTAATCCGTGCTCATATATGAAGTGATTCGAGGTCATACATGTTCATAAGAGTTCATATGTGATCATATATATAAATATTACCTCAATTTGATGTACACATATGACCAAGTATAAAAATGTATAGACATGTATGATTATATATGTAAATATTACCTCAAGGTTCGTTAATAAACGCTGATGAACATTTATGATTCCTCATACCAACATATGAAAACATATAAATCATATGTTCATGGATGCATGTGGACATGTATGAAGCATGTATGAATCCATATACATATGTCGATTTTTAACAGGGTGTGTAAATTTTTTTTTTTTTCGAGATATTTGTAGGTAAATTTACAAGTTACCCTTCAATGAATATAGACATAATTATGCTTAAATGTAAAGTAGTTTTGTTTGTTTTGCTAGTGCAAAAAAAAATTAGGATCATTTTTAAAAAATTTGTAGAATGTAGGAAAAACCTCCATTTTTAGCAAAAATCAAGTCGCAATATAACGAAAATCGTTAGTCCAACTTTAAAAATGTTTAAATATTCGTGTTTTGCATGCCAAAATGAACTAAAAATTATGTGTTGCAAAACATATTTTTATTAAAGCAGTTAAAGAAAGTTTTTCAAGGATTAAAAACTTTGTACGCGAGGGCGCCACGGGTTAATGCTAACCGATTTTTCTCAAATGCGCGCCATCTAGCATTTAGATCTAGTTCTTCAATAATCTCAACAATAATTGATAAAAATCGAAAGTTAAAAAAAAATTCCGCTCTAATGTCCACACATCTTAAAAAAAAAAAGAATTTTTAATGTAAATGTAATTTTTTGATGCATTTTGCAATTTGTTACCCCTTTTTTTTTATAGCTGCAATAAAAAATAAAATTTTTTTTATATTAAACTAAATTGCGCTTTTTTGTGATTTCAAATTTAAAAAAAAACAAAAAAAAAAACGTATCTACGGTTTTCTAAGGGGTAAAAGGGCTGAAGTAGTATATTCCAATTTACGAAAATCTTTAACGCATTTTTAAACATTCTACCTACTGTATATTGTTGTTTAAATATATTACAACTTTTAACTTTTGTAATTGTTGGAAAATCCATTGAACATTTTTTTTTGTGTTTGTGTTTAGTTTAAAAAAATATTTTCTCGTTAACTTTTACAATTTGCTGTATATACAAAAATACATTTTATTGACATATCTTTTCAATGACGTAGTATTAACTTCAAACAAATTGCAAATTTTAAAAATTATACAAATTAGTTTGAACATGTTCAATTTGGGGTGAAGTTTTAATATTATTTTTAGCAAATTAAGCATTTATGCTGTGCTAGTAGAATATTATCTAAAAGTGAGTTTTTTAATTATTTTAAGATACATGCCAAACAAAATTCGTCTAAAAACAACAAAGCCAGCCATAGACAAAAGTGATTGAGAAATGGCGGTAGATATATTATATCGCACGTAATTATAATATTCCAATAAGAACCATTTTGCTGAACTTAATCGGCCTAATATCCGCAAACAAATTGCAAATTGTTTAAATTGTTCGAATTTTTGCAAGTATGTCCAATAGACTGCTTCTTATTCTTAACTCTGGGTTATAATAAGATCCTTGAAAACAAAACTCTCTAATTTAAAAAAAAAAATTAAAAAAAATTGAGGGTCGCTACCAAACTTTGAAAATTTTCCCGATTTCCAAAAAAGGACATATTTTCATAAAAATTCTTTATTTAAAAAATGTTCACATTAAATTTAAATTATTATTAAATTTAAATTATTATTTAAATTTTATAAGACTGTTAATCCTTACACCCACTATGATAACAAAATTTCTAAAATTGTTCACTATTTTCAGAGATCTAATTATGAAGAAAAAATAAAACAAAATTGCAAGAATTATTTGAGAGAAATTATCATTTTTAGTTAACTCGAATTTATTAAATTGGCTAAAATCATACTTAACTAACAGAGTATGTATTGTAAAAATAGAAAATATCACATCTTCTGTATATATTGCTATCTCTGGAGTTCCGCAGGGAAGCGTTTTAGGACCGTTGCTTTTTAACCTCTTTATAAACGATATTCAATTTTGTTTTTCTCATAGCGAATTTTTGTTATATGCTGATGACCTCAAGGTCTACAATAGAATCTCGAGCATAAATGATTTTCGTGGTTTGCAACGTGATATTGATAAAGTTGTATGTTGGACATGGGAAAATGGTTTAACTTTTAATACTGATAAGTGTTAACATATGAGTTATTTTAGATGTTATTCCCCCCTTTTATCGTCGTATATAATGCAAGATTTTAAACTTAAAACAGCTAATGAAATCAATGATTTGGGAGTAATTTTCGACTCAGATCTCTGTTTCATTAACCATTTCAATTTCATAATTCCTAAAGCATATTCTGTCTTAGCATTTATCCGAAGAAATTCTGCAGATTTTAGTGATGCATACACTAGAAAACTACTGTACACAATGTTTGTCCGTCCGAAACTAGAATATGCATCTTTTATATGGAACCCTTATATGCTGCAGTTCACATAAATCGCCTGGAAAAGCTACAGGTAAAATTTATCAAATTTGCATTGCATAAATTATCATGACCCAGTGCCATCTTATGAAAATCGATGCAACTTAATACACCTTCAAACATTAGAATCGCGTAGAATGAACTCATCGCTTTTATTTATTCATGGACTTATTTCAGGTTCCATTAATTGTCCGCTATTGTTGTCGTATATACATTTACGTGTTCCAGTCTATGCACTTAGATATCATGAATACTTTTATGTCAAAACACATCGTACTGAATATGGGAAAAATGAACCTATTGACAGGGCTCTTATTTTATATAATTCTTTAACATTTGATTGTCAATATTGTAAAAAATGTAAACATTGCTTATTAGATTTTAGTTTAAATATAAATATATTTAAAAACATGTTATTAAATTTTTCCTTTTATGAGAAAAATAAATAGATTTAAGAATTAATTGTTCTAGTCTGTAAGGACTTGTATCCAAAGACTTAATAAACAAATAAATTATGGCACTTTTTTACATAATTGGAATTTAAAAAAAATAATACTACATGGATCCCTCAATCCACTTAGCATGTAGACTGATTTAATTGTGGAGGATTTGGAGCAGTCAGTATTTTGATAAAAAATTATTTTTAAAGTATATTTTTGGTGAAAGAAACTAATTTTACATAGTTATTTTTTTATTTGATCACAACTACATAGCTCTAAAACATTAAATATTTGGAGCATCGTTAACCCATGTTTTCCTTAGGACAAAAATATTACATAAAATAAACTTGATGGTTATAACCAGGGCAACAAGAAATATGCTATATCATGTTTTTTCCTGTGCGTCGTATTGAAAAATGTATGAGAGATATTTATCCTTTTCAGAACAATTGACGAATTCTGACATCGATTTGTTAGAGCATATTTTTGCATAGTTTGATCTTAACGCCAAATTTTTGATAAAAAAGTCTAATTTTTGAGTATATTTTTGTAGTTTTTAGAACAAAAACATTTTCTTAGAGCATAATATTTCACGTTTTTTTTTTCGTTATCGAACAATTTTATATTTCAATAAAAAAAAAATTTCCCAAAAACTTGTTTTCAATATTTTACGGGGTTCGCAAACCGATTGCGGAAATTAGGCCATTTTCTAAAATTTAAATTTAATCTTTTATCTCTTTTTTTGTTAACAATTGAAATAAAATGCATAAAAGGTTTTCCAACTGTACTGAAAAATGTGTTTTAACAGCATATTTTTTAAATTTTAAGAGCATATTTTCCACTTTTAGCGCATTTTTTATGGACATAAAATCGATTTTAAGAGGTTGCCCGGTTAAAACTGAATAATTTGAAATAAAAAAAGTTTTAAAAATTAACTAATTTTATAGACATGAGTCTATAACACAACTATTTATAAACTTTATCCACCGCTGGACTATTTTCTGTGTTGATATGTGAAGTCGCTAGTCTACACCGCTAAGCCCGAAACAATTGACCACTTGGAGGACAACATTCGCCGCGTTGTTGCCAATATACGGCCACAAATGTTGGAAATAGTCATCGAAAATTTGACCTCCAGATTAGACTACGTCCAAGCCAGCCGTGGCGGTCACATTTTTTTTTTTTTTTATAATGCCAGATGATTATCTTTCGAAAAAAGTAAATTTCATGTCAATTTAAAAATTCATCTTTGTTTGATTCCATTTCAAAATTCTATACCTCTATAAAAAAAACACCCTTTAAAGGCTAATCCAAAAAAGCCAACTTCAAATCATTTGAGTTTTTAAAGAAAAAAAAACATTTAATATGAAGCATGCAATTCGAAATTCGAACTAAAAGATTAGATAATTTTTATAATGCTCTGTTATCAATAAAGCCAACATCGGTAGATAGTGAAATATAGGGTTTCTCTGTTGCAGGGAACTTTGTCAAAAAAATTCGAAATTGGATGTCAAGCTAATTACTAAATACTTTATTATTTATTTAATATTATATATTTCTTTTGAATTTAAAATGATCTCAAATCATTTAATTAATGTTTTAGTTTTAAATGCAAAAATGTGTGCATATATGTGCTTTATTATTTAACTTTTAGTAAAAACCTGCTTTTATGAGAAAAAAAAAAAAAAATCCCGGAAATTCCCGGGCTTCCCGGGAAATAAAAATAATTAATTTTTCCCGGGAAATGAAAAATTCCGGAAATTCCCAAACCCTAGCTGCAACACATATAAGTGGGAATTGTGCAAACACAACAGCTAGCTTTTTCACCTGTGTCTACTGTAAGTCAGAACATCTGTACAAAGATACATTTTTTTTATGTGCTAGATTTTTCGACTGTTATTTTCTTAGTTTTTGTATTTTGTCTAACCTCGTTCTCTTGTATTTTTAATTTTTAATTTAATAAACAAAAATTAGAAGTTAGAATTCATTATTTTTTCTTGTACTTTTTAATGTTACCACTTGCCCAACAAACTTTTCACTACACTCCAAATTGTCTTTTCTGAAAAAATGCATTTAACAATCGAGTTAGTTGGCAAGTTAGTCCCCTTACCACCCTGTATGATGAGTCGATTGAAGGTTTTAAAAAAATCGTTTTATGTGGTATTTTAAAGAGCTAGAAAAAGTGTTTATAACGGACAATTATATTTAACCAACTTTAATGTGCAAAATTTTAAAATAAACCCTGTGATGTAAGAATCATGTCACTATTGAAATCGAAATTTTAAAATTTTCACATCGGTATTGATGTGGGCGTTGGGCGTGGTATGCAAATACCGTTATAATGAAAAGATTGTGTTTGTCAACCATGTTCGAAACCATACCAAGAATACGAAAAATTTATAAACGAAATAAGTTAGAAACCATGTTTTCTATCGAAATATTTAAACTCTTTCAATTAGAAATTGTGATTTTTTTTTGCTCTTGCTCTTTAGAGGGTTAATACTACACTCATAGAAATAAACCAGTAAAAATGGCAGAAAAAGCTTCTTTAAATGAGTTAAAAATTGCATTGACGAAAAAACTGTTAAGATAAAAACAGCAAAAGATAAAAACAGCAAAAATAAATCTGTGGAATTAATAAAATTTTAGTTAAATTCGAGTTGAACTTTCGCTAATTAGAAATAGAAAATTTACTGTTCTAAAATCAGCAAAATATTTTGGTTAATATTTGTAATATTAACGAAATCTATATATATAAAGTACAATGTTTGAATGTTTGTCCTCTATAGACTCTAAAACTATCCAACCGATTTGGCCCAAACCGGTTTCATTTGAAAGGTTATAGTCCAAGTTAGGTTTTCGGTTATATATATTTCAAGTGGGCGTGGCCCCTCCCACATAAATTGAATAACATCATATATCTTGACTATTGTAATAGCAAGAGTTTTGAAACATTGCAGTATCCCATATGTTACTGATTTGAATAATCAGGAAAAAAATGGGCGGGATCGGACCAGTGGGAGTGGCAGCTCCCATACAAAGTAAATATTTAATATCATATATCTACAGTTCTATAATAGCCAGAGTCTTAGAAATTTGTGCACGTTGATTATATTATGAATAGTCATGGGAAAAATGGGCGTGATCGGACCAGTGGGCGTGTCAGCTCCCATACAAAGTAAATATTTAATATCATATATCTACAGTTCTATAATAGCCAGAGTCTTAGAAATTTGTGCACGTTGATTATATTATGAATAGTCATGGGAAAATTGGGCGGGATCATACCAGTGGGCGTGGCAGCTCCCATACAAAGTGATTATTTAGCTCATATACAAAATTAATATTAATATTAAATATCTAGGGTTCTATATTAGCTATATAGCCTTCAAATTTTGTACGAGTCCATCAATTACAAATATTAGTAGTCAAGCTGAAAATGGGCGGAATGGGATAAATGGGCGTGGTACCAAAAGCAAAAAACAAATAAGCATTAAAATAAATTATCACATTCAAGACTTTTTGCAAGGTTATTTAATAATCTTGTTCAAAAATTGTTTTATTGTTCCTCATAGTCCTAGATTATACACATATTTTTTAAATTATTTATTTGCGTAAAAGAAATTTCTTGATTTAAAGAATTAATTACAATTAAAATTTGAAGGCAAAACTACGTTTGCCTGGTCAGCTATGTTGCTATATTTATCAAAAATTTAGTCGAATACTACTAATAACAATAATTTCACATTTTTGGGGGATTTTTTTTTGTCTACTAATATTTAATTACACTGTGCTACACAGAAAAATCACTCGTCAAATGATCTAGTGTAGGTTGTAAGTCTAGCAGAGTGTATTACCAAACCGGTTTGAAAAGTTCCAATATACCCTTAAATTTTTGAGATAACGGTAAAAGGGGCGATTTTTGCGACTGGCGCATTTAAACATTTGTTTTTATTTAAAAGCAAATCATCTACCTGGTCTTTATAAAAATATATGCTTTCTATAAGTTTATGTGTGAGATTTTTTTTTCTAATAACTTTTTCTGTGTTTTTTTTCTAATAGTCAAAGTAAATTATCATATAAAAATTATAATTTTTCTGTTAATTTTGAGAAAAATTTGTCTTGATCTAAAACCGAACGAATAAAATCTCACACAAATATATTTTCTTTATATTAATTAATAAATTAATACAAATAGGAACAGATTTTTTTAATAATAATTAAAATTTTCTATTTTTTTTAAACTTTTTCAATTTTTACTATTATTTTTTTCGAACACCATAAATGTCTGTATTTAAAAGTTCTTTAAATTTACAAAACAAAAGTTAAAATCTTTATTTAAAAAAAAAAAAATATATATATTAAAACAAATCATGATCATATTACAATATGTATTATGTGAATTTTAAGATTTTTGTTTGCTTTGCTATTACAAAGACTGCATTCGAACCAAAAAAAAAAAAAAAAAACTAACAAATGCATATTCAATTTCAACTGCAGTATTTTTAAATAAAGATTTTGTTCCGTATACGTAACACTAGTTAGATAGAGCAAAATAAAAAATTTATATAAAATATTTAACTACACATGAGTCATTCCATGTTAAACCAAATAATAATAATTTTTAAAGTTGAATTTCGTTTAATAATAAACAGAAAGAAAATTCAAAAAATAAATTAAAAACTATTTCCAACAAAAAAAAAAATACTCTGGTTTCCACAAAAGGGCTAATTTCTGCAAAGAAAACTAATAAAAAAAAATGTTGGCATCTTCCCTACGCTTCAATTGAAATTTGTTCACATAAGTATAAACAAATCTGCTAACTAAATGAGAACTTAATGCCGGTTTCAATTCAATCTTATAAAATTCAAGCTATAAAAAAACATTTGGTATGGCAACAACACTTTTATAAAAAAAAAACATTTGGTATGGCAACAAAACATTGGTATGGCAACAATAATTTGTTTTGGTTTTTGGTAAGGTATACGATATTGATCACTGTTGAAATGAAATGAGTTATTATTTAATTGAAAAATTATTCAATTAAAGAGCTATCAATTTCTAATTGAATTAGCAATTTTCGTTATTGGCGGAATTTCAGCTATTAAAGTTATTGAATCAGTGCTTTTTGTGATTGAAATGGTTTTTTATTTTTATGTGTAAATTTTTCGGAACATTTTTCATGTATTATTTGAATTTTTTAACACAAATAACTTCTTAACCCTCTAACCGGCAAGCCCGCCTCTAGGCGGGGTATTTTAAACTGACCATAAGTTTGCCAAGAAAGTGTTTTATTATAAAAATGTAAGCTATATCGATAGAGAACGAAGTTAGCCACATATTTTGAGAAAGTAATGTTTGGTGTACATGTCATAGTTTGGAAGCGAGAAAGCGTTATAGTTAAAATTTTCAGTAATTTCAAAAAATAAATATTTTGAAAACAACCACAATTTTGAAAAGTCCTTAAAACACATTTCTGTTAACATGAAACCATTCATATTCCACACAAAGGAAGATTAAAGTTTAAAGTTTTGAAAAATACTCTAAGTTTGTTCCAAGGTATGTCCTTTGACTTTAAAAGGATACATATAAAGGACATCATCTTATCTTGAAAACGAGTGGACGGATTTTTATGAAATTTGGCAGAAATATTATATTTGGTAACACTATCAAAGCTTCAAAGTTTCGTCAATATATATTAAAGTTAAGTTTCCTTTTCGCTCGATTTCGCGTTTTTCGAAAAACGAAAATCGCCATATCTTTTTATCTAAAAACTCAAAACGGCTAATTTTTGGACTGTTGTTATATATTTGTAAGAAGAATAATTTATGCCTTAACTTTTTAAATTTTATATAATAGTTTTTGAGATATCCTCTAAACCTATTTTGACCCATATAGCCTAAAATAGGCAACAAAAAAAAATTTCGCTAAAACAAAATATTATTTATTTCTCGTGCCGAATAAGTGGAATAAATTTCAGTCCAAAAAAGCTTAGGCCGGTTAGAGGGTTAAAAAAAACTTTTTTTTTCCAAAAATACATACATGTCAAATATTTTTGAAATAAGAGTACTACGTCTGACAAATTTCAAAGTAAATAAAAATTGTGATGTAAAAGAGCGTTCGGTTTTACATGGAATGACTCATATAAGAAGTTGATATACAGACCGGCATAGTACATAATAATGTGTTTGATATGCAATATGTATGAGTAATTGTATAAGATATACAATTGTACAAACATTTGTAGTAAAACACTATTTATTGTTTAAAAAATTTAAGAAAAAAATTAAATTATCGTGTGAATTTTTGTTGTTTTTAGCAAACAATATAGAGAAAAATATTAGATATTAATGACTTCTTTTATAATTTTTGTTTGTTTAATCGAAATAATCGTTTTGTTTCCAATTCTTTTGGTAATTAAATAAAGAACGTGTTTGATATTAACGACTTGTTTTGTTTTGTTCGTATTTAAATAAAAACCGGTAAAGTCGGTTGGGTTTGAAATTAGATATAATTTTAATTTTGTTTATTCTTTTAAGAAATCAAATGTCACAAAGTCAATGGTATTAAACACACTTTGCTAATATTATAATATTTAATTTTATTAAATCAAAAATTTCACAGTGTTCCTTTTTCGACCCAGTACTTTTAGACGCCAATATTTTTTTATAAAGTTAATTAAGTGGCCTGGTAAAAATAATTGATATGGCACCATTTAAGTTTAGACATAATTTGATCTGAATAATGAGAACATCAAATTGTATCAGGAATATGTCAAATTGTATCGAATTATAAAAATCTGCATCGAATTTGATATATTATATTATCTTAAGCAAGATATAATTTTATCCAAATTTGTATCCATTAACTGAGATCTAATTGTATATCATTAATTATAATTTTATTCCATGTTATACAATTAAATATAGCCATGTATGGTTTAATATTGGGCAACATAAAATAACACTTTAATATTGCCTGAGATATAATGCAACATATAATTGTACATCTGGTTTATATTGAGCCATACAAAAATGTATATAATTGTAACGCAATTTTATATATACTTAAATATGTTTCCACATATAGTTTGTTATGCAAGCAGATTAACTATATATAATTAAATATTAAATTATGTGTCATATGTGATTATACCGTTATATATACTGGTCACTATATAATAGTATGGTTATGTGAATATATAGTGGACTATATAAAGGGTCCGCCAAATAACTTTTTTTTTTTGAAAATGCTATAAAAAAAAACTACTGAATATTTTCTCAAATTTCTTTTTTTATTTGAAAGTACAATCCTTCCGGTTAATAATGGAAAATAATTTCATTCAAATGGCTGCCTCGGCTGGCCATGCAGTAGCCTACACGATCGGTCCAATTTTTAAGCACATTATCGATTGTGTGCAGCTGTATTTCACCAATGGCTTCGAAGCGAAGCGAAAACGCATTGGATGGTCAGTTGGCTTCAACTCCTGAACCAATTGGACTTTGTATGGCGTCATACCAAGGTCTTTATGCAAAATTCGTCTCAATGATGTCTCCGAAATGTTCAATTGTTGAGAACGACGGAATCCGTACGCAATTTTCGCACACATTCTGCAACAATTTTGGAATATGTTAGACTTTGTGTATTTGAAAAATTAATTGTCATATCGGTTGGATTTAAAAAAAAACTATATGCAATCGATGAGAAACACATATTTCATATTTTTTCGTCAACGTATTTTATTTTTAAATAATTTTTGGAAAAAGTTCCATTACAAAAACTCTGGATAATAATTTTCCAAAATTTGTTTATTCAAGATTGTAGTCAAGATAATGAATTATTCTATTATTTTTAAATCACCCAAGTAAAAACGTTTTGATAAATTTATGTGTTGGCTTATATTATTGTACATAATTATATATGTTTGTATGAACAGCACAAATAACTATACACTCATAGAAATAAACCCGTAAAAATAGCAGAAAAAGCTATTAAAAATTAGTTAAAAATGACCTTGCAGAAAAAACTGCTAAATTTAGCAGATTTGTTTGCTAAATATTTATGAAATAAGAATGGCAAAAATAAATCTGTTAACTTTCCAAAATTTTAGTTATATTCGATGCGATTTTTAGTTAAGTGAAAATAGAATTTAACTCTGTAAAATTAGCAAAATCTTTTACTAAATATTTGTAGACTCAAAAAAGCAAACAAAAACTGTAATATTAACAAAATAAACTGTTATTTGCTTTCTACTACATTTGAGGTAAATATAGCGATTACTTCAAATGTAGTAGAAAGCAAATAACAGTTAATTTCGCTAAAATCAACAGAAATTGTTGCAAAAAAAATTGTATATTGCTGACTTCATAAGAGCGGGACTTTTATTAGCATAAAAAAAAAAAAAACTAAACAAGACTTTAAAAATTTCACAGTTTTTAATAGTTTTTGGTCTACTAATATTCAGTAAATGTTTTTGCTGATTTTAGCAGATTATTTTGCTACTTTCAATTAACTAAAACTTTGCTCAAATATAACTAAACATTGTAATCTAAACGAAGTTGAAAATATTATTAATTTTATAGGGAAATGCCCTATACTTCGACACTGAAGATGTAAACACTTTAAAAAAAACTACGTTGACAGAAACTGAAATAATCAATATTTTAAACAATGCTAAACAGTACTTTAATGAAATATCTCGTTATATTATAGATGCGATAGAAAAGATCTAATTTTTGAATTTAATTACTAAATATGTAACATGAAACACTATCTAGAACTAATTTTATAATTTCTTTTTCCGACTGACGACATTAAGTCATAGGCGTATGTTCTAATTTTAATTATGTTCTAGAACAATTTTGTAATTAAAAATGAATTTTGAAATAAAGAACAATTAACTAACTAAACATTTGTAAATTCAATAGATTTATTTTTGCTATTCTTATATTACTAATATTTAGTAAAACAAAGTCAGCCAATTTTAGCAGTTTTTTCTGCAAGGTCATTTTTAACTAATTTTTAGTAGCATTTTTGCTATTTGTACAGGTTTATTTCTATGAGTGTACGTTTTAATTTCAAATTATATTAATTTCAAATTAACACTTTTGGTTTAAAAATACTGATTTCTTTACTTTAATGTAAATTTTTGCTTCGTGTTTTGAGTTTAAGTTAAAAATAACCCAGGCAGAAAAATACAATGGGCACAGTGTTGGCAAAGCGTCGGCGACGTTCGGTTATGCGTTGGCAGAACGTGGGATTAACAATCTTTCACAGTATTGTCCTGTTACCCGATTGATAACAGTGGCCAACCGTTGGTCGGAGCGAACTTGCCAACGTTAGCATAACGTTGGTAATTCAAAAAATTGTGTGCTTTTAAAAAAGCTTAAATTAAATTAATTTTGAGAAATATGTATAATAAAACGCATTTAAAAAGCAACAATACAGTTTGGTTTTAGTCTTATACATCATATTTAAATATGTGAAATATTAAGAAATATTAAAAAAAAAAATGCTCCTAATTGGTTGTAATATTGGTGAAAACAATATTGGCAATATATATTTTTTTTTTTTATTAATTAATAATCATATAATTACAAATTATATACTATTACCCTAACCGAGCACTAGTTACTATGGCCTTCGGCGCGTTGTAGCGAAAACAGACCAGTGCCTCTGGTGGGAATCGAACCCGCGACCCCCGCACAGATAAGCCAGCACGCTACCAACTAGCCAACCGGGGCGCACACATATTGGCAATAAATTTTGAGGGTGGTACTGGCAAAACATTGCATTGCAAACCAAATTGTTTTTTCCGAGTTTCGATATTACTTGGTAATTTTTAACACGGTGGGTTTTACAAAAATTTTAGTGGTTTACTAGTACTATTTTGTTGGTACGCACAGTGGTTCCAAACACAAAAAACATGGTAATAAATATAGATGTTTTAAACTACTGGTCCAATCGGGAAATGGTGTTCCCAAAAATTGAAAAGCGGGAGCTAACCTTTAAGGAAAATGTTTCTGTGGTCACCCTGTTTTAACACAGGGTGTGCTACAGGGTGTCAAAGTTGACCATCTCGAGTATGAAAGAGCTTTAAAGGGGTATAACTTCTATAACCATGCATCGATTTTAGTGTTTTTTGGACTTTTTTAAATCTAGGTTACGAGACAAAGCAAAAACATGCTTCATGTACCATAGTAACTCTTACAGTTAAAAAAATATTTCACTTTGAATTTCAAAATCTTCATTTTTCGCCTTGACTTTTTTAATAGTTTTGCCAATAGATTATTCATTTTTCAAAGAAAATGCTCAAAATTTTTTCAAGTCATTCTAATGACCTTTCTTAAACTCCTAAAGAAAACTTTTTTGAATTATCTTAAGCCGTTTCGCAGTGATACTATTTTAAACTCAAAAATTAAAAGTGTGTTCTGAAAAATGGGCTTTTTTGGTCAGATAAGGGGTAACTTCACACACCTTTATATATATTTTGCTGATATTTTTTGGATTAGTTTTTTACATAGTTTGATAGAGTAGACTTCAAAAATGCTTAATGGTATAGTTTAAAGCATTTTTGGATATGCACCCTACGTCCAGCATTGGTCGAAAATGATGAATTTTTGAACGGAATTCTATGTTTATGACCGTGATAAAAAAAAGTCACGCCACTTAGACACGATTTGAAATTTTTATACTGTAAAGAGATTTATTCTAATGAGTTTGCCACTTCATTTGCCGCCGCCCGCTCAAAAACGTAGCCTGGAGAGCAAATTTTGTGGAAAAAGTCATTTTTTTCAAAAGCCTTTTTTTGATTTATAAAAAAAGCGTACTTATATTATCAATTTCAGCAAGATTTTATTTTATTTTTAATAAAACGTAAATAATTGTCCTACATTCCAAAAATCTTTTCGATATTGCTTATGGTTATTTTTACATAAAACATCAAAGTTCAATGTAGTATATCTAACTATAATTAATTGTACATTTATTGGCTTTTGCTTTCGGTAATGTTAAAAAATTTAAATAATTCAGAAATTTTTTTACATATTATTAAATTAGACTTAGTTATCAATTCAACGATGCATAAATCGTTTATCTAGTGTAATAAATGAATTCAAACTATTGCGCTTAAATCAGGCATTTCAGGTCAAATTGCAGTATTTAACAAATTTATATATTCAGGTATACAGAGCGTGTTGCATTATATTTCTCTAAAAGGGTTACGGGTTTTTTTATTTTTTTAATACTATTTCAAAAACCTAATAAGATATAAATGCAGGTAGAAAATGCGTTTTATGATGTAACATTTGCATAACATATTGTTTTAATGGGCTAATATAATGCGTTTTTTTTTATTTTACCTATTTCAGTTTTTTGTTTTTACAAATCCAGTACCTGCTCGATTTTTTGTTTATAAAAAAACAAATATTTGTAATATATAAGCGTAGTAATTTTAAAAGGAGGTTATTTGAGTTAAGCAGTCATGGAGGTTACAATAAAATATAGCTCCCTTTGTAAAGTAATTTGGGATACTCTTGCCAATACTGATATACGATCGGAAAAAATAGGAAAACTGATTGATACCATTGTCTACTCGTATGGCTTAAATATAAAGCCAGATGAAATTGAAAATTTTTACAAAATTTATGAAAAAAGGATTAAAGATTCCGATTATTCTATACAAAAATTTATGAAGAAGAGTCAAGATTGGCTTAATAAGGAGATGTCAGTAGTTATTGAACAGAAAAAAAGGGGCCGCCCTAAAAAAGATTATGAAGAGGTCCAGATTAGGACTAAGAAGGTAAAACAGGAAGAAATGATTAACACACACTCCGCTAATGAAATAAAGGATTCTTTTAAAGCAGCTTTGACACGTATACAGCCTAAAGAAACAGGGAAAATTGTCGACGTCCTACCAACTGCGTCTCCTAAGCGTTTGAAGCGCATGATACAAAGTATTCCAACACCAAAATCATCAACTTCCTTTACCAGTGAAGATGCATTAGCTCTTTTTCTAAATTTGGGGTTAACGAGAAATAAATATGGTATTTTAAGAAAAGCTCTCATTGAAAAAGGATATGATATTTTTCCTAGCAGTAAAGCAATAAAAGAAACAAAAGAAAATATTTTAAAACCAATAACATCCCCAGTGCATGCCTCTATTGAAGGCGCAAAAGTTGAACTATCACAGTTAATTGACAATACTGTTTCTAGAATTATGTCCACATTTAGCAGCAAAGATATTGAAAGATGCAAGCAATCTGATGTCGTGTTAATGTTCAAATGGGGCTGTGATGGCACATCTGGGTTTTCCGAATACAAACAACCATCTGGAAGCAGCAAAGAAAAAAGTTTTTCATCAATTTTTATGGCTTCTTTTGTGCCGTTAAGAATGCGGTTGTATAATAAATTACCTTCAACCTCGTCTGCAAATGATATATGGACGAATTTAACCCCTGGATCTAAATTTTTATGTCGTCCAATACGATTTGAATATGTAAAAGAAGACATGATTTCAACACAAAGTTTAGTAGATTCAATAGAAAGGGAAATTTCGAGCTTGTCTCCACTTTACGTGGAAATATCTGGACAAGTTATTAAAGTTTCATTTCAACCACAACTTACAATGATTGATGGAAAAGTTGCAAATGCAATTACAGACACAACATCTACTTGGAAATGTAATATATGTGGAAAATTAAGTTCACAGTTTCATGAAGATAGTGATACAATTTCTATGAACGAAAACGCTCTGAGGTTTGGGATATCGCCACTTCATGCCAGAATAAGATTTATGGAATATTGTTTACACCTCGCATACGATCTCAAATACCGCCTTATTCCAGGAAACCTAAGCCTTTCCGTAAACAAAAACACTGATCTACACAACATGAGAAAAGAAGAGAAGAAAAGAATTCAAGATGAATTTAAATTAAGACTTGGATTAATCATTGATACGCCCCTTCAGGGGTTTGGAAGTTCCAATGACGGAAATACAGCAAGGCGTTTTTTCGAAGATCCAGAAACTACCTCCTCAATTACGGGTCTCGATAAAAACCTACTAAAACGTTTTAAAGTTATATTAGCAGTCATTAACAGTAAAAAACCTATTAATGTGGCTAAATTTAAACTCTTTGCCAATGAAACAAAAGACATTATACTCACCATGTACTCTTGGAGGCCAATGACACCAACAGTACATAAAGTATTAGCTCATGCCAAAGAAATAATAGAAAACAGTATGTTGCCTTTAGGCGAACTGACTGAAGAAGCCCAGGAGGCCAGAAATAGAGACGTCAAACATTTTAGGCTTTTTAACACACGTAAGTGCTCCAGAATAGCTCAAAATTCCGATTTGATGGAATTTTTATTAATATCATCGGATCCAGTACTTTACTCCATAAGAACAAAATGGTTACCAAAAATAAGCATAGACATTGAAAAGGAAGATTCTGAATCTATGCATATAAACGACCTTTTAACTTTTGATACTTCAGACTACTTTGTAGAAAATGTGTAGTCCTTAGGAATATATTCATATTTTTAGCACAATTACTACTGTACCAGTTAAATTTAATAAAACCTTATCTTTAGAACAAAAAAAAAAACATTATTTTGTCTTTCAAATAAATGAATATATGGTAGTTATTTACCTGTTTTATATGGAAAATTAGAACAATATATTATGCAAATGTTACATCATAAAACGCATTTTCTACCTGCATTTATATCTTATTAGGTTTTTGAAATAGTATTAAAAAATAAAAAAACCCGTAACCCTTTTAGAGAAATATAATGCAACACGCTCTGTATACCTGAATATATAAATTTGTTAAATACTGCAATTTGACCTGAAATGCCTGATTTAAGCGCAATAGTTTGAATTCATTTATTACACTAGATAAACGATTTATGCATCGTTGAATTGATAACTAAGTCTAATTTAATAATATGTAAAAAAATTTCTGAAATTATTTAAATTTTTTAACATTACCGAAAGCAAAAGCCAATAAATGTACAATTAATTATAGTTAGATATACTACATTGAACTTTGATGTTTTATGTAAAAATAACCATAAGCAATATCGAAAAGATTTTTGGAATGTAGGACAATTATTTACGTTTTATTAAAAATAAAATAAAATCTTGCTGAAATTGATAATATAAGTACGCTTTTTTTATAAATCAAAAAAAGGCTTTTGAAAAAATGACTTTTTCCACAAAATTTGCTCTCCAGGCTACGTTTTTGAGCGGGCGGCGGCAAATGAAGTGGCAAACTCATTAGAATAAATCTCTTTACAGTATAAAAATTTCAAATCGTGTCTAAGTGGCGTGACTTTTTTTTATCACGGTCATAAACATAGAATTCCGTTCAAAAATTCATCATTTTCGACCAATGCTGGACGTAGGGTGCATATCCAAAAATGCTTTAAACTATACCATTAAGCATTTTTGAAGTCTACTCTATCAAACTATGTAAAAAACTAATCCAAAAAATATCATCAAAATATATATAAAGGTGTGTGAAGTTACCCCTTATCTGACCAAAAAAGCCCATTTTTCAGAACACACTTTTAATTTTTGAGTTTAAAATAGTATCACTGCGAAACGGCTTAAGATAATTCAAAAAAGTTTTCTTTAGGAGTTTAAGAAAGGTCATTAGAATGACTTGAAAAAATTTTGAGCATTTTCTTTGAAAAATGAATAATCTATTGGCAAAACTATTAAAAAAGTCAAGGCGAAAAATGAAGATTTTGAAATTCAAAGTGAAATATTTTTTTAACTGTAAGAGTTACTATGGTACATGAAGCATGTTTTTGCTTTGTCTCGTAACCTAGATTTAAAAAAGTCCAAAAAACACTAAAATCGATGCATGGTTATAGAAGTTATACCCCTTTAAAGCTCTTTCATACTCGAGATGGTCAACTTTGACACCCTGTAGCACACCCTGTGTTAAAACAGGGTGACCACAGAAACATTTTCCTTAAAGGTTAGCTCCCGCTTTTCAATTTTTGGGAACACCATTTCCCGATTGGACCAGTAGTTTAAAACATCTATATTTATTACCATGTTTTTTGTGTTTGGAACCACTGTGCGTACGGTAGGCAATTTCTACCTGGAAAGTTAAGTTTTTAACATAATTTTGTGTTTAACCAAAAAGTTTTAAATAAATTTATGTCTTTTATGGATTATTTTTTAGGCAAAAAAATCATATTTTCCAAGAAGCATAAAAGCGATCAATTTCGTTCTTACTTTACTAATTTAACTTAGGAACTAAGGAAATGATTTAAGCCAGGAACGCATTTAAGTGGGGCGCATTTGAACGGAATTATTTACATGCTATTTATATGAAATATCTTTTTGACACCACTTTTTGTGCATTTAAACGGGGAACGCACTAAGGCTGATTTTTTTTGATGAGAAAAATTTCAATCTTAATAGTCCAAATGATTTTAACAACAATTGGAGAGATCTACGTAAGAAACCACGATATTTCTCAAAAAGAAATTTTGGAAGCGGATACTTAAGGGTTTGGGGGCCCTTTTTGCTTCGAGGGTATGGGTGATTTGGCATTTTTAAGCACCAGAATGAATTCTTCTGAGTACATTACAGTATTAGGAGAGAAATTGGTGCCATTTATTGAGAATAACAACGAAGAAGAATTAATTTTCCAACAAGACAAGTACGTGTAAGTCGTCAGACGATGGAATGTCTATGATCAAAAAATATAACAGTATTGGAATGAATGTTCTCCGGATCGAAACTAAATTAAGAATATTTGGGATGAAATAACAATTCGAGTTTAAGCACAAAACCGTCAATATGAAAGCGTTTTTCATCTGAAAGAACCAGTTATTATATTAATACGTGGTGATCTATAACGGAAGAACTACAAATAAATCTGGTAGACAGTATGTCTTGTCGAATTTTCTACTTGATTCAAAAAACGAGTCCTCACGCATTATTAAGACTTCTGCATTAAAATATTTTTCTTTAATTTTTGTAAATTTTAATATATTAAGTTACGTGTATTTATATTTATGAAACACTAATTGATGTTATTTCTTTTGGAATAGTAAAATAAAAAATAAATTAATTGCTTTTTTGTTAAATATTATTCATTTGCCTTTGGTTTTACATTTATGCCGGTTAAACTCATCCACTGTTTTTTTTTTTTTTTTACTTACGAAATTTAGTGAAATTAATGTATAATTAAAGTTGTGCAACGCAGTGTTGAAAAAAATTGTAAAATTGTTTACTAAAACCACTAAAAATTAAGTAAAAATAATGAATTTTTAAACTAAATTTTAGTTAATTGAAAATAACAAATTAATCTGCTAAAATCAGCAAAACAAATTGCCAAATACATATTAGTAGACACGAAAAGAAATCTGCCGTTCTGAAAACAGATTTCTAGAATTTTTAACAAACATTTCTCTTGATTTTAGCAAAATATACTGTTATTCACATAAAAACAGTATAAAAAAATTAGCTAATTTTAGCAGATTCTTCTGCAATATAATTTTTTACAAAAATTTTAGAAGCTTTTTCTGTTATTTTTGATCTATACAATTACATTTGATGAATTTCATATCAAAACCGATATGCATTGAACCCGACCCTCTTAGATTTTGATGAAATTTTGCATACAGCTACATTTTACCTATACAAACACAACCTCATTTTTAGAAATTGCATTTTTGAAAATATGTGGGCGTGGCAAGGTATCGAAGTTTTTGAAAAATTACGATAATATGTACTTTCATGCTGTGATTACTACGGAATGTTTTCGAAAGCTGACTTAAATACCTTTATAATAGCAGCAAGATCTTTGAAATCGGTTGAGCTATTCCGTAGTCATCGCTGCTTAAAAGTACCTATTACCGTAATTTTTCATTTTTCGATACCTTGCCACGCCCACAATTTTCCGAAAATGGAATTTTTAAAGATGAGGTTGTGTTTGTATACACTGATAATAATCCAAACAAAATAACAAAAACTTTCGTAAAATAAACCAATATTTGTTCATTTTACGAAAGTTTTGTTGTTTTGACATTATTTTCGTATTTTTAGCATGGATTATTATCAGTGTAGGTAAAATGTAGCTGTATGCAAAATTTCATCAAAATCTGTGAGGTTCGGGTTCAAAATGGGCCTTTTTTATAGGTTTTGATATGAAATTCATCATTTGCTGAAAAGTATAATTTTTGTAGGTTGTTAACATTTTTCGGCATTATTATAAAAGGTTATTTTTTGTATACATTTTATTGCAAACCATAAAAAGGTGCATTATAGGGTTAAAATAAACATTAATTAAATACATTAAAAGAAGGTGATAATAGTAATGATTAGGACAACCAAAAAAAAAAAAATCTAGAAATCTGTTTTTTATTTGAAAGGAAAGAACTATTTAGACGAATACAAGTTTTGATCGTGAAATTATTAATTTTGTAGCTTATTTTTTTTTATTTGCTTATTTTGTAAATATTTGTTGGTTTTACACTTTTTTCTTTAAAAATTAAGATTATTTTAGCTTTTTTCTTTTAAAATAGTTTTTTTTTGTATTTTTTAGCAATCGGTAATTAAAAGATTTTATTTTTTGAAAATTTAATATTACACTCAGGAAACTTCTGCTTTAAAAATATGCAGTTGTTTGGGTTGTAATACTTTCTTTTTTTTAATGTAAATGTAAGTCATTTGTAGAACAAATTAAATTTTTTACTAACCTTGTAGTTCATTTTAAAAAACAAACCACATCAAATGACTGTTTTATTATTTTACATTAATTTTGTAAAGTAGTTTTTTGTTATTTAAAAAATTAAAACAAATAAATATTTGTTTATTTGTTACTACAAATGTGGTTCATTTTTACTACAATTGTGGTTAAATTTTTGGAACAGTAAAAAACAAATGACAATGTTAGTTGAATTTAATGAAATGTAAGTCGTCCCTTCTTTAAATGAAATTTCATTTGTTTTTGACTATAATTGCTGTCGTCTTTACCTACATAATATTCTAAGTGTACACGTTGTTGGTTTATCACAAAATTTTTTGATAATCCAATTTGAAATTTGAAGCTTAAGAAAACAATTTATCTATTGCACCTTTGTTTGACTGACGATGTTTCAAAGACCAAATTTTATTTGTAGTAACGATTTTAATAAAAAGACATGAAATTTAAGAGTTTATTTTTTTTTTTTTTTAATAAACTGCTTATTTTTGTAATTTATAATAAAACGTTTATTATGTGACTATTGTTCGAGCTTAAAACATTGTTGTTAGAGCATTGTTTTAAGAGCTGATGATGATTTCTATTGATATTTATTAAATTTTGAATGCGTTAACAAAAACATATTATATTCAATGACATATAATATCTTTTTTTTTATAAAAATCTATGAATATTTTTTTTTTTTTTTCAAAATATCAAAATGCTAAAAATTATGACCTTAATTTAAATGTATTGTTCAACAAAAACTAATTTGATGTTGGAAAACAAATTTTAAAACCTCTTCTTAACAAATATTCAACAAATCATCATGATAAATCATAAAAAGGCAACAAAATTCAATTTAGATTAAAGTAACATTTAAAAAAAAATAATATATTTAAAATATATTATTAAACAAAAATGAACAATAATTATAATTTACCGTTAAATACGGATATTAAAAATATAAAAAAAAAAATCGTACAGCCACAATTAATTTCTCTTTTGAAAAAACAAAATCGTTAAAATTAATTTTAAATTTTTGAAAAAAATGGAAAAACCAAAAGACCTTGAAGTATTTATTACCCACCACCTTATGACTTGACCCATCCATTCGATTGCATCTTTAACTTGGGTCTTATATAATACGATGTAAAAAGCAAATTGTGAATTTTTGTTTTTTATTTAATCAGCTTTACTATTAATTTTAAAAGTCCAGTTTTCATTTAACTGACGTCTTCACGCATTTTAATTTTAAATATTTTTAAAGACCTGTTTTTACTTTTTAACAGTTTTTTTAAAAAAATACCTACATCACATCTCTAACTATACGAAAAAAAATTAAATCTTGTTATAATTTAATATAAAACAAAAAAAAATCTACCTTGTGAAGGTCGTTCAGTATGTTAATATGGTAATTAATGTTTAGATTTTAGTCAAAATGTGAAATGTTTTAAGTATTAATAACTGAAATGGAATTTAGTATAAAGACAAAACTAGTAAATAATAAAAAAACAAAACACAATAAACAATTCATAAAGTTTGATGTAAAAAATTTAGATTAACTTAAAACTGAAAAATAATTATATTTTAGAAGAGTTCCTTCTTTCAAATTCTTTTCCAAAATCCGTACTAAATCAGGTCCAATAAAGTAATAAAATATTACTTTTATATAAATATAAAATTTAAATAGTTGTCAGACAGAAAGATGGAAGAAAACGCTTCATTATATTTATGAAAAACTTCATAAATATGAAAAAAAGCTTTATTGATGTTTGTCCAATGTAACACTTCATAAATACTCGTATGATGAAACTGTGTCATAAAAGAGCAAATAGAGGACAGACTTCTTCATATTTATGAAATGTTTCATGATGAAGTTTCACAACTTTTTATGAAGTACTTAATAAATAGTATGAAACATTTCATAAATAGGATGATGCATAGCAGCATAATTAAATGAAAATGAAAATTATTCAAGTTCGAGGCCATACTCTATATTTCGTTATTAGGATATTGTCCTAACAAATAGATTAAATCAGAAGGCACTGTGCACCGCGACCAATGTAGGTCTTTTGTGCTGCCTAAAGTTACCTACAGATTCAAGCTACCTATAAAGCCAATTATCCTATAAGGCAAAATGTTCGCGATGTCGGAAGGCGAAATAAAGCGATTACCTAGAAACCTAAGTCTCCTATCACAAAGCCTGGGACATTCGCAGAGAACATGCTCCGAGGTCTCAGACACCATCTCACAAAACCTACACATATCCGTGTCCGATTGACCCTTCCTGTGCAGATGGTGTCTGAGATTACAGTGTCCAGTTAAATACGACGCCAGGGTAATCAAACCCCCCCCCTTTCAAGCGACAAGAGTTGCCTCGACCCCCTACTGGAAAAAGAGATCAATCTCTTAGCCTGGCGCTGACCAGGAGAGTTTTCCCAGTAACCAGAGAATTTAGACTCTCTCCATGCCCTGAGCCTTTCCCTAACATACCCCGTAGGTATTCCACAGAATGGTTCAGGACCAATAAAGGGCCTTCGGGCCCCGCGGTTGGCAAGACAATCTGCCCTCTCGTTGCCCTCATGCCCCTCATGACCAGGAATCCACCCCTAGGTTAGAGAGTTGCCCCTACAGATGAAAAATGGACGGATATTTTCCCATAGGTAAAGCACGCTGGAAGCCTGGTCCAAAGACGCCCGCACCCGTGTCCCCATTCGACTGCTTAGAGCCATCAGTGAACCACAACTGAGAACCATCTTCCGGTTTCAGGATTGATTGGTCCACATATCTCTGTCAAAAAACAACACATCAAAATATCTATCAAAGATCCACTCCGGTGACACTCTGTCCGCAACCTTAGAAATCGGGTCATCTATTAAGATGCGCGCGATCCTCATGTGACCCCTTAGGTCGCCCCCCTCATGCCACCGAATTCACTAAGTCTAGAGGAACCCATACTGGCAACCTCCATTACAGAAATATGCAATGGCGGGATCCCCAGCATAACCCCCAAGGCATCCGTCGGACACGTTCCGCCGGCCCCTGTAATGCCAACACACGCAAGACGGTAGATTCTCTTAAGAGCATCCCTTGTCTTACTCTGCTCAACTTTTGGCCACCATGCAAGGGCAGCATAGGTGATCATCGGTTTAACAATAGTATTGAACGACCAGTAGACCATTTGTGGCCTTAGGCCCCATGTTCTCCCGAAAAGCCTCTGGCAGGCATAATATGCCCTGGTGGCCTTCTTGGAGACGTGGTCAAGATGTTCGTTCCAGGTAAGGGAGCTATCAAGAGTCACTCCATGATACTTGACACTGCTAGAGAAGCCAACCGTCACACCCTCAACGACCGGCATAGACAGGTTAAGTTTTCTCCTTCTCGTGAATGGTACCAGGATTGTCTTCGACGGATTGACAGACAGCCCCTTTTCCCTGCACCACGAAAGAGTGAAGTTCAGAGCCTGTCATCGGCGTATCCTAACAAATAATCTAAAAGTTTTTCTTTTCAAAGTTATTAATTGACCACTTTCAGGAATGTGTTGATAGATCTATTTCGGGAATTTTCTAGGTTCCCACCTTCAGAACAAGTTTTGAAAGAAGTGACAATCCCCTGCAAAACATCAAACATTCAAATAAACTAGTTTTCCCACTAAATGAAGGGCGAAAATACATAATTTTTATTTTTAATAAAAATTATATCAAACTTTTAATTTTATGAAATGTTTCATAGAAAATATGTATTTGTTTTTTTCATATACTGAGAGAATTATCTTAACTTCAATAATAAAATTCTTCATAGTTTTAATGAAAATTGTCACTGGAACACGTCCATTGAAATTTCTCATAGAATATATGAAACAGGTTTCATTAAAGTCAGTGATTATGAAATGTTTGTAGAACTAATGAAAATCTTTATAAAACTAATGAATCATTCCGACAATGAAGCGTTTATAGATTTTTTGAAACAGTTTCATAAATTTTTTGAACAGTTTCATCATTTAATATTACGATTTTATTAGAGTAAACCGAAAATGAACCGTTTCATATGATTTTTTAAACAATTTCATTAAAGTCCAAAATTAATAAAAGGATACATTGAAATAACAAAGCACTCTACAAAATATGTTAACACTAGAAAACTAATCTTAAATTAAAGTTTGAAATGTATGAAATGTATGAAAATTGATAAAATCATGAAAGTCTAAGAAAAAATAACGAAATTAAGTTTTTGAAGTAATTTTATAGCTCTAAAGAAAATTTTTGTTAAATTTATGAAGAGATAATTTATGAAAACTAATGAATTTTTTTATGAAACTATGAAATTTTATTAAAAAATGTTATGAAAAATTTCTTAATATTAATTATTAATTATTAAAACTTTTAGTTTTTGGATATAATGAAATTCTTCATTGAATCTACAAAAAAATTCTATGAAATTGTTGCATTAATATCATGAAGGCTAAGATATAAAATATTAAATAAGTGAATTTTCATCGATATTGGACAATGGTCAGTTATTAATGGTGAAGCATATGAAGAAATGTGCATATGTACGAGGGCGTCTCAATAAGTCCGTGAATTTTCGAACTTTCCAAGCACCAACTGTTAATAGACTACTGTCAAATTTTGAGCAAGTTCCGTCATTTACTTTGAGTTTAACAGCTGTTCAAAACATACAACTTCGTGGATTTTTTTAAAAATGGAAAAAAGTGAATTTCGAGTGCTCAATCAAACCAAGGAAAAACTTGATAAATACTATGGGGACTGACTCTGCACCATCGATTTCAATGGTAACAAGTGGAAGCATTAAAGTCCGATGTGCCGAATTTGGTATTAAAAAAGATTAAATTCGGCTGTGACGAATTTTTGGATACCCCCCATCTCGGTGTTTTCATAAACCAGGGAAAGTGCAAACAATTTTAATATCTATATTCTTTGTAAAAATAACAAAAATAATGTTGTTTTTATAAGTAAAACAAAATATGACTGATTGATTAATGTCTTTGGGATGTTTCAGAAGAAAAAAATGTTTAATTAAAGTTTACTAAAATGAATCTGAAATTCTGCAGTGGGTATTCAAAGGTTATTCTGATTACCTAAAGAAGAACGTGTAGTGAAAAATATATATATTTGTATAGTTCCTTATGATGTTAAAAAAACTGTTGTAAAATTCGCCTGTTGTTTGTCTCTTTGCCTATATAATAATGAAAGAAAGTTACTAAAATATATTTTTGGATCGTTAGAAGAGATGCAATGAATACAAACGCATAAAAACAGTTTCGAATAATCAGAATTTTAGATAAATTTAAGGGAACAAAAATACACTTGCGGAGACATACATAATGAAATAATTATGAAATGCCAGTTTACATTACAACACATGTGTTTATACTATACATCACATAAGTAAAACGGAAAGTGTGATGAAACTAAGTTTGTCAAAAATTATAAAAGAAAATCTTTCGAGTGTTTTCGAGATACAAAAAATTAAAGAAACTGGTATTTCAAATTATTGTTTTTCAGCTCAGTTGCTTGTGCAATTCTCGTTTACGACTCCTAGAATAAGAACCCTAAGAAATTTTCCCAAAATTCGATTGGTTTTTACACATCAATACTTTAATTTAGATTATTTTTGTATGTATCAAATAAAAATTAGGGCTTTTAAGGAAAAAAAATGCATATAATCAAAAGATTTTAAGATAAAGTATGTACCTTATATGTCTTAAATAAAAAAGTTCTGAAAGTGAATGTCCTTTAAATTGAATGGGGTTTTTAATAAATGTAATTAGAATGTAAGAGTTTCCTTGCAAATTTATTAAAGGTTGAGAATGAAAATAAGTAAAAATAGTGTACGAAAAAAAGTTATGAATTTACATTGTTGGATTCGGGGATTTTGTTCCTGGATATTTTTTTTGATCTGATAACGATTAATGTGTCTGGCAACTCCGGTTAATGCAGTCAAATAAATAAAGAATTTTAAATAAACTATTTTGTTCTACCTTTTTCTTTTTGGTAATTTTTTGATTTGTTGGGGTAAACAAAAAAAGGTATATGGCAAGCCTGGTATATGGAAAACAAAAGCATACTTTATAAATTAGCTTAACAATTTTTCGAGGGCTTCTCGCATTTGCACTTATAACCAGTGTTGCCAGGTTTGCAAAGCATAAAAACGACAAACTTTCTAGAAAAAATCGTCATCATATTTTGAAAAATCGTCAAAATAAAATATATTTGTTAGAAGAGGGATAAAGTTTTAATAAAAAATAAAATACAATAATGTTATTCACATTTCAAATGTTAACGTGTTATCGTTGTAATATAACACGATTTTTGACACTTCTCTTTGGTTTAAACTTCGAAAATCATTATATTTTACAACGATATTCATATTTATAAAATGTTGAAACAGTGTGCCCCAGTAGGCTAGTTGGTAGCGTGCTGGCTTATCAGTGCGGGGGTCGTGGGTTCGATTCCCACCAGAGGCACTGATCTGTTTTCGCTACAACGCGCCGAAGGCCATAGTAGCTAGTGCTCGGTTAGGGTAATAGTATATAACTTGTAATTATATGATTATTAATTAATAAAATAACAAAAATATAATGTTGAAAGATCAAATAAATACAACTTTAAATCAAACTAATTTTACCACTTGAACTGTTAAACACTTATATCTGCATAATTCTGTGAACAACATTTCAGTGGCACAACTTTTTAAATATTAAATTCTTTTACAAAATTTGGAAATTCTTTAACAATAAGTCTGTTCGATTACTTTTCCTGTAAAGTTCAGTAAAAACTACTCAGTAACAAAATTACAAATAGTAAGACAAATTTACAAAAAAGTAAACGAACAGAAAATTTGTAGGAATTATTAAATTAGATAAAATAGCTTGTTTTAAATATTAAAAAAAAATCAACTGGTCATTATGGAAAAGGAAAAAGTTAATTGAAATTATCGACCAAAAATAATTTAAATGTTTTTTAACTTCTTCCATAGTTAATTATTTAATCATTTTCACTTTCAATCCATAAACAATTAAAATTTAATTTAATTTTTGTTTACTAAAAATACAAGCATATTTTTTTATTTTTTAGTCATATGTTTTTTTCATCTTACAAATTCTTTCTGGCAAAAATGTATCCAGTAAAAACTTGTAAGTTCTTTGGCATCAAACTGTCACTTTACTCTCTCTTTTTACCAGTTTTTACTGCGTATTTGTCTAAACGAACACCTTCCAGTAAAAACTTGTACAAATTTTTGTGTTATCGAACAAACTTAATGTTATATTTTTAATTATTAAATTTTGGCACTTTATTTATATTATTAGGCCTGTTTTTTAAGCACCGGATTTATTTTTGGATTTATTTTGTTTCATTTAAAGTTGTATATATATCATCTTTCAACATGAAATATATTCGGGCTAGAGATCTGTTTGTTTCGCAAAAAAAGTCCATGCCTTGTGTTTTAACATGAAAATTTTTTTATTTTTATTTAAATCTAACTCCAATTAAATTTTATAAAATTTAAAGAAATGTTCTAAACATATAAACACAGAAACTAAATTAAGCTAAACCCGTAATGAATTTATAAAAAAATAAATGCGGTTTGGATTAAGTTTTATTCAATTCTAGGATTTGCATTTTTGCAAAATTGTATTTCACATCATATTAGCATATAAAAGCTAGCTATCGATCAAAAAACAATGTTTTTGCTTTCAATTTTTAACGAAATAATATAAATTTAATAATCGAGCCGGCGATTTTATGAGAGTGATAAATAAGTAGATCTTGCTGACATATTAAATTATTGTCAAAAAATCGTCATTTTGGAAGCAAAAGTCGTCAAATAGTCATTTAGTTATTTTGGGTATTAAATATCATCAAAATGACGACAAATCGTCAAACCTGGCAACTCTGCATGCGATTGCTACTAATTCATACGTACATACATATATATATATATTCCCGTCGTTCCTATAAGGAGCATAGGGCCGTACATACATACTGTATTACAAAACAAAACAAAAAAACAACAACAATATTTTGTGGTTTTTTTTTGTTTTTAAGTGTTGATCATGACCGTGGATGGTAACCGATTCTATGTGGTTATTGGTCGTAGTAACGCTATTTTCTTTTATTTCGGTAACGGTATTTTAGGGGAAACTATACTTCAGTTATTTCGGTAACGGGATTTTAGCGTTAACGGTATTTTAGCGTTAACGGTATTTTATTTATTTCGCTAACGGTATTTTAGCGGTAACGATATTTTAGATATTTCGGTAACTTTATTTTAGGGAAAAAGATTTTTCAATTATTTTGGTAACGGCATTTTAAGGATAACGTTATTTTAGTTATTCAGGTAATGTTAATGCACACCACAATTTGTAACCGCATTATGCCCGAGTTTAAATGACTGTCTAGTTTATGATCACACTTTGGGAAAATATATCTATTTACAGAAGTTTTTTTGTTCAGATCTTGTTAGATTATTTCGGTAACGGTATTTTAAGGTAACGGTATTTTACGGATAACGGTATTTCAAGAATATCGGTAACGGTATTTAAGCGATAACGATAGTCAGTTGAAAGGTGTTAGAATCGTGGACGGTAATTCAGCGATATTGACAGCCATCCCTGCTTGCGTATATTCTTGTGTATAAGCATTGAATGTACGTATGTATGTATGTATGATGAAATAAAAAAAAAAAAATTTTAGAGGTCTTCCCACATTTTCACTCATAACTTTTGAACGCGTTAACCGATTTTGAGCATTTTCACTAGAAAACTGCTCATGATATCAACAAACAATTTGACTGAAAATTAGCAGTACCTCTTCTGTATTGGAGGAGTATTTTGTGTTTCCACAGACAGACGGACGGACAGACGGACAGACGGACAGACGGACATGGCTATATCGACTTCTCTATCCATGCTGATCAAGAATATATATAGTTTATGGGGTCCCAGAATTTTTTTAAAAGAATTACAAACATTTGACAAAGTGAATATACCCTCCTGCACTATGGGATGGAGGGTATAAAAAAGTGGTTTACTGACTTTCGTTGTGGTCGCACAAGTACAAATGACGCACAACGCTCAGAAGGTTCAGTGTCGAACACAAAAGCGATTGGAAGTGAAAATGTGCATCGGTTTTTTTTTCGATCTCGCGCCTTATACCAAACAAAAAACTATTTGGAAACATTTAAAAAGTTGTTTCAAATTTGTATAATATAGAATTGTCATTGATACGATATACCATTTTGTTTAACTGTGCAGTTGGCTTGGAAACCCTCATATGAATACATTTTTTGTTTTTTTTTTTTTTAGTAATTTTTAATATCTGTTAAATATTTTATCCATCATTTGCAATATTTTCACCAACTTAATTACTTTTCATTTAAGAAAAAATTATGATATTTTTAAACAAATATTTTTCTCTATTAAAACGCAAACAACATTCCTTGTAATTTTTCATTCAGTTTTTTTTTTTTCAATTTCTAGTTCATAAAATTGCAATTTTTTTCTTAATTTTTTTTTTTTTAATTAAAATGCATTTTATTGTTAGTTTATAAACTTTTGTTTAAAAACTATAGTAGTAGAGCGCAGCAGTAAAAAAAAATAGAAAAATTGTACAATATATAAAATGTTTGATTTTCAGTTAGTTTTTACTTACCGGAAGCATTTTGGTGCTTTTTATGTATATGATGTATTGGTAAAACGTCGACTATGACGATGACGGTGGATGGACAGACGACGACCACAGTGTAATGTTGTGTTGACAGCTAAAACCGCGTACTTTACTTTATAAAACTTTGTTTTTTTGTAACAACACAAAGGTGTTTTTTTGTAACAACACAAAGGTGTTTTTTTCGGTTGTTGTTTAGGTCTAGTTGTTGATATGAGTTGTTTTTAATCACGTTTTTTTTTTGGTGTTGTTTCTGTTTAATTTCGGTTTATTAAAACTGTAAAATATTACAAAATAGTAGAAGTTATAGTTATTTTACAAGAATGATTAGTGTAATTTAAAATAAAATGTTTTTATTAGTGTTTTTTTTTTAAAAAACATTTTTGTGAGAAAATTTTAAAAGTGATTAATTTTGATGGTTTCAACCAGATTACAGAAAAAAAATATAAATATTATTAAAACTAGAAACACAGAAACAAGATTCTTAGCGATATTTGATATTCATTTTTAGTTTCTATCTCATTTTCAATAAAAATTTAAGTATTTGCTCTATTATTAATAAGAACACCAGAATATTTTATCAACGCCATATTTATCATACACTCATAGAAATAATCCTGTAAAAATAGCAGAAAAAGCTACTAAAAACTAGTTAAAAATGAGCTTGCAGAAAAAACTGCTAAATTTAGCAAATTTTTTTTGCTAAATGTAAATGTTTTTGCTTTTGCTGATTCTAGCAGATTACTTTGTTACTTTCAATTATCTAAAATTAAGCCCAAATATAACTTAATATTTGTAAATTCAACAGATTTATTTTTGCTATTATTATATTACTAATATTTAGTATAAAAAATCTGATAATTTCAGCAGTTGTTTTCTGCAAGGTCACTTTTAACTCATTTTAAGTAGTTTTTTTTTTTTTGCTATTTTTACAGGTTTATTTCTATGAGTGTACGTTTTTTCTTCTTCTATATACAAAACCAAAATATTAGTTTTTACTGCATATTTGCGATGTACAAAATCAAATGAATATTTTCTCAAATATTGGACAATGGAATGGGGGGTCAGTAATTAATGGGTTAACAACATGTACCAGAGAAGCATAAAATAACTAAAAAATAACTTTAAAAATTTCACATTTTTTAATAATTTTTTTTTGTCTAATAGTGAATTTTTATTGTTGATCTATATAAATTGTATGTGAGTTGTTGGTTAGTTCGGTTCAAGATCATGAATATTTTTCCATATTAACAGAAAAATTATAATTTTATTTGTGATAATTTACTTTAATTAACAGAAAAAACAATTAGAAAAAAGTTATTTGACACCTGCATGAATGGAGTTAACTTTCTAGCCCGCAACGGCCTTCATCAACATTCTTCGTGCCTTAAAGTGTTAAATTGTAAACATCATCTATTTAACTCAACTAGTTTGGTTAAAAATGTGCCGTAACTTAGTTTTTGAGTATGACGAAATTTACTGCGAACTTATTTTCTATAAAGCTATGTTTAGTTGTTAATTATTACCACAGTTGCCAGTTCAACTAATTAAGTTGAAATTTGACTGGCAGTTATTTTTCAAATGTCATCATATTCTATCCTTTACATTGTAAGTGTCTACTAATATTTAGTAAATGTTTTTGCTAATTTTAGCAGATTACTTTGTTACATTCAATTATCTAAAATTTAGCTCAAACATAACTTAATATTTGTAAATTCAACAGATTTATTTTTGCTATTCGTATATTACTAATATTTAGTAAAAAAATCTGCTAATTTCAGCAGTTTTTTTCTGCAAGGTCACTTTTAACTCATTTTTAATAGTTTTTTTTTTGCTATTTTTATAGGTTTATTTCTATGAGTGTAAGTTTTTTGTTAATCTATATACAAAATTAAAATTTAGCTCAAATATAACTAAATATTTGTAAATTCAACAGATTTATTTTTGATATTATTATATTACTAATATTTAGTAAAAAAAATGTTAATTTCAGCAGTTTTTTCTGCAAGGTCACTTTTAACTCATTTAAATAGTTTTTTTTTTGTTGCTATTTTTACAGGTTTATTTCTATAAGTGTATGTTTTTTGTTCTTCTACATAAAAAAACAAAATATTAGTTTTTACTGCATATTTGCGATGTACAAAATCAAATGAATATTTTCTCAAATATTGGACAATGGAATGGGGGGTCAGTAATTAATGGGTTAACAACATATACCAGAGAAGCATAAAAAAAACTAAAAAAATAACTTTAAAAATTTCACATTTTGTAATGATTTTTTTTTTTTTGTCTACTAATATTTAGTAAATGTTTTTGCTGATTTTAGCAGATTACTTTGTTACATTCAATTATCTAAAATTTAGCTCAAACATAACTTAATATTTGTAAATTCAACAGATTTATTTTTGCTATTCGTATATTACTAATATTTAGTAAAAAAAATCTGCTAATTTCAGCAGTTTATTCTGCAAGGTCACTTTTAACTCATTTTTAGTAGTTTTTTTTTTTTTTGCTATTTTTATAGGTTTATTTCTATGAGTGTAAGTTTTTTGTTAATCTATATACAAAATTACCTAAAATTTAGCTCAAATACAACTAAATATTTGTAAATTCAACAGATTTTATTTTGCTATTCTTATATTACTAATATTTAGTAAAAAAAATCTGCTATCTTCAGCAGTTTATTCTGCAAGGCCACTTTTAACTCATTTTTAGTAGTTTTTTTGTTGCTATTTTTATAGGTTTATTTCTATGAGTGTACGTTTTTTTTTTTTAATCTAGTTTTTACTGAATATTTGCGATGTACAAAATTAAATGAATATTTTCTCAAAACCAAAGCTAACTTAGACCAAGAAGTTTTAAATAGCAGATTTTTAAAGTCTGTAGTTTTCTTGCAGAAATTCCCTTAGTCCCGGTTCACACACGTCAATTTTACTTGCGCAATTCTTGAGTTTATAGAAGAGGGAGGAAAAGAGAATGGAAGGGGGTACAGACTTGCCAGTACTCCAATTCTGTTTTGTTTTGTCATCCGCAATTTTCAACAAGAAGTTTCAAAACGAAAATTTGCTAAAACAAACTTTTCCTGTGTGAACAAAAAAGCAAGTTCAAAGGAGAATTGAAGAAAACTTGCGCAAGTAAAATTGCCGAGTGTGAACCGGGACTTAAGAAGATTAGATAATCTGCCATAATTTAACGATAAATGAGAGTCGATATAGGAAATTGAAAAAATAAAATGTTTATAAAATAGTGTTTACAAGTAAACTAACTAAAGTTAAAACATAAAAAACTAACTATTTATCAATAATTTAATTATGAAAGATGTTTATTGTACCGATTTATTTAAGAATAATAAGAAAAACACTGTTTTATTATTTTTCATTCTTCACCTTCTCTTTCCTGACGGAAATTTACGGCACCGAGTATGCATAGAAATTTCATGAGCATGAATTTGCAGAAATTTTCATATTAAATTCTTTTTAGCCTGTAACCTATGTCAACTAAGTAAATGGATTAAATTCTTTCAAAATGCAAGTCAATAAAATCTTATATTATAAGCATTATTGTAAGTCAAAAGTAAAAAAAATCAAAATGAAAATCGTTGGAAAAACAGTTTAAGAAAAAATATCTATGACATGCCTAAAAACGAAGTGTTACATCATTTCCTTAAGAAACAAGTACCACGTAGCACAATATATTCTATATTCATAGGGTTTAAAAATGAAGTAATAAAGAAATGACGTCCAAAAATATTTACCGCAGCTGAGCTTGTTAAATTGAACAAATCGGCGGTGAATCAAATTGGGTCATCAAATTGTAAGTTGGCCATAAAATTTCGAGTTTCTAAGGAAACAATTCGCCAAAATGTATTTCAAAGGAACGTAAACCACTACTCAAATATAGTAAAAAGCTGAGAAAAAAAATTAGTAAAAAAATTTTTTTTAATAATTTTGGATGATGAAAAATATAATACAGTTGAACCTCGATTATCCGGGCCTCCATTAACCGTGTACATCTGTTAACCGGCATGCTGGATATTTGATTTATAACTCTATTAACCGTGTTTTATATCTATTATCCGTGCTTTTATTTTTTTCCTCTATTAACCGTGCTTTACCCCTACTATTCGTGCAGCACATACATATATTTGTTTGGTTTTTTTCTATTAACGAACATACAAATATTGAAATTCGGGAAAAAAATAACGGTATATAAATTATATATATATATAAATATATATAATACAAAATAATAATATAAAAATCTTTTGCTTGGTTTAGAACAACGGAAGTATTAATTTCGGATTGTATTCTCATTAATTGAAAAAAAAAACTCCCGACAAGGTACGGTATTCGACCAAAGCGAAGTTTGAACCAAAAGTACAAATGTGTAGGGTGTCCCTTATAAAATGTTCATTACACCCCAAATTTTATAACAAATGAAACCAAATGGATGAAATCAATTTTTTTTTTTGAAAACGTTAATCTTGAAGTCGTAATTTCAAATAAGTTTCATGGGATTTTTTTTCCCCGGCCAATAAGGGAAAAGATTTTTTGAAAAAAAAAGTAAATATAATTATAGTCCTATCAAATGTAAGTGAGATTTTTCCGAAAATTATGAAAGTTGTTATTCCGTAAATTTCCTAGAGGGTCTTTTTTTTACCAAAAGTGGAAAATTTAACCCTATATGGATCAAGTTCCATAAAATAATTATTTTTATCAAGTTGTGATGTTTCATCAATTTAAAAGTTTTACAATCTTGTAATCATAATTATAATTAAGTTTCATGGGTCTTTTTTGTCCCCAAGACCACTAATGGTTAAAGATTTTTTAAATAACAGTAATGATAATCGTAGTGTTAATAAATTTAACTGAAACTTTTCCGAAAATTATGCAAACTTTGATAAAAAACATTCAAATTTTGATAAATTTTTCACAATATAAGCTATTTTTATAAATTTTCCCCTAAAGGAGTTGCTCCAAATAAATACTCGAATTATTATTTTTTTCAATTTATTTTTTTATATTATAATAATAGCAACTATTATATTATAAAAATAGCAACTATTATATTATAAAAATAGCAATCGACATCTGCAAACTAGGCATTTGAAAAACGTTTCTGGATTTTTTTTTTTTGGAATTTTTATCAAATTTGTGGGTCATTTTGGATTCCAGGCTAAAGTGGGTTAATGATATCCGATGAAGTCAAAATTCCATATCTGAATAATTTTGAGTATATTAAATAGATAATTGAAATAAAAAGTAAATTTTTTCGAAATTTCGAATTTTGGAAATTTTTAATAATAATACACTTTTTTCCAAAATCGGCCAATTTCGGCCGTCTTGCAGCAGGGTTTAACGTTTTCCAAAAAAAATGTATTTCCTCCATTTGGAACCATTTGCAATAAAACTTGGGGGTATAATGAACGATAATTGACAAATCGTTATTTTTAGGAACATCCACCCTAGTGGACAGTAATTTCGGCAAAAGGTATATCACAACCTGGCATGCAGCATTCAAAAGCTATGGCTGTAAACGCGGATGTTTACATTAAAAAATGTATAGTAAAACTCGAAAAATTTATCAGAAATAGACGACTTATTATTTTAGCCAGATTTAGTAAGCTGTCATTATGCCAAAATGACATTAGAATGACTTAATGCAAAAAACATATCTTTTGTACCGAAATAAGCAGATCTTCCAAATGTCCCAAAAGAACGTCCAATTGAGGACTTTTGGGGTATTTTATGCCAAAAAGTGTATGAAAATAGTTGGAAAGACAAATGCACTGAAGAATTGAAAGAAAAAATTAAAAGCTGTGTAAGAAAAATTGATATGAATGTCATGTAAAGCATGATTGGAGGTATCAAGCATAAAATACGCCAAATAAAAGATCGCGGTCCGTTGGCTCTCTACAAAAATGGAATTAATAATTTATGGCCTATACTGTGTTATACGAGTAAATAAAAATACTTTTCAAAACAAATAATTATTTTTTTAACTACAAGAGTTTTAAAATTGTCCAACTACTAAATTGGCTTAGGTTATGCTCGTTGCCTAGACGCTGAAACTTTCTGAATCGATAGTAAAACATCTATAATGGCAACTATTAACTTTTTATGGACCAGCTGTTCTGTTTTCAATTCTGTAACTTTAATAGGATTTTTATACTAGATAATAATAGTTAAAGTTTTTTTAAAAACAATAAGATAATTAAATATTTTGACTATTATTGTAACTAAAAAAAATTTTAAGTTTTTAATCAGAGCTGTCAAATGCTTATTTAAAATACTCAATATTTGCGTTTTTTCAATTGAATCCTTTTCAAAAATTGTTTAAAAATAATTGCGAAATGTACTTCATCATTTCATTAAAAAGTTTCATAAACTTTGTGTTAATAAATTTTAGCTTTTTATTGCTATTGAAATTTTTTATTTGGAATTTAGAAATAGCATTTGCAATTTAGACCGTCTAACTTATCTAAAATAAACTGCTAACTTATCTAAAGTTAACCATAGTTATGAATGTCATATTTATATGGAAATATCTTTGGTTAAAGTTAAACTCTGGATATTCATAGAAAAGCTACTCGCCCTTATACTACGTTTCCACTGAACGTGTTTTGGACGTGTTTTGAAAAAAAAAACATGTTTTCTACATACATGTTTTCATATAGATTTTTTTTCCAAAACACATGTTTTGCTTAAAACATGTGTTTTGGAACTAACTAACTAACTCGGCATTTGGCATTTAAGTGGAATCGCAGTATTAGACTTTTTAAAACTTAAAAATTGACAGAAATTATTTGAAATTCTGAAACATCAATTAAATATTATTTTATATAGACTTAATTTGAAAGTTGTTTATTGTAATATTGAAACAATATTTTAAATTTAATTACGTTTTTTACAATTTTAAATGCTTTTTGGTAAACTTGTAAGCAAGAATGTAAATTTTTTTAAGATTAGCAGCACATTTTTAATTTTAGAGTCTCGATTTTTTTTTTTTTGTATGTTCTTTATAAGCTAAAAAATGTATATGAAAATCCATAAATGGGTAGAAAAAAATTGGTTATGTTCGTTTTAACCGTATTATTTTGTATGGAATATGTTAGAAACTGCGTTCGTAATATAAAAAGTCCGTTATAACCGTTGTTCGTTATAAGCGAACTCCTCTGTAATATGAAGCGTTTATGAAACATGATACATAATATTTATGAAACATTTCAAAAAAATTCATGAAACTTTAGAAAAAATTTATGAAACTTCATCATCCTATTTATGAAACATTTATGAAAAATGTTATGAAAAGTTATGAAATTGCTGCATCATATTAATGAAACATTTCATAAATATGAAGAAGCCTGTCATCAATTTGCCCATTTATGAAACAGCTTCATCATATTTATGAGAAGTTACATTAGACGAAAATCAATGAAAAACTTCATAAGTATAATTAAGCTTTTTCCCTGAGTGTACCACCAATTCACAATGAATGGTTCAAAGCACTTCCACACAATAGAATGTAAGAGATTCCGGAAAGAACCTAAAGTCAAGGTGAGAATGAATATGAGCCCGATGATGTCATGGAATATGACTATGAGGACTAAAAATGTACCAAAGAACGGAAAATGGTTTTTTTTTCATTATGGGTAAAAATTAAATGTTAAAAAGATTATTTAATGTAGATAAAAATATGTTTTTTTTAAAAAGTTTTCGAATTCTAAAATATGTATAATTTGTTTACTAAAAAAAATGCTAAGTCGGCATTTTGACTTGTTTTCTAAATTTTAAATATTAAAAAGAAAAAAAATCTAAAACAACATTACTGGCTGTTTTATACTTAAGCAACGTTAATTATCAAAAAATAAAACACACCCAGACGAATGAGTGATATATAAATATTTCGTATAATTAGTATTAAGTATACGATGGTGCAAACCAAATTTTTTATTGCATTCTTTCGACAAACATATTATGATAACAAAGGGACACTGACGGATGAGTGATATTTAATTTGTAATCAAAATAAATTATACGCTTGTTTGCATGTGTTGCATTCTTTAAACTTGTTGTTGCATACTTTAATAATTATAATTTATAAACCGAGAAGCTAAAAAATAGTTAAATCCATTGTGTTTATGTCAAAAAATTATTGGAAAACAGAAAAGAATAGCAGAACTACAAAAAGGTAGACACTTTTTAAAAGTATAATTAAAAAATTTTAATGAAAAAAGCATTTAAAACGAAGAATATCTGGAAACGGCAATTTTAAAGCTAAAAAATCTTAACAAAAAGCTTTTTTAAGCCCAAAAATCAAAAAATAAGTAAAAATGTCAAAAAATTAAAAAAAAAAACGAGGGTGGTCCAAATATAAGACGACCTGACGTATAGATGGCGGCAGTAGCTTGAAAAAATTTACTTTGGTGAAAAATGTCGGTGTTATAAAATATATGTTTTAAGTTTCAAGGCGCCACGTTGTTTAGTATTTTTTTTGGAACCACCAAAAATAAACAGTGAATTTGTAAATATGAAAAAAAATTGATCACCGTTATGTAATTCAATAATATCATTTGAAAAGTCTCAGTCTAACCAATATTAAAACTCATCAAACGTAAAAGTTTCAATCTAAAGTTTTTTCTAATTGAAATGATTTTCTGCAATAATGGCGACGTGATCCATATTGTAACATTTATACATTTCCAAAAAACTTAAAATAAAATTCTGAACTTACTTTGCAAAACCTTATGGAGTTTTATTTGTGTAAAGTGGTCTACTCTTATTTGATAACTAATTTTCTTGGCGCACTGTGTAATTTAATGCCAATATAAGAATTAAAAATGCCAGTTGTGCTGTATATAACGAAAAGCATCCTTAAACATAATTTTGTATAGATTCCAAAATTTCAAAATTAGTATGTAATTTGAAAGTTTTATCAATACTCTTTGCTATGAGATATTTTTGCTAATTTTGTATAGTTTCATTCAAAAGATATTTGCAGTTTAAAACTTCCCGATTTGAAATAAACTGGTATTTATTAATATCATAAATATTTCTTTCATGTTTCTTTGTTTAAATATAATTTTTACTTTCAAAATTATTGTATAATAGGAACACAAACTGCATTCAAAATACAATGTTTAAAACCCACCAAATAATCACTTAATTTTTTCTTAGTTATTTAATAATATTTCAAATATAATTGCAACAAATTTGTAAAAAAAAAAATTGCTATAATTTATTATGTTTAGACAAAATAGCATTTAAATGTTTTTAAATGATTAATGTTTTTCAATATATTGTGTTTTCTTAATTTAAAAAAAAAAATAAAATAAATAATTATAAAAAAGTTGAGATCACTTTAAGAAAAAAAATGCGTTTACGCAATCTTATAAAAATAATCTTTTTTTCAGTATTTATTTCTTTTTGCATGTATTGAGTCTAAAGACAAGTTTTTTTTTTTTCTTTATAGAAATTGAAAACTTATCTCAAAACCACTTTTGCTTTCTTAAATAAAGTTTTACACACAACCAGATGAAAATAAAAAAATTAAATAAAAGTGAACATGTAATATCGTGTGGTGTGATTAAGACTATTACTAGGCGCATGCGCAGCAGCTTATAACAGTTTAATAGTGCAAGACAAATGGGAGTTTTTTTGTAAAGCTTTTTTAATTTGCTTCTTAAGTTTGATTTTTTTTTGTTTTTTTTGTTAAACACTGTGAAAAGTTATGGACGTGCAGTTAATTTCTAGATGTTTTTTATTCAACTTTATTTCACTTTTTTTGATAAATTGTTTAATTTTTCATTTATTATAGATCCCATTAATTTAGCGTTTTTTTCGTATATGGCTTTTTCTTTGTTATATTCAACACCCACATAATTTTAAAATTAATCTTCAATTACCAATTTATTTGGATTTAAATATTTGTTGTTTTTACGCGCTATTTTATAACCATCAATTTGTTTTATAGGTTTTTACCGTTTTTTTCTACTTCTTTTATTTTTTGTATATTTTAACCGCTTAAACCAACAATACCGTTCAAGAGCCGCCGTTGCACTGATTTCATATGTTACCAACTCAAAGACTTGAAGCTACAATTGTTCGTTTGTCCATGTTTGTGTTGAGCATAGCAATGGAGTGGTAACGTGGTGTGTATCTATGCGCAGCCGTAATAACCCTCTACAGGTGGTTTTTACCGACAAGTGTTTGTGTTTTAACATTGCACAGTGGGATATTGTGCAAAGAAGTCACAAAAAATAATAAAACTTTTAAAGTTACCAAATGTAAAGAACTCTTGTGATATCCTTTTACAATAAGAGATAATATAAAAAAAAGTGTAAAAATAAAAATGTAGGAAAATCTACTAAAAATTAATTAAAAACTATGTTGCAGATAAAACTGCTGAAATTAGCAGATTTTTTTTTTCTTTTGCAAAATATTAGTATAAGAGCAGCCAAATAAACTGCCAGTGTAGAAAAGTGGTTATTTAACTACATATTTGGTACAAGTATTTACAATTTTCATTACAAATCTTATTACTTTTATATGGGGATGTCGCGCAAACTAATGACATATCATTATTAAAACCCTTACGAAATGTAAAAAAACAACTGTGGTTAGCTATATTAGGGTATTCAATCGGTTAACCGTTACTCGATTAATCGTTGAAGTTTACTTAAACAATTGTTCGAGTAAATTAAAATGGTCAATTTCGAGTAACGAATAACTCGAACAATTTTGGTCTATTAATCGAGTTAATCAAGTAAATCAGTTTATATTTCATTAAAAAACTTAAACTGTTTCATATTTTTTTAAAAAAGATTTAAAAGATTCATATTTTAAAAAAGATTCAACTTGAATGCACATGTTTTCCTTGGTTTTATTGTGTTTGTGGTTTGCAATTTATATAAAACGTAATTTTTATAAAAAGTGAATAACAAAAAAGTTTTAAAGAATTCTTCAAGTCGGATTTTTGCGAACGGTAAGAAATTTATTCACAATTTTAACCCTAATACTTATGAATTTAGCTTCAAACAATCACAAAATATGGTGTTTTTTAAAAAAACAGTTATTTGATAGTAACAGTTAAATAATTTATATTATTATTGTTTTTTTTTTTTGATTTAAAAAAAAATTTAAATTCCCGGTTAAAAAAGTTTTTATATGTACAAATATTTTAATATATGGGCATATATGGTTGAGTATGTGGACATATACAGTTCATATATGGGCATATATGGTTGAGTATATGGACATATATGGATTATATATGGGCATATATGTAAGTGTATGTGATTTTATATATGCAAACGGTAGTCATATATGGAAGTATGAGATTTCATATTTGCAAAAGGACATTAGGGCGGGTCGATTTAAAAATAGCTCAACGTACAACTGAAATCGTATTCTAGGGAACACGAACGAATTCTAAAACGAATTCTGATGTCCCGACTTTTGACACGTAGGGTGAAATTTTTAAAAATCCCACTTTGACCCATTTAGAGTGCCCCAATCGAATCCAACCCAATCGAATATAATTTATACCTTCATCTGCTAGAGCGTCTTCCGGAGAAGAAATAGAGACCCTAATCTTGGAAAGAATCCTCCTGCTTTCTGAAATATCTCTATCCCGAGATTTGTACATTTTGCTATAAAAACACGGTTAAAAAGGCCCTCTTTCAACTTAAATTTAAACCCCTTAACGGTAACCTAGAATGATGATTTATGCATTAATCTGCTAGCGCGTCTCCCGGATTAGAAGTAGCTCCCATAATCTTGGAGAGATTCCTCCTACTTTCTGAAATATCAAAGTGGGCTTTTTCAAAATTTGACCCTATGGGTCAAAAGTCGAGACATAAGTTTTAGAGGTATTGTTCCATCGTCAAAGTTTCTTATTTTGATCCCTAGAATACGATTTTCCTTGTACGTTGAGCGATTTTTTTTGCTTCCCTACAAATCAACCCGTTCTAATGGACATATATGGAACTATATGTTATTTCATATTCGCTAAAGAGGTCATATATGGAAGTATACACAGAAAAAAACTAAAAACGGGTTTCAATTAAAAATTTTATTGAATCAATTAATATTTTAATTGATTTTGCACCTACGACTGAAATTATAGTATTAACTAAAAAAAATTGCAGACAGTTTATTAAAACTCTTTCAATTAAAATAATAATAATATCAATTAAAAGAGTTATTGTTTTTCTTTACAACCTCAATTAAAAAGTTTAGTTAAATTGATTAAAACTTTAATTGGAACTTAAGAAGAAAACAATGGTAGTTTTAATTGAAATAAAAAAAGAAATGTAGGTTTGTAAATTAAATTGACATTTTTTTTATAATAAAATTAAAGCCTTTTAATATAAAAATGTATTATAAGAACTTGTATCTTGAACTTTTTCTTGTAATTGAATTGCTTTCCTAAAAAAATCACACACAACTTTAAAATGATAGTTTAATTACACTTATACTTATTGAACATTTAATTATTTACAAAAATAATAGTTTGATTGTTCTTTTTCGATAAGGTTTATTTAAATCCACATGTGCACTTTTATTACCACAGATAAAACACGAAACTAAATTAAGTTTTCGTGCGTACACGAATATCTCAACAAAAAGAGTGTTACAAACTCTAGTGAAATAACTACGATTTTGCGTGTATTTAAAATCGGTAAACTATTCAACTTGTTAAAAGTTAATCATTTGCGATTTTTTTTCTTTTTATTTACAAATTAAATAATATATTGATATAATAAAACCTTTGTTTGATTATTTAATATAAATAAAATAAAAAAAAATAGTTTGCCAAATTTTTAAAAATTTTGTTTACATGTTGTCAACACTGTATGGATATATTAGAAAATTCAATAAATTTTTTAATTGAATCAATTAAAAAAATTGTTTAAATTGCCATTGATATTCAAACAATCGATTAATTAGATATTTTTGGCCCATAATTTTTTCTGTGTATGGAAACTCTTAAAACTAGTAACTTTAAAAAACTTTTAGTTTTTGATTTAAAATTTGTATAGAATTTGACAAGTACAAGTAGTTCTTAAAAATTACTCGATTTTGGTTCTAGTATAAATGTAGTATAATAATAAGCTCCAATGGGAGTAATGTAATTATATTAATTATAAGTACATTAACTAAAATAAAAAAAAAAAAAAAAAAAAAAAAAAAAATAATAAAACACTGGTAATATATTTTTGTCCACACAAAAGCAATTTTTGGATATATAGTCACATATTTTTCCACATATGTTCATATATGATTTCTCTTTGCACATAAGACATTCCATACACATCCATATTTTTAAATATATGACAGCATTTTGCGTATAGGAAATAACATATACTTCCATATATATTCATATATGAGTTGCTTTTGGGAATATGAAATCGAATATTCGGGGCCGGATGTTTTATTTCTTGATGCCATGTAGAAATTGATGAACATATTAAGAATATTTAATATTATTCACATTAATAAATATTAGTGTCCGACCGAACAGTTCGGCCAGAAAATGCATTTGGACTGTATTCGGTATTTTAAAGCATTATGGACAAATTTGGCGGATGGAAACATGTTTATTAGATGCTATTTTGAGTGTCAAATTTGAAGAAAAGTCTGTAGTTATGCAATGAATTCACTGTTCGGCCGCAGAAAGTTCGGCCAAATCGATAATAGTTCGGCGTCCGAACTTTTAACTTTATAGCTAAACTTCGGCTTTTCTTTTAAATTTTATACACAAAATCGAATTAAATCGGCGCAACAAACAGTGTTTCCAATACCAAAATTTGTCATCTTGAGGCAAGATAACAAAATATAGTTTTTTGGCCGAACTGTTCGGTCGGACACTAATAAATATATTAATTTAATAAAAAACTTAACATATCATTTTATTTATTTAATATTATTTGATATATATTTTTTAATTTCTGAAATCGAATATTAACTATCCCCACATAGCCCACTGTTAATTGTTTTAGTATTGGTTTCACATTTATTACCAGTTCCACAAGTTTTGTTTTTTGTCCAACAAACAGTCTGTTAACAACAATACCAATAAATACTTTTTTTTAGCAAATATTGACAAGAGAGAGTTAAAACAACTTTAAAACTCTGCTGTTAGTGTGGTTAGTTAGTAGATGATGATGTTGAAGATGTAGTTTTGTTTTATTATTCAATACAAAGAAGGTAAAAGCCGGTTGCTTGTGTTGTGCTGTGTGTGTTGGCTAAGTCAGCAGCATTTTTGTGTTTTTGTTAAATCAAAAGGTAACATCAACTCTTTTGATTGCTGTTGGTGTTGGCCATATTAATAAATAATGATTGCCTAATAATGGATTGTTGTACTCTCCAACTTAAGGAATTTTCGTTACGATTTATTTGTTCATTTGGGTTTGCTTAACAGTGGCTGTTACTGGATGTTGTTGATTTAACAGTTTAATGTTAACATAATTTTAGAAGTACATATTTGAATAATATTTACATTAATGTGTGTGTGTGTTTTTTTAAATTTATATGCACTAATTTTTTGTGAGTGTGTGTGTATGTGTGTTTGTTTATGCATGTTCTAATTTTCGCTATTAAAAAAGCATAATTCAATGTCATTCATACGTCATGGTGTGCTGCTAAAAAGACATGCGAATTAAACGGAGTCTAAAGACAATATGCATGTTTGAATTTATGGCTAAAACAACGTTAAGACATTCTAATTTTAAACTTTAAGTTTTTAAGACGAATACATGTTATGAGAAAAGAATTTATGTTATATAATAAAATACTAATTGTATATTGCGTATACGTATTATTGGCAATTAGTGCAATTGCATTTGGGCGAATTTATGTCAACTTAACATATAAAAATTACATTTTCGGATAAATCATTTTCGATTTCAATGAAATATATTTTAAGTGACTCTCTTGTAGTCAAAGCAACATACACTTTCGGAACCAACTCTTTAGACTTTCGATATAAATGGTGTTTTTTATATAGGTATAAAACTTTAAGTTGACAACACTTTTTTAACTGGCGGCCATTTTGTCAGCTGCCAAGTGATTCATGTTTAGTTTAGTTTGGCATTTCAACATGAATAGACTGACGCCTGCACAACACTTCCAAATTGTACAAATTTATTTTGAAAATCATGGTTCTGTTCGAAATACGTATCGCGTATTACGTTCATTTTACGGTCGTCCATCCAGTCAGTAGAGCGTAGCGTAGAGGAAGACCCCAATCAGCCAATCCGCCATCGTGCACAGGAATTGGTTATGTGTCCATCCACTTTATGAAAGATTTTGCGGAATCATCTTGGTTTGCGTGCTTACAAAATCCAACTCGTGCAACAATTGAAGACACACGATCAACTAGCAAGGCGATTTGATTGATTTATTGAAGGAAACTTTTGGTAACCGCATAGTTTCACGTTTCGGACCCGTGAATTGGCCCCCCAAGATCGTGCGATTTAACGCCGCTGGACTATTTTCTGTGTTGATATGTGAAGACGCTAGTCTACACCGATAAGCCCGAAACGAGGACAACATTCGTAGCGTTATTGCCAATATACGGCCACAAATGTTGGAAATAGTCATCGAAAATTTGACCTTCAGATTAGACTACGTCCGAGCCAGCCGTGGCTTTCATAAGCCAGAAGTCATATTTAAATTATAATGCCAGAAGATTATCTTTCGAATAAAATAAATTTCATGTCAATTTAAAAAATTAATTTTAGATGTTGAGGTTAAGAAGAAGAATAAACCTTTTTCTCTAAAAATTATAAACACTAGTAATTTTTAAATCACACTAGTTTCTGCCCATTTTTTTTTTTTATTCCATTTCAAAGTTCTATACCTCTATAAAAAACACACCTATAAGTCAGAACAAGTTCTGAATTATTTAATAATCTTATTTAAAAATCTGCCAAAACATTTTTTATCTATATAAAAAAAGATCTGTCAAGGAAACAAGGCAGTGGTGAATAAGCAGATTTTAATGAAATTTGAATATGTATTTTAGGAAAAAAAATATTTATGATGCGTATTTTTTTAGGTTCGCAATCACGCGCTTAGTTGTTAAAAAGGAGGGTTAAAAAGCACAAAATTTTTGTATGAAAATGTGTTTAAAATGTAAGAAATTTAAATTTTTTTTGCACCAATATTAAAGAAATCACGTGCCCAGAGTTTGCCACTTATTTGAAATATTTAAAATATGGGTTATAAAGATCTCGGTCATGTTAAAGCCGAACGATTACGAAAATAGAATAAAGCTCAGATACATAGAAAAAACTTTTGGCACCAGCAATGAAATTTTTAAATGCAAATTCAAATTTATTTCTAACAACAAATTTTTTATTTGAAAGGCTTGTAAATTGTAGCTTTTTATATAAAAATTCTTTAAAAACAAAAATTCAAAATTACAAAAAAATCAAGGAAAATGGGCACCCCATTGTTGGTGCCCATTTAAAAAACTTTTTTTTGTATTTACTAAAAAGCTCTATGACACTAGCTTCATATTACAAACAGAATTTTGTAATATATTTTTGTGTATCCCCCTCGATAAAATTAAATAAGCATTATTATATGTTATATGTGGGCGTTGTGGTGTAATGGTTAGCGCGTTGGACTGCTACACAGATGGTCCAGGGTTCGATTCTCGGTGACGACAACATTAATTTAGAAAAATAATATGTATGAGTTTTCTATCACTGCGCCCACCTTCGGTGTTTCCATAGCACTTAACCCCACCGAAGTAAAATAATGAATCAGGGCTATGAAACAAAAAGCTTCAATAAATTCGCCAACTCTACATCAGGTGGCGAGCAACAACTGTTCTAAGACTTATCATCTCGCGCAAATACAGTGTTGCCATGATTGAAGCCCTTCATCTTTCACCACCTTTCATCTCTCCACTATCCCCTTTCCAAAGAAAGCAACACATTAATTAATAGGAAGAATTTCCTGAGTGCTGCTTCTCTTTAAAAAATAAAAAATAAATAACTTGAACTCAAACCAACAAAAACTTCCCATGCAAATGTGGTATACGAAAAAAATCTTTTTTGAATAACAAAAATGTTCGGATATGCACGGTCATTATTTATATATCAGTTGATGCGTCCTTAAAATACATTCCATTTGATACTCAATTTACGTAGAGTAGAGTTACGTAACTTATATAAGAAATATATTTAAAAAAAACGACAAATTGGGTAATTTTTTAACCCACTTTTTAAAACCTAAAAGTGTGATTGTGTACCTAAAAAAATATGTGTCTAATATTTGTTTGTCCTTTACAATATATTTAAGTTTCATTCAAATCTGCAAATTCACCACTGTGTAGTTACATTGTTAGATGTTTTCTATCAATCTAGAACTAGTTTTGGAGAAAATAATCGTAGAATATTGTTTATCTTAAATATGTTAACATTTTTATGTTAAAACTACATGGCGTATGATAAATTTTATTGTATGTATTATACACTCATATAAAAAAGCCCGTGTACAAGTAGTTGAAAATTCAGTTACACAACAGAAGAAAATACCTGAATTTGCGCCAGCAGAATTTTCAATGATGTTGAGAATTATATACGTTCAAAATTCCACGAGAGATACGTATACCCTTGAATGTCTGTTACTCACTACCGTTTTCAATTCCGTGAAATTGTGTAAACTCGGGATTTTATTCCCGTTTTTAATTTTTTAAAAATCAAAATAATTATAACAGTGGTGAACTTTGAAGAGCCATATTTCCTAAAGTAGGTGGACTATTTCAAAGATACGAAAGTTGAAATTGTATACTTTACGGTATGTAATTAAAAAACAACTTCTTTTGTGCGAAAATGCATTCATATGGCAAATGCAGTTTTTGATTGCGTTTTATATGCAGGGTTCATTGAAAATTCTCATTTGCGCAAATCGTTAACTAGACAACTTCAGCTTTCAAATGATTCTTAAATTATGCAAATAGTCAATATACTTTCGAAGATAATTATGAATGCATTTTACGAAAAAAAGTGGTGTTTTTTTCATTACAAATCGTAAAGTTGACGATTTCTGCATTCATATGCTTTTTAAATTTTTAAAATGTTACATCTACTTTGGGAAATATGGCTCTACAAATTTCACTACTTTTAAAATTATTTTGATTTTTTAAAACCTTAAAAACGGGAATAAAAAATCGAGTTAACACAATTTTAAGCAACTGAAAACGGTAGTGAGTAATAGACATCCTAGAATATAAGCTTACAAAACGTAAAGGAATTGAAATGACCACCGGTCAGATTTTGGCCGATCTATAATGGAATTTACGATATAGTTGTATACACCGATTTTAGTTGTAGTAACTTAATTTCAGTTGGAGCCTCACACTATTTTACTTTGTGTGCAGAATTCAGTGCAAAAAAGATGATTTTTGTATGATTTTGTCATTTTTATATTATTTTAAGGCTATTAAGAGAAAACATTTAACCAAATTGTGTAATTTTACACATTCAAAGTTTATGTTGCTAAAACAACAAATGTTTGCAGTCTTTTTAAAATTTCTATTTTCTAAAATCGGCTGCAATTGGTTAATTTAAAAATTATACAAGGTCGCTTCTAAAAAAAACGAAATATTGAAAATAAAAGTTAAAGAAAGCTCAATTTATCAATATAGAGTAGAGAATTAAACAAAAAGTGTTAACAAAACTAATCAACTAATAAATCATTAAATAACAAAAAAAAAAACTAAAGAAATAAAGCTTTTATTTACAACATGATTACAACAGTATATTGGAATTTTTCAATAAAGTATTGAAATTAAATTTAATAAAAACAACAAAAAACAACCGTAAATACATATATAAAACCGGTTTTCAATAAAATGTAAGTCAAATACAAATAAAGTATACCCTTTGGCATTATGCGTTTTTTTTATCTCGTGTGTGTGAAATTTTTTTGTATGATAAACTTGGAATACAATTTACTTCATTTTATTTGTATACGTTTTTACATCATTTCCTATAATTTGCATTAATAAAATTTATAAAATACAAAAAAAAAAAAAAAACAGAAACAATGTTTTTTTATTATTTTTTTTGCATAAAAAATATATTTAAAAGCTTTACAGAAATCACCAGGGTAGCGACTTTCATGCAAATGCTTGTTTGTGGTCAGTAGTTCAAAACCGATTTTGACAAAATTCTTTTCAGAATCAAAGAATTTGCAACAAAATGCCATCGATTAGTTGTTGCATATACAGTTACTGTCATTAATATTCGATTTTTATATATAAAATCTATTTTAAAATCTAAAAATTTTCAATAAATTTAATTACATTTAGTAACGGTTTTATTTTTTCCTTAAATATATATATTAAGTGCTCATTTTGCGATTGTTTTTTTTTTTAATAATATCGAAAGAATATTTTTAAAAATAAATTCGAACCCAATCACTACACCAATACATGCTTCATTAATATTCGGTTTTTTGTTTTCATATAAAATATAATTCTGCAAGTACACAATAATTATTTGTAAAATGGGGAATCCCACATTAAACAAAGCCAAGCGAATAAATAAAAGTGAAGAAGCATTGTCAAAGGCAAGTTGTTTTTTACATTAGCCGAAATGGGACGTAAGGGCAAAAATACTTCGCTAGAGCAACGAAAATTAGTGTTTTTTCATTACAAAAATGCCAAAAAGTATAAATATATTGCTGAAATATTACACAGAAAAAACTAAAAACGGGTTTCAATTAAAAATTTTATTGAAACAATTAATATTTTAATTGATTTTGCACCTACGACTGAAATGATAGTATTAACTAAAAAATTTGCAGACAGTTTATTAAAACTCTTTCAATTAAAATAATAATAATATCAATTAAAAAAGTTATTGTTTTTCTTTACAACCTCAATTAAAAAGTTACGTTAAATTGATTAAAACTTTAATTGAAACTTGAGAAGAAAACAATGGTAGTTTTAATTGAAAACTCGTATTTTTTATTTTTATTATATGCCCCCCATTAAATAAAAAAAGAAATGTAGGTTTGTAAATTAAATTGACATTTTATTTATAATAAAGTTAAAGCTTTTTAATATAAAAATGTATTATAAGAAAGCAAATAAAAGTAGAGACAAAATTTTTGTTTTGCTTGTCTTGTCTTGAACTTATTCTTGTAATTGAATTGCTTTCTTAAAAAAATCACACACAACTTTAAAAAGATAGTTTAATGACACTTATACTTATTGAAAATTTAATTATTTACAAAAATAATAGTTTAATTGTCCTTTTTCGATAAGGTTTATTTAAATCCACATGTGCACTTTTATTACCACAGATAAAACACGAAACTAAATTATGTTTTCGTGCGTACACGAATATCTCAACAAAAAGAGTGTTGCAAACTCTAGTGAAATAACTACGATTTTGCGTGTATTTGAAATCGGTAAACTATTCAACTTATTAAAAGTTAATCATTTGCGATCTTTTTTTCTCTTTATTTACAAATTAAATAAAATATTGATATAATTAAACCTTTGTTTGATTATTTAATCTAAATAAAATAACAAAAAATAGTTTGCCAAATTTTTAAAAATGTTGTTTACATGTTGTCAACACTGTATGGATATATTAGAAAATTCAATAAATTTTTTAATTGAATCAATTAAAAAAATTGTTTAAATTGCCATTGATATTCAAACAATCGATTAATTAGATATTTTTGGCCCATAATTTTTTCTGTGTAAATATGAAGCCTAATACTGTCGGTGACATTATACGAAGATATAACAATGAGGATAGAATCAATTTTAAAAAGCAGACAGGTCAGCCAAAAAAGCTTACCGAGATGGAGGAGCGCCGTATTTTAAAAAAAATCAAGCTAAAACCACGTTTAAGTGCTCCTAAAATTTTAGCTCACACTGATAGAAATTTGTGCGTAGTATTAATGAATTCCTTCATTAATCGAATGAATTTTTTCATAAAAAAGTCCCCAAAGAAACGTTTCATTGAGTCAATGAAAGGTATTTCATTAAATCAATTTTAATGAATTTTTTCATTGACCGAATGAAAATTTCATAAAGTATATGAAATTTTTTCATTAATTCTAGCCAAATCGTTATGAAAGTTTCATGTGTTTAATGAATAAAATTCATTGTTTGTATGAAATATTTGCGTTGATTACAAGTTTGTTATAATTTTTATTAAAAATAAAAATTATGTTTTTTTCGACCTTTAATTGTGCAATGAAAATGAAAATTATTCAATGGTTATAATCTTTAACATTAAACTCATATGTATATTAGTTCTCATGTAGTGAGTAAACTAGTTCATATGAATGTTTGATGTTTGGCATGGGAATGTTACCGCTTTCAAAACGTGTTCTGATGATGGGAACCTAGAAAATTCCCGAAATAGATCTATCAACACATTCCTGAAAGGGTCAAATAATAAATTTTAAAACAAAAAACTCTATAGATTATTTGTTAGGACAATATCCTAATGAAGAAATATAGAGTATGGCCTCGAACTTGAATAATTTTCTTTTTCATTTGCGTTGATATTAAATAATTTGCACTTTTTGGTGGTTATTTAGAAATTATCATTCGTTGATATTATTTATCAGGTCTGGTCCAATTTTAATTTATTTCTGTTGTTATTGTTTTATATTTACAAAATTGTTCAATCTTTCTTTACATTTTTTATAATTTGTGTTAAAAGATGATATATTTTCTTATATGTCGGTACAAAATATGTAATTTTTTATGATCTGGCTTGGAATTCTGTAGAACGATCGACGATTATGTGGACTATAATCGTTTTTGTAGTTACGACCATATTAGATACAAATGTTAAATATTGTTAACAATGTTGTTAAAAAACAAAAATTTATTTATTATGCTAAAACGTTTTTGTGTAACATCGTCAAAACGATAACAATTTAGGTCTCGTTTTGAACAAAACTATATCGTTTTTCTTAGAGAATCTGTTCCCTGGAATTTAGTGACCAACTATTCAAATTCGTCAAAAACTGTTAGCTCTAGGCAAATTTAATAAAAAAAAAATTATTTATATCAAAGTTTTGGTTAATTCTGTTTAAATGAAATTTTTTATTTTTTTTTTATTTCAAAATGATAGTACAAACATAAAACATTTTTTTTTCTTATTAAAAAAATTTGAAAATTTTTCATTGATTTAATGAATTTTTTTTATGAAGTTATGAAAAAATCATAAAAAATGTTAATGAAACAAATACCAATATTAATGAGTTTTCATGCAGTTAATGAAATTTTTCATTAAACCAATGAATCGATTTTAATGAAATCGTGTTATTAATACTATGAAGGAAAATTCTATCAGTGCAGGTTAAGACAGAATTCGGGAAAACAGTTTCAGAAGCAACAATACGTCGCACCATTAAAAAACAAGGGTACAATGGCCGAGTTGCTCGAAAAAAACCTTTCGTCAATTTAAAGAACAGGAACCATCGACTAAAATTTGCTAAGGAGCATATAAAAAGAGATGTAAACTGGTGGGATGACGTTATTTTTCTCGATGAAAGCAAATTTAATTTATTTGGTAGCGACGGAAAGACTATGGTGTGGCGAAAGCCGAATGAGGAGTTGAAAGGAAAAAATATCACTCCCACAATTAAACACGGAGGCGGAAGTCTAATGGTATGGGGTTGCATATCCGCAAAAGGGGTTGGAAAGCTTGTGTTTATTTGAAATTTTTAAGAGATAATTTAAAACAATCTGCAGAAAAGATGGGAATTTCATCGACCTTCAAATTGTATCAGGACAATGACCCTAAGCATAAAGCCCACATTGTCCGTGAATGGTTGCTTTATAATTGCCCAAAAGTGATAAATACGCCTGCTCAATCCCACGACATGAATCCCATAGAAAATTTATGGGACCATTTGGATCGCCGTATCCGTGAGAATCCAGTTTCTTCGAAAGGCGAACTCAAAAAAAGGCTGCAAGAAGAATGGGATTAAATCAGTGTGGATTACCTTCAAAAAATTATTCATAATATGCCAAACCGTTTTTCTGAGGTTATAAAAAATAAGGGATATCCAACCAGATATTAATTTAATTTCTTAAAAATTTTATTCAAATGATTATTTTATACAAAGTGGCGCAAAAGTAATCCTCCTATCAGAAAATGCTATAAATTTTGCGATTGGCCCCTAATGTCAGTTCTGTTTTGACATTTGTGTAGTAAACACATGCGAAATACACGTTAATAAACAATGTTACGCTACACTGCTCCAGAACGCGGAATATTGGTGACTATTTATTTGACCAATAATTGGTCGGTGACTTTGGCACAACGTGAATTTCGTCGCAGATTTCCTGGCCGTCCAACGCCTACTGGTGAAACACTGCGACGTTTAGCCGCTCGCCCCGAAGAGACTGGCACAACACGAGATGCTGCCAGGCGTGGCAGACCCCGGAGTAGCCGTTCTACAGAGAATATTGCTGCTGTAGCCGAGGATGTCATGGCAGCGCCGTCGACATCGACCAGACGACGTGCCACGCAAATGGGTATCAGTCGACGGTCTTTACAGCGAATTTTTGTACAAGATTTGAAGATGTTTCCGTACAAAGTCCAGACGGTGCATCAGCTGTTAGCTTCTGACCGCCAATCGCGTGTAACATACGCTCAAGCCATCCTTAATCACCACCAAGAGGAAGATGATTTTTCATCAAAAATAATCATGAGTGATGAGGCCCATTTCCATCTTAGCGGGTACGTAAATAAGCAAAATTTACGCTTCCGGGGCACTGAAAATCCACGTGTAACCCACGAAGAGCCATTACACCCGCTCAAAGTCACTGTATGGTGTGCTGTTTTCGCTGGAGGAGTCATCGGACCTTTTTTCTTCGAAGACATCGCGGGCCAAACGGTTACTGTGAATGGTGAGCGCTACAGAGCAATGATCAACGAGTTCTTTTTGCCGCAGCTTGATGAATTGGGATTGGAAAACATGTGGTTCCAACAGGACGGTGCAACGGTACACACTACACGTGCCACAACCGATATGCTGAAGGATGCATTTCCCGGGCGCCTAATCTCCCGTTTTGGCGATTTGCAATGGCCAGCAAGATCGCCTGATTTGACCGCTCCAGACTTCTTTTTGTGGGGCTTTTTGAAGTCGCGGGTTTATGTCAACAAGCCTCAGACTCTTGCAGCTCTTAAAGACAATATCCGTCAAGAATGTGAGGACCTATCGCCGGAAGTCTTGGGCAAAGTGATGGAAAATGCCATAAAAAGGGCTCAAATGACAATCAACTGTGGCGGCGGCCATTTACATGACATCATATTCTCGACTTGATGCAAAAAAAATTAAAACACCAAATAAAAATAATCCACAAGAAGAATCAAAGTTTTTCATTTTTTTTTTTAAATTACAGCCAAAAAACATCGGAAGGTTATTTTTGCGCCACCTTGTATATTATAAAACACCGAATATTAATGAAGTATGAATTTTTTATACAGTTATATTAGTTTTTTGTTTTTATACACATCGAGATTATTTTTATGTTATTTTCAATTTATAACGAGCTTTCAACCTCCGTATATTTACAAAAATAAAGCAAATCAAACATATTAGCTAGGTTGATACTAGTATTTCGATCTGGCTAAAGATCTCATCAGAACCCGAAGTTTTAGAAAAGTTAGAGCCTCCATTATAGGCAGAACTTTAACAAAAAACCTATTAATAATCAATTTTGCTCCATTCTTGTCTTCTTAGTAATCAAGCACGTGGTTAGGTCTTTTCCTAACAAGCATCATGACGTTACTAAACTTTGAAGACCAAAAATGTTCTATTTATATAAAAAATTTTTAGTTTGTACTCTGGCTCAAGTAATATTTTTTACAGTTATATTAGTTTTTTGTTTTTATACACATCGAGATTATTTTTATGTTATTTTCAATTTATAACGAGCTTTCAACCTCCGTATATTTACAAAAATAAAGCAAATCAAACATATTAGTTAGGTTGATACTAGTATTTCGATCTGGCTAAAGATCTCATCAGAACCCGAAGTTTTAGAAAAGTTAGAGCCTCCATTATAGGCAGAACTTTAACAAAAAACCTATTAATAATCAATTTTGCTCCATTCTTGTCTTCTTAGTAATCAAGCACGTGGTTAGGTCTTTTCCTAACAAGCATCATGACGTTACTAAACTTTGAAGACCAAAAATGTTCTATTTATATAAAAAATTTTTAGTTTGTACTCTGGCTCAAGTAATATTTTTTACAGTTATATTAGTTTTTTGTTTTTATACACATCGAGATTATTTTTATGTTATTTTCAATTTATAACGAGCTTTCAACCTCCGTATATTTACAAAAATAAAGCAAATCAAACATATTAGCTAGGTTGATACTAGTATTTCGATCTGGCTAAAGATCTCATCAGAACCCGAAGTTTTAGAAAAGTTAGAGCCTCCATTATAGGCAGAACTTTAACAAAAAACCTATTAATAATCAATTTTGCTCCATTCTTGTCTTCTTAGTAATCAAGCACGTGGTTAGGTCTTTTCCTAACAAGCATCATGACGTTACTAAACTTTGAAGACCAAAAATGTTCTATTTATATAAAAAATTTTTAGTTTGTACTCTGGCTCAAGTAATATTTATCCCGATGAAAATAAATTTAAATAACAAATATGCAGGTGCTTGTGCAAATTTAAATGTAACTGACACTAATAGAAAACATATGATTTTCTATTGTTGATTTACTTGAATAAACGTCACTACATTGCTAGGTCTGTCAAAAAAACAGAGTAGTATTTGGAAGATGACAAAGCCAATTGTGACAATTTTTTGTTGTTGTTTTGGTTTTTCTTTGATATTTTAAATTTTGAATCTCGCTCCTAGACGAGGACAAGAAATTCTCATTGAGTTTGTGATTTAACATAACAAATATCTCTAGAAACTCTAATAACAAAGTCCCCTGAAGATTTCCTTAGGCAGGAATGAAATCCGGATAGGGACACGCCTACATCAGATTGCTTTTCACAATTTGTTAAATAAGTTTTGGGACTTTAGCACATTTAATTACTATAAATGCAATTAATGTTTATCCCGATGAAAATAAATTTAAATAACAAATATGCAGGTGCTTGTGCAAATTTAAATGTAACTGACACTAATAGAAAACATATGATTTTCTATTGTTGATTTACTTGAATAAACGTCACTACATTGCTAGGTCTGTCAAAAAAACAGAGTAGTATTTGGAAGATGACAAAGCCAATTGTGACAATTTTTTGTTGTTGTTTTGGTTTTTCTTTGATATTTTAAATTTTGAATCTCGCTCCTAGACGAGGACAAGAAATTCTCATTGAGTTTGTGATTTAACATAACAAATATCTCTAGAAACTCTAATAACAAAGTCCCCTGAAGATTTCCTTAGGCAGGAATGAAATCCGGATAGGGACACGCCTACATCAGATTGCTTTTCACAATTTGTTAAATAAGTTTTGGGACTTTAGCACATTTAATTACTATAAATGCAATTAATGTTTATCCCGATGAAAATAAATTTAAATAACAAATATGCAGGTGCTTGTGCAAATTTAAATGTAACTGACACTAATAGAAAACATATGATTTTCTATTGTTGATTTACTTGAATAAACGTCACTACATTGCTAGGTCTGTCAAAAAAACAGAGTAGTATTTGGAAGATGACAAAGCCAATTGTGACAATTTTTTGTTGTTGTTTTGGTTTTTCTTTGATATTTTAAATTTTGAATCTCGCTCCTAGACGAGGACAAGAAATTCTCATTGAGTTTGTGATTTAACATAACAAATATCTCTAGAAACTCTAATAACAAAGTCCCCTGAAGATTTCCTTAGGCAGGAATGAAATCCGGATAGGGACACGCCTACATCAGATTGCTTTTCACAATTTGTTAAATAAGTTTTGGGACTTTAGCACATTTAATTACTATAAATGCAATTAATGTTTATCCCGATGAAAATAAATTTAAATATTTTTTACAGTTATATTAGTTTTTTGTTTTTATACACATCGAGATTATTTTTATGTTATTTTCAATTTATAACGAGCTTTCAACCTCCGTATATTTACAAAAATAAAGCAAATCAAACATATTAGCTAGGTTGATACTAGTATTTCGATCTGGCTAAAGATCTCATCAGAACCCGAAGTTTTAGAAAAGTTAGAGCCTCCATTATAGGCAGAACTTTAACAAAAAACCTATTAATAATCAATTTTGCTCCATTCTTTAAGTTTTCAATTATTTTGTTTTCTTAATGTATTTTCTCAGTGTTCCTTTTAATCTAAAATAATTTTTTTTGTATCTCAAAATATATTTATAAAACAAACAAAAATTTAATGTCCCTGTTTTTTCCTTTATTTCTTGATAAAATTTAGCTTTTTGTAACTCAAATAAAAAAACCGAATATTAATGACAGTCAGTGTATTTGTATATATTTCCATATATTTGCATATATTTGCATATATTTGCATATATTTGCATATATTGTTATTAGCGCATATTTTTGAATTATTTAAGCGCATATTTTTGAAGTTTTCGTTATTTTTATTATAAATTTTCCGTTAAACCGCATATTTTTCAGTGCCTACACTGAGAGAATTATATTCTCTTTAGTATGTATTTCTACAAATGGTGGAGTTTTTTTGAGTAGTTCTTCGTCGACTGCGCAATTTTTATTGAAACACTTTACAATTTTAAATGAGCTATCTATCTAGGAATATAGTCAATTCATAAAAGTGCTAAATTAAAAAAAAAAAATTATTTTTTTGTGAACTGAACAAGTTTTTTTTGACACAATGTTCCTCCAAATGAGGTGAGATTTGGTAAGAATATTCCTTGGAAATTTACCTTTCCAAAAAGTATACATTACCTTTCCAAAAAGTATACATTGTTATACATATCTTTAATATTTAAATTTTTACATGAGTTCAAACGATCAAAAAGTACACTTTCACTACTCGAGCTACTCGATGGGGTCGAGCTACTCGTTAACTATTCGAGTAAGCTCATCGACAAATTTAGAGTGTATATTTTTTGTTATTTTTAGTGCACATTTTTGAATTTGTGGTGCATATTTTTCGGTTTTTAGTTTTAAAAGCGTAATTTAAGGGCGTATTTGGCATACAGTGCACTCGCAAAAATATGAACAAACCAAAATAAGAAAATTTTTTTCTTCCATTGACTACTCTAAAATATGAACTTAGTGCCAAAGCTTTAAAATACGAACAGCTTATTTTTGTATTTTTAACGGATTTTATCAGTGTTTAAATCTAAATCAACAGACAGGGTAGTGGTTACATTTTTATTTAACTGCATTATAATTTGGGGATTTCCCTAGCTGTTTGCTTTTAAATTGTATTCACCTGTCAATCAAAATTTCTAACATACACGTTTTAGTTAGTGCTCAGATTCATCTAGAATTCCTTATTCGTTTTGTGAATATAAAAAAATCATAAGTTTTTAACTTTAAAAGAAAAAGCTGAAATTTTAGAACATTTGGAAAAAGGTGCAAGTGTAACTTTTAAACTGTAACTTTTAAATTTAGTTTTTTTTTTTCAAAAATAAATTGTTTTTTTTTTAATCCAATAAACAATAAATAAAAAATTTAACATAAGAAACTTTTATTTTTATTGGAAAAACGTTTTTAAAGGTAAATTAGAAGCCATTCGCAAATATGAACAATCTTAGAAAAGTGAACTGGTTTGGTTTTAATTAGTTCATATTATCGCGAGTGCACTGTAGTTAACTGCATATTTTTAAATTTTTAGCGCATGAAACTCGCTGCCCTGAAAATCTCACATTAAGGTGCGAGAGATACCAAATTGTAATGCTAATATATATTAATACAGTTAAACAAAAATCAGATTTTTTTACTTTCATTTTTTTTTATAGTATTTTGAATGTGAATTAAATATTTGTCACAGTTTATGGATTAAACGAGTATAAGTATTAAATATTTTTGAATGTGAATCATACACATTAATGTTTGGGTATTCCAATAACTTATGACATCTCGTTTTGAAAAATTAACCCGAAAATATAATCAAAACAAGGAGTGATTAACAAGTTAATTAAGCCCCAGCTTTCAAAAAAAATATTTTTAAGAAAGTCTGCCGATGAATTAAAATTTTATAGTTATTTAAAGTTGGGGTGTCCCAATATTAATGGATTTTCAAATTTACTTAATTTTTTGTAACTACCCGGTTAAAATTAAATTTATACTTTAGTATATCGACATATAAAATTTAAAATGATTATGTATATACCATATAGAGTTTTATATTGTAGCATATATTGCTTATGTGGATCAGCTTATAAATAAATGAGCTTCTCAGAGGTCAAAAGAGCCAAATTTAATTTCTTCAGATTTCCGTTTCATTTCTTGTATGTCCAAAATCATGTTCAATTACACAGTACAACATTTTTCAACACATGATTTTGGGACTCAATTCTGGGAATTGCACGAGAAAGTAGCCCCAAAAATAAAAACTTCTGGGATTGTTCCGCATTTTGGTTCCCCTATTCAATATCTACAACTTTGCTTCAGACACAAAAGAGATATTCCTTACGGTATACCGAGATATAACCATGTTAAAATATAAAAAAAAGTGCTAAAACTCCGCCTTGAGCCAAAAAAATTCGTATGGCCATTAAATTATTACTGTAGCAAACTTGACAAAACGAATGATGCAGAAGTTCTTATTTTTGGGGCTACTTTCACGTGCAATTCTCAGAATTGAGTCCCAAAATCATGTGTTGTACTGTGTAATATTTGTCATTAAACCGCTAAAACGTAATTTTTTTTGTATACTTCAGATCTTTTTTTTATTATTTTCAGAAGCTAATTGAACCAAATCCAATACTAGTCTATTTTTGATCAGCTATAGCTCAGTCGTTTCTTATCGCATCTGAACAATCCAGGGATCATTTTGTTTGTACTAGTATCAACAAAGAGCATTTATTTCTGATGTGGGCGTTGTAGTGTAATGGTTAGCGCGTTGGACTGTTACACAGATGGTCCCGGGTTCGATTCCCGGTGACGACAACATCAATTTAGAAAAATAATATGTATCAGTTTTCTATCACCTATATGTATCGCTGCGCCCACCTTCGGTGTTCCCATAGCACTTAACCCCACCGAAGTAGAATAATGAATCAGGGCTATCAAACAAAAAGCTTCAATAAATTCGCCAACTCTACATCAGGTGGCGAGCAACAACTGTTCTAAGACTTATCATCTCGCGCAAATGCCATGTTTGAAGCCCTTCATCTTTCACCACCTTTCATCTCTCCACTATCCCCTTTCCTAAGAAAGCAACACATTAATTAATAGGAAGAATTTCCTGAGTGTTGTTTCTCTTTAAAAAAAAAATAAAAACAATAAAAATGAAAATGAAAAAGATTCAAATGAATCTCCCTCCTACCCACCAAAAAATTGGACTGAAAAGCAAATTTTTGAAACTACTCAGCCCATTTTCACCACTAAAACATTCCAATACCTGAAAATGCTTTATTTGATTTTGTTCTGGTCATTAGAAGAAACTACATGCCGAGCTTCGAGATTCGAGCTCTTTCAATTTACGGCATATACCAAACGCCCCTATTTTCGGAGATGAACGTTCATTAAAAAAGTCGGACTTTCTTAACAAATATCGAGAATATATTGCCCTGATGAACAGTTTATCCATATAATGATATTTTTTTAATTACTAATATCCTAATGAACATATTTAAATAAAAATATAAAGCTTTACTGCATTATCAAAATTTTAATATTTATTTAAAAATGTGTAATCTTACAATTTTAAAAACTTAAAACTTATTAAACATAAAGTAAGATTCAAGTTTAAGCTTTTAAAAAAATCTCTTATTTTGGTTCAAGGACACCACACAATATTCCAACAGGATACCGAAAAAGGACATCTTCTTAACTTAAAATCGTATATATAGATTTTTATGAAATTTGGAAGAAAAATTGCATTTAGTATAATACAAAAGCCTTTAAGGTGCGATTTCGCTCAATTTCGCGTTTTTTAAAAACGAAAATCGCCACATCTTCTTAAGTAAAAGTATAAAAGGAGTAATTTTTGTGCTGTAGTTAGAGGTGAGAGGTATAACTTTATTAAATAATTGAGCTCTAGGTCACGTTTGTATTTATAAAATATCCTTTATTATTTTATATATCTCCAATATTTCGTCATTCTTTGAATGACATCTTCAGGGAGTATGAACAACAACAAACAATATTAAAAACAAAAACTTTTTTGCCGCTGCCCTCCACTCTGGTCAACACAACATTTACAACAACAACATTGTAAATGTTGTGTTGACCAGAGTGGAGGGCAGCGGCAAAAAAGTTTTTGTTTTTAATATTGTTTGTTGTTGTTCATACTCCCTGAAGATGTCATTCAAAGAATGACGAAATATTGGAGATATATAAAATAATAAAGGATATTTTATAAATACAAACGTGACCTAGAGCTCAATTATTTAATAAAGTCATTCATTTCAAAGGTCGAAAAACTTTTCATAATTTATGGTGAGAGGTATAGTTTATGCTTAAACCTATTAATTTTAATAGATTTGTTTTTGAGATTAGCTTTGAACTTCGTTTGACCCATATCGCATAAAATCGGCAACGAAAAAAAAAAATTGGTAGAACATATTGTTTATTTTTCATTGCAAAAACGCTTAGACAGATTAAATTTTTTTTTAAATTATATAAAATTCCTTCTTCTGTGAAATTTTTTGAAATGAAAATCAGATTAAAAAAAAAATTTTTCTATCCTAAAAAATATTTGATTTTAATAATTTTGTGCGACAGAAATTCATAAAAAATTTAAATAATTTTTCTACATAAATTTATTGGTTTCAGCTCAAAAAAATTGTTCGGGACGGTGCAATATTTCCTTTAAATATTTCTACTCCTTCCTATGTCTCTTGCCGGATAAAAACGATAATGTTGAATGCTTTTTATATATGAGTGCTTGTTATATATAAAATTATTATACATATAAATTATATTTTTACGCTTTTAAAATGCACTGCACTGCGAGATTTGCATTAGATCTATGAATTGTCACTAGAACTCGTCCATTGAAACTTTTCATTAAATTAGTGCATGCACAGAGAAATAAAGTGCCAACCGAATTGAAAAGTGTATTTTAATGGTAAAAACTTATGAATTCAGTTAGTATAATGATATTTACATTCGATTGCCGAATATTTTGGGTGTTGAAACTAAAATTCAGTTGAATTAACCGAACTTTGTTGTGAAACCTAATGTTAAGTTGTTCCAACTGATTGAAATTCGTAATAATCGGTTTTGAGCCGTAGTAACCGAATATCAGTTGGCAAATAGCTAAATATTTCTTTGTGTGCAGTTTTTCATACGACTAATGAAAAAATTTCATTAAACCCGTTTCATTAAAACTACGAAGCTTTTTCAAACATTTTAATAAATTTTTTATTCACATTGTGAAGAAAACATCACCAGTTTAGTGTCTGATATTAATGTCTGATATTGTTATCAAAAATATTATAAAAAGTATTTCTAACTGATGACCCATTGAAAGGTTATTGGGATTAAAAAACAGAATAAAAAATTAAGTTCTTACTTAAACTTTTAATAAACGGGTAGCGATATATCTGATAATTTAATGCCGTTTTCTTCTGGTTGAATTAAAAAAAAAAATTATTAAAAAATATTACTTAAATTTTTCAATTTTTCAACGGGTCGTTATAAATCAAACCAACTAAGTAAAGGGTCCGCCATCTAACGTTTTTTTCAACTAGTTCTTATTTCGTGAATGGTAACACTTAGCTCATGTCTGATTTGACAGATAATTAGTTTTACCCTTCCGCTGAACGAATATAGTTGTGTATACGCTTGAACAACGCTGGTAAATATTGCGACATTACTTTGAAAATCATGGTAATGTTGCAGAATGTGTGCCGATACACCCAAAACGAGTCACTGTTTGGTGCGGATTTTGGTCCAGAGGCATAATTGGGGCCATTTTTCTTCGAAAATGACCCAGGAATGGCCGTTACAGTCAATGGCGATCGTTATCGGGCCATGTTGAACGAATTTTTGTTCACAAAAATTGAAGAGGAGGAAATACAGCTGCACACAATCGATAATGTGCTTAAAAATTGGACCGATCGTGTAGGCTACTGCATGGCCAGCCGAGGCAGCCATTTGAATGAAATTATTTTCCATTATTAACCGGAAGGATTGTACTTTCAAATAAAAAAAGAAATTTGAGAAAATATTCAGTAGTTTTTTTTTTTTATAGCATTTTCAAAAAAAAAAAAAGTTATTTGCGGACCCTTTATATTAATTATCGAGAATTGGTCGACAAATTTCTCTTATTCTCTGAACTATGAAGTCTCGTTTCCATTTAAATTTGACATAAGTTGATTTGTTTTAGTTCTCAGCAAAACCTTGTTTAAGATTTTGAAAATTGTTATATCTTTTTTTGACTACTTCATCAAATCCGAATTTGGCTAAATAAAAAAAATCAAGTCTCCCCCAAAATAAATTCCTGGCTACTGGCCTTGGTTATTACTACAATTTGAAAGCTTTACTACAACTTCCAATATTTACTTTTTAGTTTCCAAAAAAAGAGCTAATTATGAGAAATTTTAGAAAAATATTAAAATTTGAAAAAAATTTACTCAGACAAATTCAATACTAGTCTATTTTTGATGAGCTATATCTTATCGCAACGGAACGATCCAGGATTAATTTAATTTGTACTGGAGTCTACTTTTTGCAGGGGACATATTTTAAATATTTCGTGTATAAATGCGTTTTTAATGCAATTAAAAACAAAAACAGGGGTGTAAAGGTCGAAAAAAACATCATTTTTATTTTTCATAAAAATTATATCAAACTTGTATAAAAGACAAAGTAGTTGTTTACCCCCCTTTACATTTTGTTTTTAAACAAAACAAGTGTGCAAATAAAAAGAAAAAAAAAAACAAAAAACGTGTATTGAATATCTACCTTGCACATAATAAACAATTTTTCAATTTATTTTTGATCAATGGTGATAATCTTTAACTTCGAGCTCATATATTAGTTCTCATTTAGTTTATATGAATGTTTGATGTTTTGCATGGGATTGTTACTTCTTTCAAAACGTGTTGTGATGATGGAATCTTAGAAAATTCCCGAAATAGATCTATCAACACATTCCTGAAAGTGGTAAATTAATAAATTTGAAAACAAAAACTGTATAGATTATTTGTTAGGACAATATCCTAGAACTTAATAATTTTCATTTTTTTTTTTTTTTTTTTTTATAATTTAACCAATACTCAGGGGATGCCCCCTACTCATGCAGTGCATTGTATTGATCAGGAAAATAAGGTATGGGAAGGAGGAAAGAGGGAGTAGTGTTTGTGGATATTTGATTTAAATTTTTCTAAATTGTAAGTAACAGGGAAGACTTCTGCGGGAAGTTTGTTCCACATACGAATCGTTCGACTAAAAAACGAATTTTCTCTGTAATGCGTTGTGCGTTTGTAGGTGTGTCTGTTTTGAAAAACTGTCGAAAAAAATGTATACTTTAATCTCAAAACTATTTTTGATGCAATTGCATTTTTTGATATGCATGTTGAAGCTATGGAAATACTTTGAATTTAAATTGAGTTGCAATGTTAAATAGACTGAAATCTTCACTATTTAATTTTAGTTAATATAGGGCAGAGATTTTTGAAAGAACGTTTAACTTTATGTTTAATTTTCTCAAAAATTATTCAAAAGGAGTTGGCTCAATTGGCTTCTAAGAAGCTCATAAGTATGTGACAATATCAAATTACGCAAATTTATAAAGGGTCCGCCAGATAACTTTTTTTTTTTGAAAATGCTATAAAAAAAAAACTGCTGAATAGTTCCAAATTTATTTTTTTATTTGAAAGTACAATCCTTCCGGTTCATAATGGAAAATAATTTCATTCAAATGGCTGCCTCGGCTGGCCATGCAGTAGCCTACACGATCGGTCCAATTTTTAAGCACATTATCGATTGTGTGCAGCTATATTTCACCAATGGCTTCACAAATGTTGTCCTTTAAAGCGTCAATTGTTTTATTTTATTTTATCCAATTATACAGAACCAATTTCAGCATCTAATTGTATCTAATTCAAAAAATTATTTTTAACCGGGTATTTTATTATCGATAATTGACCTGCTTTGATGAGCCCAAAACTTTCTAACCCACCTATGAATTTAACTTTTTCATTGATGTAAAATCTCATAAGATAAGTATGTATCACAAAGTATTGAGATGGTCATGATTAAAACATAAATTTTCATATATTCAATAGGTGTGGTTATTATTATTTTCTTTCGATTTTTTGTATACCAAAAAAAGTTACGATTTATTTGATTACATTTCAAATTTACGTTTATTTTATAAAAAAATGTGCGTTATTTATTTCTTCTTTAAGTTGCTTGTCACACGCATACGAGTATTAACAAATCCGTAATAGTTTTGAGATATTTAAATAAAATTAAACTTCAAAAAGCGTCAAAGAAATCAAAAGTATTATATAAACAACCAAATCAATTTATGCGGTCATCAAAATATTTGGATTAGTTTTGGCACCCAGAAGTCACAAACAGAAGAAATACACTTAAACAAATATTTGTCATAAACAATTTTTAGACAAATATAAACATAAAAGCATTTTTTATGAAGTGGGCTATATTTTCTTTGGATATTTATGTTTATGTACCCTACATTATGCAGTGCGTTAGGAAATAAAAACAAAATTCAATAAATTAACAAAAATTATTATGACACACGCAGAGAAAATATATGGTTTAAAAGAATCACGTAATGATTTGAATTTTGATTTTATCGTACAGCCAAAAAAAATAAGTCAGTAAAGTCAGCCACATTTTTGCTGGGAAGATCCTTGCAGAAAAATTGCTAATATCATCAAAAAATTTACTAACACTAATTCAGCAAAACTTTTGCTAAATTCAGCAAATTTTTTGCTGATATTAGAAATTTTTCTTCAAGGATCGTCCCAGCAAACATGTTGCTGACTTTTTTAATTGTAGTATTATAATAAATATGGTTGTCATTGATCATATTATTATCACTGCGGCTGATATTATGATAATGTAGGATCATATTGTGTTGGTTAGGACCATTAGATTAGATCAGAAGGCACTATGCACCCCGACCAATGTAGGTCTTTTGTGCTGCCTAAAGTTACCTACAGATTCAAGCTACCTATAAAGCCAATTATCCTATTAGGCAAAATGTTCGCGATGTCGGAAGGCAAAATGAAGCGATCACCTAGAAACCTAAGTATCCTATCACAAAGCCTAGGACATTCGCAGAGAACATGCTCCGAGGTCTCAGACACCATCTCACAAAACCTACACATATCCGTGTCCGATTGGCCCTTCTTGTGCAGATGGTATCTGAGATTGCAGTGTCCAGTTAAGTACGACGCCAGGTTCCTCAAACCCCTCCTTTCAAGCGACAAGAGTCGCCTCGACCCCCTACTGGAAAAAGAGATCAATCTTTTAGCCTAGCGCTGACCAAGAGAGTTTTCCCAGTAACCAGAGAATTCATACTCTCTCCATGCCCTGAGCCTTTCCCTAACATACCCCACAGGTATTCCACAGAATGGTTCAGGACCAATAAAGGGCCTTCGGGCCCCGCGGTTGGCAAGACAATATGCCCTCTCGTTGCCCTCATGCCCCTCATGACCAGGAATCCACCCCAAGGTTAGAGAGTTGCCCCTACCGAGCCTATTGAGAGTCTGAATGCATTCCATGACCAACCAGGACGACACCTTATAAGCCATTAAGGCCCTCAGTGCAGCCTGACTGTCAGAAACAATGTAGATGCGAGATCTGCGAGTTCCCCTTCGCAGGCATTCCCCTGCACAGACACAGATGGCCCAAATCTCCGCCTGAAATGGACGGATATGTTCCCATAGGTAAAGCACGCTGGAAGCCTGGTCCAAAGACGCCCGCACCCGTGTTCTCATTCGACTGCTTAGAGCCATCAGTGAACCACACCTGAGAACCATCTTCCGGATCCCAGGATTGATTGGTCCACATGTCCCTGTCAAACAATAACACATCAAAATATCTATCAAAGATCCACTGCGGTGACACTCTGTCCGCAACCTTAGAAATCGGGTCATCTATTAGGATTCGCGCGATCCTCATGTGACCCCTTAGGTCGCCCCCCCCCCCTCATGCCAACGAATTCATTTAGTCTAGAGGAACCCATACTGGCAACCTCCATTACAGAAATATGCAATGGCGGGATCCCCAGCATAACCCCCAAGGCATCCGTCGGGCAAGTTCCGCCGGCCCCTGTAATGCCAACACACGCAAGACGGTAGATTCTCTTAAGAGCATCCCTTGCCTTACTCTGCTCAACTTTTGGCCACCATGCAAGGGCAGCATAGGTGATCATCGGTTTAACAATAGTATTGAACGACAAGTAGACCATTTGTGGCCTTAGGCCCCATGTTCTCCCGAAAAGCCTCTGGCAGGCAAAATATGCCCTGATGGCCTTCTTGGAGACGTGGTCAAGATGTTCGTTTCAGGTAAGGGAGCTATCAAGAGTCACTCCAAGATACTTAACACTGCTAGAGAAGCCAACCGTCACATCCCCAACGACCGGCATAGACAGGTTAAGTTTTCTCCGTCTCGTGAATGGTACCAGGACCATACCAGTTAGGACCATACAAAAGAATGCTTCCGAAAAAAATTTTACATTTTTTATTCGTTCTAACTTTATGAAATGAAAAGCTACAAACAATATTTTTACATCAAATTTAATACAAAACTTTAAAGATTTAAAAAAATAGGAAATATTTACAATTCGTTGTGAGACTTGGCGAATATCTGATTTTCAATGTATTTTTTTAGAGGCCCAATCTCACGTTAACGGGTTAAAAGGTGTGGCCAAAGTTAAACATTTGTGTATGGAAACATGTCTGAAACTAATAAAATTCAGATGTTTTAAACGCAGTTTTGATGTACTCGAGAAAACAATAATGTTAATACCAATATTGCCTATGTAGTGTATCAGGGTTGCCATTTATTTAAAATATTGGTGAAAAAGCTCTTCGGAAAAAGCCGAACGAATCGCGGAAAAAGATAGATTGTGGCACATATTGAAATTTCATTTAAATTAAAGTGCATGAGTAGAGAATCCTTACTATTTGCGGTACTATCCTTGAAATAAAATAAGTAGATTTTTTTTACTTTTGTCTTCATTACGATAATAGTAACGCAATTAACTCTTATTTTAAATTTTCATTAAGTTCCAATTTTTTTAATTATTATTTTTGACAAATAAGTAAATAAAAAGTAAAAAACGTGTTTCAGCTACTTATTATTGAAAACCTTATGATGCACAAATTGAAGTAAAGGATGATTTTTTAGCAACTTTCTTTTTGGCAACACTGTTTTTGGCAACTCAGATGTTCTCGTGTAACATGTTACTGTTAAACATGTTCAGTTAGGTCTATAATTTAACCATGAATCGACTTACAAACGAACAACGCTTGCAGATTATTGAATTTTATTATCAAAATTCATGCTCGGTTAAGAAAGTACTTCGTGCACTTCTTCCAATTTATGGTAAGTTTGAGCGACCTTCTGAGGCGGCTTTTTGGAATCTTGTGACAGTGGAAAATATCACAGCTGTATCCGACAGTGTTGTTAATGTCCGTGAATTATCGATTCGGCGGAAGGATTTGGGTGTAAAACCTTTTAAAATACAGCTGGTGGAAGAATTGAAGCCACGCGACCTACCACAACAGCTAACTTTTGAACGCTGGCAAAATTGGATAAAGATACACTTTTTTTATCGGAAAACTGAGCTCATTTCTGGTTGAATGAATACTTGAACAAGCAAAATTGCCGTATTTGGTGTGAAGAGCAGCCAGAAGCATTGCAATAACTGCAAAATGCACAGTTTGGTGTGGATTATGGTCCGGTGGCATCATTAGAAAGACGACGAAGGCAGGAACGTTACTGTTAATGGCGAGCGCTACCGTGCGATGATTACAAATTTGTTTACCCAACTTGGGTGAAATGGCCCAATTGAGAGACGAGTTCGGTGAATAGTTTATTTCACGTTTGAGGTTTATTTCCCGTTTTGGTGCGATTTAACGCATTTAGACTAATTTTTGTGGGGCTATGTTAAGGCTCATGTCTAAAGGGACAAGCCCGCAACGGTTGACGCACTGGAAGCCAATATTGAAGAATTTATTAGTGCGATACCGTCCGATATGTTTTTTAGAGAGTATGCCAAAATTGGACCCAGCGTATGAACCATTTGAGGCGTAGCCGCGGTCAACATTTACATGAAATCATGTTTAAACATTGAATTATATAGATCGTTCTATCGACTCAAATAAAGATTTCATACATTTCTCTAAATTGTATGTGTTTTTTTTTAATCGAATCCGAAAGCTCTTAAAAAATCCCCCTTTATAACCTTTACTCAAATTAAAACATTTAAGATTTCTAGTTTTTTAAACAGGACCTCACAGATAAAAATACGAATTACCCATATCGTTCAATTAGTATTAATTGTTCAACTGTAAGTTCACATTTTCATTTAAAATGTCGAAGGTACTAGATCATAGTTAATTAAATCTTACTATTAAATAGAAAATGCAAAGTTCCTTTAATTGTAAATGAAAAAAAATTAATTTTGAGTAATTCATATTTGTATCTGTAAAGTCCGGTTTAAAAAACTTATACTAATATTAATATTGTTCACAATGTTTAAATTTAATGTGGTCGTATTATACTTTATATTAAAGTTGATTAAAATTTCGTTTTATCGGCAAATATTTCGTTGTGATGCGACAATAAACAGAATGTTTTGGGCTGACACAAATACGTAATATGCATGTTTTGCAATGTAAAACCATATTTTTTATTGCAATTATCTGCAGAATACAAAAAATACATAATGTATGAACGTATATGGATGACCATATAAAATAATAAATGAACATATATGACCATATTTGTTCATATATGGACATGTAGGTTAATTTTTCTAATATATTCGAATATGGAAGACCATATGTGATCATATAAGAAATATATATGAACTTTTTTAACCCTGATAAATTCGTTTACCAAAGGATTAGTTTTTAAGAAGAAACGTAAGTGAGCACTCACTTTTTGGAATTTCAAAACGGATGTTTTAATCTTTTTGTTGTTGTGTTAATATAGGAATCTTTAAGAACTTATTGTTTCATAATAATAAAGTAGATATGTATTATGACAAATAAAAAGTGGTGACTTCATTTTAACCCTTTAACCGGCAAGCCCGCCTCTAGGCGCGGTAGTTTAAATTGGTCATAAGTTCGCCAAAAAAGTGTTTTATTATAAAAATGTAAGCTATATCGATAGAGAACGAAGTTATCCACATATTTTGCGAAGTAATCTTTTGTGTACATGTCATGGTTTGGAAGCGAGAAAGCGTTATAGTTAAAATTTTCAGTAATTTCAAAAAATAAATATTTTGAAACAACCTCAATTTTGAAAAGTCCTTAAAACACATTTCTGTTAACATAAAACCATCCATATTCCATACAAAGGAAGATTAAAGCTTAAACTTTTGGAAAATACTCTAAGTTTGTTCCAAGGACATACAGGACTTTAAAAGGATACATATAAAGGACATCATCTTATCTTGAAAACGAGTGGACGGATTTTTATGAAATTTGGCAGAAATATTATATTTGGTAACACTATCAAAGCTTCAAAATTTCGTCAATATATATTAAAGTTAAGGTTCGTTTTTGCTCGATTTCGCGTTTTTCGAAAAACAAAAATCGCCATATCTTTTTATCTAAAAGCTCAAAACGACTAATTTTTGGACTGTTGTTATATCTTTGTAAGAAGAATAATTTATGCCTTAACTTTTTAAACTTTATAGGTTAGTTTTTGAGATAGCCTCTATACCTATATTGACCCATATCGCCTAAAATGGGCAACAAAAAAAATTTCGGTAAAACAAAATATTATTTATTTCTCGTGCCGAACAAGTGGAATAAATTTCAGTCCAAAAAAGCTTATGCCAGTTAGAGGGTTAATAAAGGTTTAAACATATGATACTTTTAATTATTTGCAAATTCAAATTCGTTGTGAGCACTCACTTTTTGGAGCGACTGCACTCAGGGAACTTCTGCTTTAAAAATATGTAATTGTTTGGGTTCTAATACAGTTTCTTTATTTTTAATGTAAATGTCAGTCATTTGTAGAACAAATTAAATTTTTTACTAACCTTGTAGTTCATTTAAAAAACAAACCACATCAAATGACTGTTTTATGATATTACAGTAGTTTTTTGTTATTTAAAAAAATAAATGTTTTACTAACACGTGGTTCATTTTTACTACAATTGCTAGTCATTTTTTTTAATATTCAAAAACAAATGACAATGTTAGTTGAATTTACTGAAATCGTCCTTTATTTAAGTGAAATTTCATTTGTTTTTAACTACATTTGCAGTGGTCTTTACCTACATAGTATTCTTAGTGTGTATGTTAATGAAGTAGCATATCAAATATGTTGGTTTTGCTGCCCCTTTAAACAATGTTGTTTGCTTTTTCTTTTGTTAAGGTATTTAACTTTTAGCACCAACGCAACACAATGGTGGCATATAAACATTAAAAGAAAAAAGTAAATTTGATTTACGTGTTAAAATCAACAACAAACAGCAACAGCAAACAAACATTATCGTGTCATTATAAGAAGCATCAGCATTGTTATCAACACATTTTGTTAAACAAGCGAAAGAGAAAAATGTGCAAAAAAAGCGAAAAGAAGGAAAAGGTAAATTATTAACTTGATGTTGGATTCTTCTTCTTATTTTACACATATATCGTCAACTAAAATCCAAAAGGCCGTAACTAACAAAAAAAATTCAAAATTTGACTTTTTTGTTGATTACGATGTAGTTAACTAAAATACACCTTCCCACAAAATGTTTAACGTTTCCGTTCAAAAAAATCGTTTTTTTTTTTAAGAAAATAAAATGGCCGTAACTGCAACTTCAGTATATTCATTAAAAAAGGGCGTGTAGTGCTGTTTTGCCATTTATATAATGATTTACAGTAGAAACTCGATTCTTGCACGTAATGAAAACCGGGCTCGGTGCAAGTTTCGAGGTTGTCGCAAGTACCGAGTATTAATTTCCCATACAAAATAAAAGGCACATACATCTGTTTAGAATCTAAGTTTAATATTTCAATTCAAAACACTTAAGTTCAACGCATTCGTATAACAGTAGATACATATTTTATGTGGAATTAAAGAAATTTAAATTTTTTTTTTGTACAAAGTCGCTTGTTCAGTACTACACTGCTTCTTAGTCTCTGGAGCATCATAATATCGTATAATGAAGCATTGTTTTGCTCCGCCCATGCTATGCAAATATTGAACGCTGATATTTATAATACAAAAATGTTGCAAATATCGAGTTCAAAATTTTCGGAAGTTGCAAGTACTAAGTGCGTAATGAAAAATATTCCTATGTTGCAAGAATCGAGGTGTGCAAGTATCAAGTATGTGCAAGAATCGAGTTACTACTGTATATTGTTTTTTGTTTCAAAAATTTCATTAAAATTTATTTTCTGGAAATAAATTAATTTATTTAATAAATTTTTCTCGAAAGTTTTTAAATAATTAAAATGCGTTTTCTTTAAAAAAAAAATACTTACAAAAAATAGATACAAATATATACATAAGTTAAGTACAAACTGTTGATTACTGCCGAAAAGCAGTATTTTTTTATCTTAAACGTTTGTTTTAATGTATGCATAAATTTTTGCATTGGAGTTACGGCGGCTTTTTGGTTTCAGAAAAATCGATTACAGAAGGTCGTAACTAACTACTATTTTTAAAAACTACTATTTTTCCATGAATTTTTCTCTCCGAATCAAATCCGTCTTTATTTCTTAAGCATAATTCGAAAATTTTGATACTAAGCTTTATGTAGTTTTTTATTTATAATGTTTTTGTCTCTCCTGTAAAAAAAAAAAACTAAAAAGTGTAGTTACGGCCTTTTGGATTTTAGGTGACGATATGCTTGTTGATGTTTGTAGACAAAATGCAAGGCACGCTTCAAAGTCATCAACATCAAACATAACATGCCACTCTACTCCCATACACTATAATCGTACAATACTTAACAATCCTCAGCAGTGAACTCAACTTAACAACTGCAACTACTCATTCATTCTGTATGCTGAGTTTTTAATGCGAATGTTGTTTGTTAAATGTGTGTGTGAGTGACATAAGTGTGTGTATGAACTTTACATACACACTAGCAAACACAAACATTTTTATGAACATTAAGTTTATATCCGTTAGATGTAGCGGATATAAAACATCTGAATGTATTCTAGAAATAAACATGCACTGTGAGTAATTTACAACACACTTGTAGTGATAAAAAGGATGGATTGAAAGTTTTAAAGGGCCTTAATTTGTTTTCCTTTGGGCTGAGTATGGCTACACTTGTCCAGATGAAATTCAAAGAGTAGGTGCTACTGCCCAATAATTTTGGGAAAGAACACCATCTTTCAAGCGGGTCTAAAGTATACTTGGGAATTTTTCATTGCCGTTGAAAAATAATTGGCATTCCGTTGCAATGCCAATGAAAATTTTTTAATTGCCATTGATTAATGAAATGGTACTAATGCCTTAAAAACCAATTGTAATTGACGAAAAAATAATTGTTTATACAAAACGATTTTGTTTTAGAAAGGTTGAGGTTAAGAAGAAAAATAAACGTTTTTCTCTAAAAATTGTAAATACTATTCATTTTTAAATCAGACTAGCCTAGTTTCTGCCTTTTTATGGACAGGCGTTATCAGTGGTTGTCCATTTAAATTGTATTATTAGTTGTGTCTTATAATTGTCAGATTGTCTCTATATGATACATTTTTTCACAAACCTGCGGCTGTAGGAATCAAACCTGCGCTTCTTCTTACATTACAAATGTAACAATATCAAGTCATGACCGTTTAGCGATCACACCCAAGTATGGCCTCTAGTCATGCAGCTAAATTACAATTTTCTTCCCTATTAGCTTTTCTTTTCCAACAAACACAAACACAAATATTCTATTTTTAGATTTTTAACGTCATATAGACAGTCGCAATGATATTTTAATTAATATGCATTTTCTTTTAGAAAAAACGATCAAAATTTAAGTCTTAACTTTAAGAGTATTCGCTATTTCATGAAAGATTAATTACGTATACACTATTTACTCTTATTTTGGTAACGGATTAGTCATGATAGTAGATGTTCAGCTTTTGATAATATATAAAGGGTGATTTTTTAGCAACTTTCTTTTTGGCAACACTGTTTTTGCCAGCTCAGATGCTTTCGTGTAACATATTACCGCTAAACATGTTCAGTTTGGTCTATAATTTAACCATGAATCGACTTACAAACGAACAACGCTTGCAGATTATTGAATTTTATTATCTAAATGCATGCTCGGTTAAGAAAGTGCATCGTGCACTTCTTCCACTTTATGGTCAGGTTGGTCGACCTTTTGAGGCGGCTATTCGGAATCTTGTGACTTAATTTCGCATCAAATTTACATTATTGGACATTAAACCACCAACACGCATACGTAGAGTGCGGACAGAGAAAAATATCGCAGCTGTATCCGCCAGTGTTGTTGATCGTTGTTGTTGACCGTGAATTATCGATTCGGCACCGTTCGCAGCAATTGGGCCTCTGTTATTCCACTACGTGGAAAATTCTGAGGAAGGCAAAGTTGGATGAAGATCCACTTTTTTTATTAGAAAATTGTGTTCAGCCACGAATCGCATTTCTGGTTAAATGCATACGTGAACAAGCAAAATTGCCGTATTTGGTGTGAAGAGCAGCCAGAAGCATTACAGAAACTGTCAATGCATCCCGAAAATGCAAATGGTGTGGATTATGGGACGGTGGCATTATCGGACTGTACTTTTTCAAAGACGAAGAACGCAGAAACGTTACTGTGAATGGCGATCGCTACCGTGCGATGATTACAATTTTTTTGTTTTGCCCAAAATGGAAGAGCTGGACTTGGGTTACATGGGGTTTCAACAAGACGGTGCCACATGTCACATAGCACGCGAAACAATGTCCCAATTGAGAGGCGAGTTCGGTGAACAGTTTATTTCACTTTTGGGGCCGGTCAATTGACAGCCTAGATCGTGCGATTTAACGCCTTTAGACTATTTTTTGCGGGACTATGTTAAGGCTCATGTCTATAGGAACAAGCCTGCAAAGGTTGACGCCCTTGGCTTCCACAATATTGAAGAATTTATTCGTTAGATAAAGGCCGATATGTTGGAGACAGTATGCCAAAATTGGACCCAGCGTATGAACCATTTGAGGCGTAGCCGTGGTCAACATTTACATGAAATCATCTTTAAACATTGAATTATATAGATCGTTCTATCGACTCAAATAAAAATTTCATACATTTCTCTAAATTTTATGTGTTTTTTTTTTTAAATCAAATCCGAAAGCTCTTAAGAAATCACGCTTTACATACAAATCTATTTTTAGACAAACATATTTAATTTGAAACAAAAAAACGTTCAAGGTTGAAATTGGAAAATACAATTTCAAATTGGGTTTAGGCTAGAGGTAAATTAATTGCCTGATAAGCAGAAGGTAGTCGGTTCGAACCCAGTTCGCCGAGAAGAATTTTTTATTAATAAAATTATTTTAAAATAATATAAATTTTGTTTTATAGTTTTGGTAACTCTAATAAAATATTGAGATTAGTAACCGAATTTCTATTGTACATACAAATTTATTTTCAGACAAATAATTAAATTTAAAACTGGTAATTGCCTGACAAACGGAAGATCGCCGGTTCGAGCCCAGTTCGAGGAATATATTTTTTTTATTAATAAAATAAATTGTATTGAATGCATGTGAATCTATTTATAGAATATTAATATTATTTATATAGTAGTTATATAAAATATTCAATTGTTACAATAAAAATTCGAAATTTGTAAATAAATGTCGTACCAGTATTAAAATTTAATAATAGTGATAGTAAGTGGAACCACATAAATTCGGTTACAAATGCTAAACTGCTTTCGGTGTGTATACAGTGTTTATAAAGAGTCTTTTTGCAAATATTTAGGAAAGACGAGAAATGATTATCAGACTCAGAATAACATAATCGTCCAAGAGGTCGAGTAATTTCTGTAATTCGCCACGAGAGCACACTTTAGCGACAAATCCTTGTATTTGGGGTCAAGCGTATGACAAATTCCTGATGTCTCATCAATTTTCATAAGGGCCTTTGCACTGTATTCACATGAGGTTTATTTGGTGGTAAACAAATTCGTTGGTTTGTAAAAGTTTTGGCTTTTTGCCCAAACCAAAAAAAAAATATATAAAAAATAGTTTCGAAGTGTTAATGCATTTAACATCCATATATGCAATATGACGACGACGTCTAACATACATACCAAATAACTTATTTTTGTTTGTTCGTTGTACGTTTACTGTTGCTTTTGTTTTGTTTTGTATGCATGTTTATAACCGAAAATGACATAACCACATTCGTTTTTTTTTATTACACATACCGACAAAACAATGATATGTGTTGGTGTGCGTAAACTTTAAAACCCCATTACTTGTGTATGAAAAAGGAAAATAATGTTATTCACCCACAAAAATACTTTTAAGAAAATAAAAACAAAAAATAATATTTCAAAAAAGAATAACAACTGAATAAAATAAAATATATACAAAACGAAAAGAAATGTTAAAGGGAATGTTCGCTAATGTAGCCCTACATCTAGTTTTTGGGATACATATATGTATAAAGATAAATAACAAGTAAACTACATAGCTGTGAATCCGCAGATTTGAATAAAAGTTGGATACGAGTATGTCGTAAAGGACAAAAAAAAAATATTAAACACGTATTTTTTAGGTGCTGCTCAATCTGGGGTCAAAAGTTACCCAATTTGAAGTTTTCTTAATATATTTCTTTTATAAGTATAAGAAGTTGTTGGTTTGAGTTCAAATTAACATATAATAATGCTATTTTATTTTTATCGAGGGGGTGTCGGGGCTTTTTTAAATTTTCGTAATCTTTCGACTTTTCCCTAAGAGCTTTTATAAACCATATTCGAAATATTTCAAATAAGTAGCAAACGAAATGATTCGGTTACTGCATCCTCGTAAATTCGGTTGTCTCAACGGTTGACACAACCCCCAATTCGAGTTTTCGAAAGCTTTTAGGATTTGAGAACACCACATTTCAATTTCGTGTGATTTTACAAATTCGTTCTAATTGCAAAACGTTCTAAAGTAGGGACATGGGCGTATATTTTTTATAGTTTTTTTTTATTTGTTTATATTAAAACCATTTGCATAAATGTTTCTAAATATTTTTCTAAATAGCAAAAATTTTCTAGACTTTGAGGCGAAATATATTAATTTTTTTTTTGTAAAACATATATGACCTTTTGTGTATATTTTAGCCAATGTTTAATCCTTACCGGCGGTTTTACATTTCAAGCAAAATAAAAATATTAAAATTACAGTTTTTGCTTGGATTTAATTAAAGTTGCATCAATTATTAGAACACACTGTATTTATCACATTTCAAAATATATATTATATAAAAATATATATAAAAATACACGCAAAAAAATATGTTGTCATATATTGGAACTTAAAAGGAAAACCGCGGTTATTTTGGAAAACACACATTTTTTACCGGTTTAATGAAAGTTATTTAGTTGGGTTTGCAGGAAATCGTATTAAATACTTTTACATTCTTAAAATTAAAAATTTCATAAGGTATTGTAATTAAAAGTTTGTTTGCTCCATAAAATTTTAAGTCCTGAAAATTTCTTGATGCCTTTTCGATGTTAGTTAATACTAATATTACACAGAAAAAACTAAAAACGGGTTTTAATTAAAAAATTTATTGAATCAATTAATATTTTAATTGATTTTCCACCTATCAATTAAACCTTTTATTAAAATTAAGAAGGAAAAAAAGTTATAAATAACTGCTACAAAAAAAACTATGATACTCACAAAAAAAGTGTGTGATCTATACGTTGGTATGTGTGCTTTTGCAATGCTGAGTCTGTTTGTGTGTGTGCTTATTTTGTTTGTTAACTTCAAATGTATTTGGTATTTTATACTGAAAGTTTTCTATTTATGCATACAGTGTATGAAAAAATAATGTGATAATTGCGCCTTAAATAAAATATGTATTTATATATTGAAAAGTCAATAAAAAATATTTATTTATTGATTCAATTAAATATTTGTTTAGAAACAAATTAAATTCAATTCAAATCTTTAATTAGATATTTTAGGTTGATAATTTTTTCTGTGTACCCATTAAAATCTTTTATTTGATATAAGTTTAGGAGGGACTGATACAGCGCTTTCGTTGTCACAAAGCGAAATGTGTTTGGAAAGAAACTGCCGTTGTTACCGCTAGGAATGAGAAAAATTTAACTTTTTTGCACATTATAAATTTAGTCCGTCGTAAAGATTCAATTCTAGATACCTACCTAACGAGGTTCTCATGACATGTTTTTTATAAAAAAAAATGCGCACTAAAATAATTAAAAAGTTAAAAGTTTTTAAAAAGTTTATAAAATGTTTGCGTTTAAAATTTAAAATTTATAAAATGCCTTTTTGACACGGAGATGCTGATTACAAAGAAACTCAGTTCACGTACTACAATATCCAATTGCAAGTATAATTGTGAATGTCAGACGCAAGAAGCATACATTTTCAAAATATACACGCCAATTCCTTATAAGTTTGTAATGTTTGTATTCCGTCATTGGTGCGCTGACACTAGCTTGTCATACCTCAAACTATATGGAATTACACCATTTACACTATATGGAATTACACCAGTTTCTCGGTGGAATTGAGTCGCAAAAACCCTATAGAAAAAACTGCAAAAGTTTAAAAATCGAAAAATGTTGGTTTTACTTGTAAACCACCATACAACTTTTCCCCAATCAGCGATTTGAAAATTCCTTTTTTAGTGAATGTATCTCCCAAATCTAGTGACTCGATTTTGTATTGGTTAATAAATATGACCAAAAAAATAAAATTAATGAAAAACTCTTTTAAGTTTCAAGTAGTTTTTTCATTTTTCGACTTTTAAATGGCCATAAATTCTTTAGGTGAAGACTTTTCAACTTGAAACTTTGCATGTCATGTTTTTAAGAATAGTCTTTAGAAAAAAGAGAAATAAGAGGCATCTAAAGTCAGTTTCAATAGGTTTCGAAAATTTTTGAAATAGCTCATATACAAAACCAAAAGAAATGCTAAAGGAAATGATCGCTAATGTAGCACTACATATGGTTTTTGGGATATATACAAAAAACTATGTGAAATATTCCAAATCTAAATACATCAGCTTATACACAGAGAGAATTTATTTGACAAGTTTTAATGAAATTTTTTCACTAATCTGATGAACTTTTTTTCGCAATGTAAATGAAAATTTTCTTAAACTTTATGAAAAAGCTTTATAGTTTTAATGAAACTATTTTTAAAGAAAATTTTGAATTACGAGGGCAGATGAATAAGTCCGTGACTTTTCGAACTAGTTATATGAAATGCAACACTGCTTGCATCAAGTACCACCTGTTAATAGACTACTGTCAAATTTCGAGCAAGTTCTGTCATTTACTTTGCGTTTAACATCTGTTCAAAACATACAACCTCGTATATTTTTTTAAAAATGGAAAAAAGTGAATTTCGATAGCTCATTAAACATTATTTTTTGCAAAAAGCTTGATAAATACTATGGGGCTCTGCAACATCGATTTCAATTGTTAAAAAGTGGTTTACTGACTTTCGTTGTGGTCGCACAAGTACAAATGACGCTGAACGTTCTGGACTGCCCATTGAGGTCAATACACCCGAAAATATCGAAAAAATCTACGATACGGTGTTGGCCTATCGAAGAGTAAAACTGCGTTACATTGTTGATGCCACAGTCATTTTATATGGCAGTGTGGTTTCGAATTTAAATGATCAGTTGGGTTTAAGAAAGCTATCTGCAAGATGGGTGCCGCGTTTGCTCTTAATTGTCCATAAACGTAATCGTGTGACAACTTCAAAGGATTGTTTGGAGTTGTTTAACAGCAATTCGAATGAGTTTTTGCGGCGTTTTGTAACTGTGGATGAAACATGGATCCATTACAACACTCCGGAGACCAAGCAGCAGTCTAAACAATGGGTTTCTCCGGGTGAACCGGCTCCGAAGAAGGCCAAGGTAAGTTTTTCGGCCAATTAGGTGACAGTTTTTTGGGGTGCACGCGGGATAATCCACATCGATTACCTTCAAAAGGGAAAAACAATAAACGGCGAATATTATGACAACTTATTGGACCGATTTAACGAGGATTTAAAAAAAAACGACCCCCATATGGCCAAGAAAAAAGTTCTTTTTCATCAAGATAATGCATGGGTGCACACGTGTGAATTGGGCGACGAATTGGTACCTCATCCGCCATATTCTCCGGATTTAGCCCCCAGTGCCTGTTTCCTATTTCCAAACCTAAAGAAATGGCTCGGTGGAAAGAGATTTAGCTCCAACGATGAAATTATTGATCAAACAAATGCCTATTTTATGGACCTCGAAAAATCCTATTTTTTGGAAGGGATACAAAAATTGGAGAAATGTTGGACTAAGTGTATTGAGCTAAAAGGAGATTATGTTGAAAAATATTTTTTTTTTTGCAAAAAAACCTGTGTTTCTTTCAAAAAGTCACGGACTTATTGATCCGCTCTCGTATTCATATGAAATTTTTAATGAATAACATGAAATTTTTCATAAAATTTTATGAAAAACTGTAATGGACGAGTTCCAATGAAATTCATAGATCTAATGGTAAAATTCTTTGAAATCATGCAGATAATTCTTTCAGTGTATGCTCACTCTTTCGGTATTTTCTGGCTATAGATAATTTTCTTGTGGTCACTAATATAAAAAAGTTATATAACAATTTCCAAAACAACTCAAAAGTGTGCATTAGCTAACATGTTCGCTGAATTTTTACGTTGAAAGTTTTTTTTAAATAGAGATACACTTTAGCCAACAGGCCACATTAGCGAACATTCCCTTACAAAAAAACCCAAAACATTCTCATGTTATTATTCATCCAATGCTTATACGTACTTCCACGTGTATATGTGTCGGAAAATCGTATTTCTTTTCTTTTATACATATTTAGTTTCTAGTATTTGTAGTAATTTTTTTGTTCATATTGCTTTTGAATGAACATGAAATAGGTCAGGGCTGGCAAAACTATGACACGCGTGTCTTAGAAGCCCGCGGCATCATTTTATGTGGCATGCGGAGTTTTCTTAAATATTTAAAAAAAAAATGATTTCATTAAAGTAATTATAACAAAAAATTATTACAAAAATTATTACAAATTATCGATACCAATTATAGTGAAATATCTCATAAAGATTGTAAATCACCTTTTAAAATAATTAAAAAAGGGTCAAAAACTAAACTTCTTTGGAAATTATTTAGGCATAAAATATTCACAGAAAGTTGTTATGCAGCATTATCTAAATGATTCCTTGCTATGACAAGCCAATGTTAAATTCATCGGTGAAAATGCTCAATCGTTACTTGGCAGTATTTGAAGGGACATTAATGCGCAAGATATACGCGGATTGTCAAGATGTAGTAAATACGAGGAAAAGATACTAAAAATTACAACTCTTGAAAGACATAAAAAATCATTAATGCAAGATTTTTGTTTCTGTTTTTCATATATAAGACAAAGGGACGTCAACAATGTGGATACATACATTGTGGATTAAAAAAACTTAAATTTTGTCTTGTCACCGGCTTGTCAGTGTAATTGTCTATTAACTAAGTTAAAGACAATGTTTAATATTTGAATTTAGTTAAGATTAAATTGTATTTGGAAACTAAATGTTTATAGTGATTTTCAGTGATATTCGTGAGGTCAAACTTGCGTTCAGGTAGACAGACTAAAGCGAAAGACAAGGAAACACATCACAGGTAAATTTTTATGTTTTGTTTTTGTTTATTGCAAAAAAATGGTTGTTGGCATATTTTGTTATTTTTCTGTTTCGTATCTACAATTACTTGTCTTCCTTTAAAAGATGCCATCTTTAAATGATGTAAGTAGTTGAAAGACAATTTTGTTTATGTTATATATAATAATTTCTATATATTTTCAGACATTCAATTAATTCATGTCGTCAATGTGTTCACATTATATTTTTTTTATATTTTTATATAATTTTTCTACAATTTTTTTGAGTTTTTTTAGTCTACTAATATGCAGCGAAAATTTATTAACTTTTAGCAAGGATTTTTTAATTTTTAATCAACTACATGTTAGCAAAACGTTTGCTTAATCTACTAATTTTACTTAATCTAAGATTTTGCTGACATTAGCAATTTTTTTGCAAGCACCCTCCTGACTAAAATTTTGCTGACTCAGCAAAATTTTTTGCTGACTTTACTAACTTTCTTTTGTGAGTGTACAAAAATTTAATTCAAAATATAAATAATCTTAAGGTGACATATTTTTACAAAAAAAAATTGTCTTGCCACCCCTGAAATAGGTAGTAGAATATGTAGTTATAAGAGTAGTTTTTATTATAGTCGTTTTTAACTACACTATGAATGAGTAGACAGGGGAGTGATAGACAAATGACATAGAGTTCAAGTTGCATGTTAACAAAAATACGTGCTGCTATAATGTTTTTTCAATAATGACTGTATTTTAAATTAAAGTGCATAGTATGAATTAGGTTGGCAACATTTTTTGTAATGGTTAATATTAAAGACTACATTTCGGTTTCAACTACAACCGCGATTAATCGCACCATTAAATCGTAACCGCGCACAAAATAATTTCTCATTAGTTTTATGAAAAAGCTTCATTAGTTTAAAGAAAATTTTTTATGAAAAAATAAAAGTATATACCGATTCAGTATCCACAATCTTGCTTTTGTTCCGTTCATCAAAATATACGTGTATACCAAAAATTGGCTCAATCGGAAGACATTTAGAGGTCGCTATGAAATGCGACTTTTAGGTTTCGTATCTTATATTACATGTAATCACTAGTGTTTTAGCTTTATTGTACTTGTTTATATATTTCTGACTGTGTATTTTTGTTTTACAGTGTATTTATATAATTTGGTCATTGTAAACACTATTCCCACTCATTTCTAGATCCAAAAATATATGCTAAATGGGCCAAAGTTTTGAACCAAACTTTTTTGAAGTACACAAGTCCTATATTTTGGAAAAGGGGTTAACTTAGGATTTTTAACATCAGATTCGTGTTTAGGGGACCAAAACACCTTAAAAAAGTAATATTAAAAGTATGTGCAAAAACCTTTCAGTATCCACATAAAATTTGAATTTCTATTAAATTTCTGCCTAGCCCTGAAAAATCGTTAAATTATAGCGACCTTTAATTATTTACCGATTAGGGTAAAAGTTGGACTGTGCATTACTGGGCACCATTGGGACAGGGGCAGCCTTGTGGGGCTCTTAAATGCAACAGTCTTTTTTTTTTGCCCCCCTAACGGAAACGCTTAGGTGACTAAACTTAAAAGATATGACATGCAAAGTTTCATGTTGAAACCTCTTCTCAAAAAGAATTGATGTTCATTTAAGAGTCTAAAAATTAAAAAAAAAAATTTTAAACTTACAAAAGTTTTTTCTTTTATTTTTTGTTCATAGTTTTTAACTTTCAGAACCAAACCAATACAAAACAGAGTCGCTAGACTTGGAAGATACATTCATTAAAAAAGAAAATTCCATATCGCTACTTGGTGAAAAGTTGTATGGTGGTTTACAAGTGAAACCAAACTGTTCTGATGTTTAATCGTTTTGAGTTGTGAGAACAGAATTAAAAAACGGCATAGTTTTATACAGTTTGAGTTATAAAGAGTGATTTTTTAGCAACTTTCTTTTTGGAAACACTGTTGGCAGATCACCTGTTTTCGTGTAACATGTTACTGTTAAACATGTTCAGATTGGTCTATAATTTAACCATTAATCGACTTACAAACGAACAACGCTTGCAGATTATTGAATTTTATTATCAAAATTCATGCTAGGTTAAGAAAGCGCATCGTGCACTTCTTCCAATCTATGGTCTATTTGGGCGACCTTCTGAGGCGGCTATTCGGAATCTTGTGACTAATTTTCGCACCAAATTTACATTATTGGACATTAAACCACCAATACGCATACGTAGAGTGCGGGCAGGGGAAAATATCTCAGCTGTATCCGCCAGTGTTGTTGATGACCGTGAATTATCGATTCGGCTATATTCGCAGCAATTGGGCCTCTGTTACTCCACTACGTGGAAAATTTTGCGGAAGGATTTGGATGTAAAACCTTTTAAAATACAGCTGGTGCAAGAATTGAAGCTACAATTGTCCTACCACACCAGCTAACTTTTGGTGAATGGGCGCTGGCAAAGTTGGATGAAGATCCACTTTTTTATCGGAAAATTGTGTTCAGCGACGAAGCTCATTTCTGGTTGAATGGATACGTGAACATGTTGTGAAGAGCAGCCAGAAGCATTGCAAGAACTGCCAATGCATTCCGAAAAATGCACTGTTTGGTGGGGATTATGGGCCGGTGGCATCATTGGACCGTACATTTTCAAAGACGACGAAGGCAGGAACGTTACTGTGAATTTCGAGCGCTACCGTGCGATGATTACAATTTTTTATTGCCCGAAATGGAAGAGCTGCACTTGGGTGACATGTGGTTTCAACAATGGCCCAATTGAGAGGCGAGTTCGGTGATCAGTTTATTTCATGTTTGGGCCGGTCAATTGGCCGGCTAGATCGTGATTTAACGCCTGTAAGAGTATTTTTTGTTTATAGGGACAAGACCGTAACGGTTGACGCACTGGAAGCCAATATTGAAGAATTTATTCGTGAGATACCGGCCGATATGTTGGAGAGAGTATGCCAAAATTGGACCACGCGGATGAACCATTTGAGGCGTAGCCGCGGTCAACATTTACACGAAATCAACTTTCAACATTGAATTATATAGATCGTTCTATTAACACAAATAAAGATTTAATACATTTCTCTAAATTTTAGTTTTGTTTTAAATCAAATCCGAAAGCTCTTAAAAAATCACCCTTTACCAATTGGTGTCAGAACACCAATAACGGGATACGAACATTTCAAAATGATTAAGGAATTTTCATAAATTTTTCTAAAAATGTATGTTTTTTGCAACTGACATTCATAATTATATTTGAAAAAATCGGCTGGCGTATTGCGTGAACTGAGGTTCTTTGTAAACAGCACAAAAAAATTTTATGAACTTTTTAAAAATATTGCGAAATTTAATTATTTCTTCGCATTATTTTCATTAAAAACATGGCTTGAGAACATAGTTAGGTATCTTGAGTGAATCTTCACTACGGATTAAATTGATAAAGTGCAAGAGTTGCATTTTATTTCATTCCCTGCGGATATAGCGTAGTTTGTTCCAAGCACATTTCGCTTTGTGACAACTAAAGCGCTGTTCCGCCATAACCTTCATCAAATAAAATACTTTAAAGAGCTTATTACTAAAATGGAAAAGGAACCAATAAATTTCACTTTAAATTTTATGGAGCAAACAAAATGTTCATAACCTCAAAAAGAATCCTTATATAAAATTTTTGCGCCGTAAGCGTGAATTCTTAAACATCGGCTAACACAAACACAAAGGGTTTTTCATGACATACAAACAAAATTTTTTTAATATTTTACTTTTATTTTTTTAGTGTCGAAAATTCTTGAAGTTTGTCATATACACTCTTAGAAATAAACCAATAAAAATAGCAGAAAAAGCTACTAAAAATTAGTTTAAAATTACGCTGCAGAAAAAACTGCTCAAATTAGCACATTTTTTGCTAAATATTAATAAAATAAGAACAGCAAAAACAAAACTGATAACTTTACAAAATTTTAATTATATTCAAGTTGAATTTAAGTTAATTAAAAATAGCAATTTCATTTGATATAATAAGCAAAAACCTTTACTATATATTTGTAGACAAAAAACAGCAAACTAAACCTGTAATATGAACAAAAATTTTGCTATATTTATATTGAATTTAGTGGAATGCAAATAACAGTATATATTGCTAAAATCAACCGAAATGTTTGCAAAAACTTGTATACTCTTTATTTCGAAAGGGCAGATTTTTATTCGCATTAAAAAAAATTTAAAAAAAACTAAAAATTTCACATTTTTATGATTTTTTCTTTACTAATATTTATCAAGCTTTTTGTTGATTTTAGATAATATATACTAATATTTAGCAAAAAAAACATGCTAATTTTTAGTAAATGTTTACTAATTTTTTTTAGTGTAGATTCCTGCAGGATGAAGGATGAAGGGGATGTCACTACATTGGAACAAAAGTGATTCTTTGAAAATTTTAATGCCACCCTAATATTTATGCCAATTCTCTAATATGTACTTACTATTTTTTTCCAAATTTTGTAGTATGAAAGTACTTGTATGTTTGTACTTACATTTATTTAATTGTTGCCAAATTTTCAATGGGTATTAAAAGTTATTTAGGTTAATTGATTATATTTATATGAAATGAAATTGTTAAGTAACACATTAAATAATTAAATTAAAAACAAAAATAAGTTATCTATTAATTCAAAAGGACTCTACAAACTTCATTTTGTCACAAATTTAGTGATTTTATTACTGGTTTATCGTTTAGGAGAACTTCAGAGCGAATAGGCTGTAAGCGCATTTATGTATACTACCCAAAATTCGCATTATTTTCTGTAAGCATTTTGTAAGAAATAAAACGGATAAATTTATAAAATTTTAAATTACATATGAGTTGAATTATAGTTAATTAAAAATATCAATTTACTCTGCTAAAATCAGCAAAAACTTTCGCTAAATATTTGCAGACAAAAAACAACAATACAAAAATTGTAAAATCTACAAAATGTCTACTTTATTTATCTCAAATTTATTTCAATGCAAATAACAGAAAATTCTGCTAAAATTATAGACGTCTGATTTCAGACGTACAGATATTTATTTATTCGTATAAAAAACAAATCTAAAAAAAAATCAAATTTAAATTTTTTTTTGTGATTGTTTTCGTCTTTTCATATTTAGCAAATTTGCTGCTGATTTTAGCAGATTAATTTGTTTGTTACAATTAACTAAAATTTAGCTCAAGTATAACTTAAGTTTTGTACACTCAAGAATTATCTGCATGATATCAATGAATTTTTGCATTAGATCTATGAATTGTCACAGGAATTCGTCCATTGAAACTTTTTATAAAATTAATGCAGTTTTTTATTAAATTGTATGAAAATTTTCATTTTTTTTATGAAAAGTTTCATACGCTTAATGAAAAAGTTTCATTAAATACCCAGTGTAACAACTGTAATGACGTATCATTACTTTTCTCACTACCGGTAATGAATCCAGCTTACTTTACATTATTTCAAAACAAATAATAAGGACTTACTAATAACCAGTTAATTTCCTAATTATTTTAATTCAATAAATAATGTGTTACCCATAAGAAGTTATTATTACATTTCAGCTTACAAAAAATCAAAATAAGTAGTTATATACAGTGGGGAGCACTTGTGAGTACATGTAAGTACTTTTTACACCTAAAGATTCAGGCCGAAAAATTTTTGACCCTAGAACTAAATTATACTTTTTTAAAGGTACAAGGTACGCTGAATCCAAATCTGGCATTAGATTCACTCTCCGACATCAGGCGTTCGAGCTATATTAACGAGAAAAGTGTATTTTTTGATCAAAATGCTCCGATTTTTGACCTTCCTGGAAATACATTTTTCATAATACTTGGAACGTATTATAATAAAAATAAGTATTTATTGGTAACGCATTATTTTTTGTATTTTAATAATGGGAAAAATAACTTTTTATTAGTATGTCATTGTTTTTGTATTAAAGTAATGCAGAGAGTAAGCTGGTGTCATTACAGGTAGTCCGAAAAATAATGGCATGTCATTACAGTGGGTTACTTATATTTAGCAAATGAAATCTGTTAACAGTAGCAGTTTTTCCTGCAACGTCATTTTGAACTAATTTTTTGTGGTTTTAACATATTCTGAGAAGATCTAAGAAAAAACTTTGAGAACCAGAGAACTTTTTTCTTGGGGACTTCTTCCTAGAAAAAAGCAATTTGATGGTTAACTAAGAACTCTTTCGATAAAAAAGCAACTAAATTTTCATAATTATTGATTTCTGATGTCTTTTAAGGGTTTTTAAAGAAAATAGTCACAGCTTTATAATAAAATCAGAATCTTAGGAGTTTTAAGAGAAAAAATATCAGAGTATAAAGATTCTTCTATATACAAAATTTATATAAGTCTGGGCATTTTTCTATAGCAAAATGTGATTAGAATCTAGGCGTTTTTTATAGAAAAAAAAACCTCAGAATCTAAAGACTTTTTTATAGCCCAAAGTCCTTAGTACCTAAAAGTTTTTTAGTAGAAAAAGTCTTCGAAATTATTATTGTAAGAATTTTTTAAAAAAAAGACCCTTAGATTCTGACGTTTTTTCTACAGAAAATCCCTCAAAATCTAAAGCTTTATCCTTTGAGAAAAATTTACAGACTCTGAGATTTTGATGACTTTTTCCTTCAAATCTAAAGGACATTTTTCATAGAATTTTAAGATCATAATTATGAGGGCTTTTTCCAAACAAAAACCTTTGGAGTCTGAGAAAATTTTCTTTTAGAAAAACCTTAAAATTCTGAAGATTACTTCCCTTTAGGAAAACTATCTGATTCTGAAAAATATTTCCTTTAGAAAAACTATTAGTTTCTGAAGGCTTTTTCCCAAATAAATACCTAAAGAACTTAAGAACTTTTTCCATTAGGATTTTCGTTTATTTTCAGAAAAAGTAGAGAGTACTTCGAATGGTAAAAAAGCTCCAAAATATGGTAGTTTTTAATAAAAAATATCTCATAGTATAGGAGTTTTGCTACAGGAAAAGTTTTTATAATCTGATGGGGTTTTCTGTATGAAAAATTCCACAGAATATAAGGGGCACAGTTAAAACAACTGTAAATTCAGTAAAAAAGGCGACAAAGGTAATTACCGTTAAAATATCTAAAAAAAAAAATATTTTTAACTGTTAAAAAACAACTAACAAATACAGTATAAATAACTAACAATGTCGTGAAATAACTGACAATTTTTTACTACAAACATTTTTAAACAACTGCACCAATTGGTGAAAACTACTGGTTTTTAACAGTTATTTTTAAAAAAAGAAAATATTTTTTCTTTCAATTACAATAAAAATTGCATTTCCTACTTAAAATTCGGAGTCAAAATTGCAAACGGTTCAGCAATTATTTTATTTATTATTTGCAAACCATGAACATATCAATAATAACTAACAAAATGTCCCTATCTCTTTTGGATTTCGAGATATGAGAAATTTAAAAAAAAATATTGATGACATTTTTCTATGTAATGATGACGAAGTTATGAAGAATATTTAATAAATATTTATGAAAAGTTTCATCATAACTATGAAAATTTCATAAATATGACAACGCTTCATAGATTTTCGTCCAATGAAACTGTATCATAAATATGATGAAACTTTTTCCCCTGAGTGCATTAAACAAAATTACCAGGGGTACAAAGGTCATTCTAATGATCTTAAAAACAAAAATTCAGAATTTTCCAAATTCAAACCTCAAGTATTTTAGAAATAGGCAACGTATTGACGTGAAATAATTTTTTTTTTATCTTTATCTTTAAATTACCTCAATTCGTACGAATACTTCAATCTGTTTTTTTTTATAGGACAACATATTCCAAAGATTTTTCTTTTTCACACTATTTTTTGGAAACTGAGGAATTTATGAAGTAAAAATCACTACATTCTGATAGTATTAAAATAGCAAATGTCTTCTAGAGGCTGATTAAGAATTCTAAAATTATATCAATAAAAAAGTCTAATTGGTAATATAAAATAAAAGGCAAAAATTTATGAAAAAATATATTTTTAAATACACTCACAAGATTTTTTCCATAGAAGTGCAACAGTTTTTAAAAAAGTTTTTCCGTAAAGTTGTTTCAATTAAATATCTAGTTAAATAACCTTAGAAAAAATATATTTTTTAACTTTTATGGCTGTTATTCAATAACACAGTGCAACACGAAAAAAAATAACCATATACGGACACCACTACGTGATAAAAGACTAAAAAAAAAAAGACCCGTGTCTCCCAATTTTTCCCAAAGTCATCTCCTTTTTTGTTTATGGGCCGCCAAAGATTTGGGGCCTCGGTATCATTTTCGCAAAAAAGTGATCATTTCTTGTCATAAAGAACAAAAATTGCGAACATATAAAATCAAAAAAACTTCACCTTCCAGATCAAAATCGAAAAAAACTTAAAAAAATTCGATTTTTTTTACCTTTTTTCCCGTGTTCAGGTCCATAGGTAGCAAACCGTTCAAAATTCAAGGAAACAATCAACTACAAAAATTTACCTAAGATCTCAATAAACAAATTTCTAGAACATATAAATGCGAAAATGATACCGAGGCCCCAAATCTTTGGCGGCCCATAAACAAAAAAGGAGATGACTTTGGGAAAAATTGGGAGACACGGGTCTTTTTTTTTAGTCTTTTATCACGTAGTGGTGTCCGTATATGGTTATTTTGCCATGACTTCAAAAATTACACACAGTGTAAACAAAATAAACAAAAAACGGACTTTCGGTATTAGTTAAAACATGCAGTTAAAATTTTCTATTTAAAACAAAAATTTGTTATATTATATTGAGTATTGAAATAAAATAAAATCTATTGTTTTTACCGATTTTGTCAATTAATTTTTTAACAATTGACAATAAACTAAAAAATATTATTCCTCTTTTAACTGATTTGCATTAATTTAATGTGTATATTAATAGTCTTGACAAAAAAAATTTAGTGAGTGTAGTTAAACATGTCACAAAACTTTAGATAATCCTTAATAAAACGGTTTTACAATCAGCTTTAACTTCAATGAAGTGTGTTAAATAATTTCGTTTATTTTTAAATTTTCAAGCATTTATAGAAATCAAAATGACATAAAATACGCCATCTAATATTTAATAAGTATTATTAGTTTTGAGCAGGTGTTAACAATGCAAATATACAACAAAACAACTACTTAAATCAATATTTTAAATTCAATAACATTTTAATAATGCAATAAAAAGTTAGTGAAAGTGATCATACAAGTGATGCATACTCTTGTATCGTCTTATGTCTACTTTTGAACACCGGCGCACAGTGTGGTGATTTCATATAAATAGCGGTCAAATATCGAAGGAGGGCCATAGACCAACGAGATTTGGCACATGCTGTTTTGTAAATCTAATAAGTTTCCATACAAAATTTTGAGAATATTGAGCGAATGCCACGCCACCTCCCATATACTCGTAAATATAAAAAATGGATAAAATCAGGAAATGTTACTGCTGAGTCTCAAAAATTCGTAAGAATACTTAATTTATAAGTATAAAAGAATATGCAAAATTTTTTAAAAATCGGAACGATACTATAAAAATTGGTTTTATATAATTTATCTAAACATACGAGAAAAATTTAATTTTTAATAATTTTTGTGACAATAGTAATGATGTAGGTCATTACTATTATCACAATATTACTATTATTAACCCTATAACACACACCCGGGTACAAATGTATCCACTTGCAACTTTGCAGTGCTGTAACTAAGGAACGGCTTAACTTAGGGCATAGAGTTCGGATCTAGGAATATAAGTAATTTCTAATCTTTCAAAGGTTATTTAATCCAATTTGGATCAGAGGTTCAGGAGCTACGAGCTTCCAAAGTCGACACCTACGTAAATACACACAACATTTGGCTATCCCATGTCCGTGACCTTTTTTGCCTATATCTCTTGAAACAGGTAGAATATTTGCATGAAACAAAAACTAAAACATTTGTAAAATATTAATATACGCATTTAAATAATGAAATTGGACCATTTAAACATTATAAAAAGCCAAAATGAGCTAGTAGGTACAAAAGTATCCCGGGTGTGTGTTCTCGTAGAAAAAGTTGGTTTTATAAAAAAAAAAAAATTATGTTTTTTCGACCTTTAATTGTGCAATGAAAATGAAAATTATTCATGTTCGAGGCCATACTCTATATTTCTTTATTAGGATACTGTCCTTACAAATAATCTATCGAGTTTTTGTTTTTAAATTTATTAATTGACCACTTTCAGTAATGTGTTGATAGATCTATTTCGGGAATTTTCTAGGTTTCCATCATCAGAACACGCTTTGAAAGAAGTGACAATCTCTAAATGAGAACTAATATATGAGCTCGAAGTTAAACATTATTACCATTGATCAAAAATAAATTGAAAACTTGTTTGTTATGTGCAAGGTCTACCTTTGCTAGATATTCAATCCACGTTTTTTGTTTTTATTTCTCCTTTTTATTTGCACAATTTATTTTGATCAATGATGATAATCTTTAACTTCGAGCTCATATATTAGTTTCAAAACGTGTTCAGATGATGGAAACCTAGAAAATTCTCGAAATAGATCTATCAACACATTCCTGAAAGAGGTCAATTAATAAATTTGAAAACAAAAACTCTATAGATTATTTGTTAGGACAATATCCTAATAAAGAAATATAGAGTATGCCCTCGAGCTTGAATAATTTTCATTGTCAATATTATTATTAAATATAATAATAAAACTAAATGAAAAAAAACGGTAAATTTTATTTTTATTGCTTATCTGTGGTGTTTTTGTTTATTTATTAGTGGATTTTTTGTACATAATTGACCATAACTTCAGAATTTAGTTATTGATTTTTGTGAAAAACTACATTTGTTTGTGAGGTTGCTGTCTATGCGCAAAAAATAATATTAAGCATTATTCCACTCAATTTATTTTTTTACGACTTTTGAAAATTTTTTGATTTTATTTTGGGGTGAATTTTTTTTTTTTTCTGAATTGATTAAAAAAAATGTTAGCACTTTTTATTGTCTGTATGATTGTCTCTAAATTTATACCCTTTGTGAACAGATCAACTGATTCTCACTTAAAATATAGTTTAAATAGTAAAACTACTCTACAAATTGGCAGAAAAATTCAGAAAAAGTAATAAAACACTATATAAAAATTAATTAAAATTTGTTTGGATATTTTTTTCGAGTTTAGCAGGCCAAAATACATAATAAAAAAAAATAATTGCACTTACAAGGGAGTTATCCCGACCCGGACCGGTAGATCTTAATGAAATTCGAATATTTTGCAGAGAATAAACCCGCTTTTTTTTAGCTGCACAATATCAGATTTAGACGTTACTAAGTGGGGTCAAAAATTACCCCATTTATCAAATAAAAAGTAACTAAAAGTAACTATAGACAAATTTGGTATCAAATAAAAGGTTTTTTGAATACACATTCACTGGTGTACAAATTATTAAGATTTTCAATTATTTTTGTTATTCAAAAAAATGTGTTTTGAGTAACATTAAATCTGGCGTTTTATTAAGGAATTTTAGTTGTATTTAGCTAAAAATAATGTATAGCAATGCCTATTTAATTTAGTCGAGGGGGTGGGTGTCTGAGCTTTCGCCGATATTCGCAACAGTTCGGCTTTTAGCATGGGCTGACTCTGAAAAAGTAAGGAATCGCAAACTATTGCAAAGGAGACTTATTTATATTTAATGTACATACTTGTAAGAATAATATATTAAAATATAAAAAAAGTATTTTTTGTTGTATTTTCTTTTACAGTCCACTTACAAGTTGTAAAAAATGTTACTTAATTCTCATTATTTTCATTCAGAATAACGATAAAAAGCATATTATATACAAATAACTAAAAAAAAATGTTTCCGCAATTAAGTAATGACAAACTTAAATATGAATGCAGAAGTAACCCGAAAGTACATATTAAATTTTTTGCATAGATATTCCATACACGCCAAAAACTTTCAACTTTGATTGACTATAACTTTTTTTAAATGTTCGTTTTGATTATTATTAGTTACAAAATCAAATTCTATCATAAAAACCTTGAGTATTATAAAATTCATTTTATCCATTTTGGCCTTCAACACCACACCGTGCGGCGGCTGGCTATTTTCATTCATTAACCACCAACTGACAAAATAAACTAAATGACATACAAACTCCTAAGCAAGTAAGTATTTTCGAATTGAATGATTTCTTTCGCTGAATATGAAGTATTGTTGATTGACAAGAAGTGTAAGTTTTAAAAGTAACTACCCGAAGAAAAAAGTTTATGTATAGTCATATGTGTCTTGAAATAATTATATATAATTACATATGTGGCTATATGTAATGACATATATTTACATCCCATATTTATTTTTACGAACATTTTAAATACAACGTTATATATCATCATATATCGTTATATCTCATGATATATAAGTTGATCATTTTTGATCTCATCATATATACTTGATATAGCTAAATATGAGATCATATATACTTCCATGTATAATATATATATAAATATATATGATACAATAAAACCAAACAAATTCTAAATTTTATATATAATAATATATTGGCATCACATAAATGTATGTGTTAAAATTAAAAAGAAAAAATCCATCACTTTTATATATAATTATATATAATATATGGTAAAAATGAAAAAAAAAAAAATATCACTTTTATATGTAATTATCAGAAAACACAAAACAAGATAAATTCAATGTAATTAAAGCAAAAAAAAAGTATTCTGGCATGTGATGAAAAGCAATTGATTTTGATTTCGATCGATTTGGTTAAAAATCAAAATTTGAAAAGTGAATAAAGAGGAAGAGAAGTATTGCAATTAATTTCAATTTCTTAATTTGAATCGGGAATATCGATTTACAAGTATTAATTTTTTTTTAAATTTAAAACATTACGAAATATTTAGGATTGAAATTTCAAAAACGATCGACTTGAAAACGATCGTTTTTCATCAAATGCCAGATTGTAAAAAAGTAAAAGTAAAACAAACTTAGAAAATCTACATTTTAAAGCAAAAGTTCAAAGTTAATAGAATAAATAATATTTTATGAGTAAAGCTACCTAAAGAAGCTAAAACTTGTTTTTTTACTTAAAGGATAGAACATGTATTTAGTATAAATAACTAAATACATGTTCTGATCGGGAAATTGTGAAAATTTCAAGCTGTATTTGTTAGAGCTTTTTTTAGCTTCCTTTTTTATATTTACTTATTTTAGTAAATATTAGCTACTTTTTGACTTTTTTCTTTAAAAAATAAGCTTTCTTCTTTTGAAATAGAACTTTTTTGCTATTTAATGTTACATGTTGGAAATTTAATGTTCCATGTTGCTGGTTCATAAAAAAGTATTTTTTTATAAACCAATTTGAACTTTGAAGCTAAATAAAACAATTTCTCTTTTTTTGCACATTTGTTTGACTGACGAAGTGCCACGACGCAAATTTTACAAAAATGTTATTTGTAGTAACTATTTTTATAAAAGTTATAAAATTTAACGATTTAGTTTTTAAATTTACCGGCTTATTTTGATATTTAAACGGCTTATTTTTTTTGTTTTTCGAGTTTCTTTTAAGCGCTTAAAACATTGTTTTTAAAGCTGTTTTCTTGTGGCCCTATTTATGAGTATAAAAAGAACTTTAAGTCAGAAAATCTTAAAAAAACAATGAAAAGCCCAAAACGCTTAAGAAAAATCAATTTTTTTAATGCTCAAAATCGGAAAATATAATAAAAACATAAAAAAGCTATTTTGTTTTCTTTGATAATATAGAAACAAGAACAAATTCTATCAATTTTACATATAATTGTATATGGCATCACATATTAGTCAAATTTAAATTCTATCTAATTTTCCAATCCCTAGATTTATACTTAAATTTTCAAAATTTTTTGGAATTCAGGGTAAAAACGTTCATATACAATCATATCTTGTTGAATAAAATATTATAAAAAAAAACATATACGCCAATGTCCCTACTTTAGAACGTTTTGCAATTAGAACGAATTTGTGAAATCACACGAAATTGAAATGTGATGTTCTCAAATGCTAAAAGCTTCGAAAACTCGAATATTTTTCGAAGTTATTATCGAAGTGCCAAAAACATATGGTTTTATGGCAAATTAAAAACATATGGAAATTAAAATGCTTTTAAGAAATGCTTCTAACATTGTTGTCAATTTGTTTGAGTGTTTTCTAGAATATGAAAACAAAAAAATTATGTTTTTTTAAATCAGTTTTTTAGAGTATAAACAATACAACCAAAAATACAATCAAATCAGAAATAAGTAAAAAAGTTCTAAATTTGTAATATTAAGCACCAATTTTGACCCTAAATTGTAATTTATTAGAAAAAAAGGGCATTCGTTTTACTTTCGACCCAGGCTTTTTTACACGAATTAAAACGAATAAAAAATAGGGAAAAACGTTCTGATTTAATCTCAAGAACACCGAAAAATTCTAAAATTTTCACTTTCCGCTCTGATTTAAAAGCCGTAACAGGGGTGATAGCTTTTTATAGCTAATATGGATATATGTGATGACGCATATGATCATATATGATCATTTGATATGGTAAAATACATATATATTAATATCTATGTATATATATTGATTGATATTACCGTAAATGTGGTATATATTACTACATATTGTATATATTAATTAGCATGATTTCGTATATAATTTTGTATGGCTTATTGCAATTTTACTTATAATAACATATGGTATCATATACACTTTTTATTTTAATCTAATCTAAAGTCTTAAAAACAATTTTGAATTGAAACTTAAATTTCTCTTTAGGCATGTTAAATAATACAAATAAATTGTGGTTTGTAATTGAAATTATAACATTTCTAATATAATTGAGTTTAACACAATTTAAAATGATATTTCCATTTGAAATTTTTTCTGTTTAAAATTTCAGCAGAAAGCGTAATATATTGATCTGAAGTTTATAAAATAACAAACATAATTGGAATTTTGCATTAGAAACTGCAAACACTATAGATTAAATTGTGACTTATTATTTGAAATTGAGAAAATTTTAAGTAAAATGTTTAATAGAGAGAAAATCTTAATTTTAATTTGAATATTTGCGCTATCATTTAAAAATTTAAGAGAAATATTTAATTAATTTCATTAATTACAAATGAAAGTTTTCAATATCAGTTGCATTTTTTCTACATTTCAAATAGAACACTTTATAATTAATTTTAATTTTTCTTTGTTTCTGCTGGAATGGTATAATTAATACAACAAACTCGTTTGTGGCTTTAAAACTATAATAAATTTTATGTTTTAACATATTTTTACCATGCTTACAAGATTTATGTGTGTTACTAAATATTATTTTGAAAATTGGAAAGAAGCACACGATATTTATATTTAAAATTATGTATAGACTATTTTATATCCTTTTATATTAGATTAGATATAATCATATCGGGCAAAACTGTATAAATAAGTAATTGCGGGGTGATATTAAATTAGATACAATTATATAAAGCTACATATCTGTTTTTTTAATCCGGATATAGTAGTGAGGATTACAAAAGAACTTTATGAAGTTATATCAAGTTTTATCAAATTGTATAAAACTTGATCAAATTAGATAGACCATATCAGATTAGATCCCATGGGTTTGCATGAAATAAGGTTATCTATGCCATTTTTCGGATTAGCTATGATATGATAATGAATTATATATATATGAACTTGGAACTTTTTTCATCGGGTATTGTTGAAATTTTGATAGTATTTCATCTTGTTTGAAAAGGCCTAAAGACACATATTTTATTACACCACATTAATATGATGTTATTGGGTAACAGTAAATTAAATAGTATCAAGATTTAACAGGAAGCAGTATTACATTTGTTCAACGATTCACCTGGATAAACAATGCTCCAATAACCTATAGAGAGATTAATGAATGAAACGCACAATAGAAAAAACAGTAGATCGAATAACAATTAAATAATGACAAGGAAATATCTAATCCAAAATTGCTTTTTGTATAAAATTATATAAATTTTACATTTTCTATTCATCACAACTTTGTGAAATTAAAAATTATAAAACAAGATTTATACATCAAATAAGGCACAAAAATCTAAAAATTTGAAGTGAAATGCAGCGAATTTTCGCTTCTTAGACTAAAGGAAGCCCCAATCGATGTTGAACACATTTTTAGCAAAAATCAGTCATTGCTTTTAGCTTTATGAAAATATAGCGGTAGAACCGAAATAACTAAATGTGTTATAAATCTGTTAGAATAGTTCATTCAAATCTCGAAACTCTCAAAAGTGCCTTTTAGACCTCAAATCAGCGACGAAAATAAAAAGGTTTCAAAGTCTAAAGCTTTCACCTTGGCAGTGAATCTTCAATAAAAATTATTACCATCGATTAAAAACACGAAGAACTTAATTTTAATGAAACTTTAGGTCAATCTTATTATTTTAAGGTCTAATTAACTGGTTGCAGAACAACATATACAGTAGGGTGGGGCGATTAGTATGGAAGGAAAAAAAATCTTAATGGGCGCTTCGCGTTTCTGATTCTTGGGATTGTACTGAGCAAAAAAAAGTCCACTAGACCATACGTCTACGGTGAAAATCGAGCTTCCACATTTTGACTTTACGGCAAAAAAGCCCTATTTTGAAATTAAAAATTAACCCCTTAAACCCCACCAAAAATATAATTGATGCATTAATCTGCTAGAGAATCTTCCAAAGAAGAGATTGATAATATAATCTTGGATAAGCTCCTCCTACTTCCTGAGATATGTCCATCCCACACATTGTTACTTTCACAAAATACGGCAAAAAAAGCCCTATTTTAAAATTAAAAATTAACCCCCTTAAACCCCACCCACAAATATGATTGATTCTTTAATCTGCTAGAGAATCTTCCAAAGAAAGAGATTGATACCATAATCTTGGATAAGCTACTCCTACTTCCTGAGATATGTCCATCCCACACATTGTTACTTTCACAAAATACGTCTAAAGTGGACTATGGTCTAGTGGACTTTTTTGCTGAGTACAATCCCAAGAATTAGAAACGCGAAGCGCCCATTAAGATGTTCAAATCGCCCCATCCTAATATACAGTATTACAATCGGTTCTAATTTTAGTTTTTACTCTGGCTCCACTAATATTTTTACAGTTTTATTAGTTTTTTGTTTTTATATACATCGAGATTATTATGTTATTTTTAATTTATAACGAGCTTTCAACCTCCGTATATACTTACAAAAATAAAGCAAATCAAGTAGCTAGGTTGATACTAGTATTTCAATCTGGCTAAAGATCTCATCAGAACCCGAAGTTTTAGAAAAGCTAGAGCCTACAGAATAAGCACCCCTATCACAAAATGTTGCTGCTTTAAAAAAAAGATTTTTAAATGTTCCTGAACTTTATGTACAAAACTTGGGTTTCATCTATATTCTATAATAGAAACTTTGTAAAATTTACTTAATTGGAAAAGTGGTATTTAATGGCAATGGCTTTATGACTCAAAAGAATTAAAAAATTTATTTTTTATAAAGGGTTAATGAATCATAAAATGATGAATTTAATGAATCATAAATGTTTGTTTTTTGTTGTTGTGCTTACACTCATAAAAAAAAGTTTTAAAGTCAGCAAAACAATTTTGCTGAGTCAGCATAGCGAAGATCCATTACAAATAAGAAGTATTGAAATACTGAAAGAGCTATTTCTTTTTCAAAGCAGCGTTGATGAATGCCATGATAGAGGGTTTTCCATATCCGAGTAATGATGTTGCCTGAACATTTTTATATTAATTTAAAACATTTTTTAATTTTTATAGCTTTTTTTATTATTTTTGTTTTTACAATTTTTGTCATCTATTTCCATTTTATTTAAAATATATAGATATACGTGCTTGCATTGCTGGTAAATTTAATTTTTTTAATTATGATTTATCATCCTTTAACTCGAGGGTTGGTTCCGAAGAGAATTTATTTAGTATGATCAGAATACTTTGTAAAAGAAAATCTGGTCTAAAATATGCCATCTAAATGCCCAAAGCCCTTAACAACAAAATGGATGAGTTTCGTCATATATTTGAAGAATCTGGTATGGATGTGATTTGTGTCTCGGAAACTTGGTTTGTGCCCGATGTTCATGACAATTTTTATAATTTACGGGGTTATAGACTTTTCCGCGCTGATAGAGCTACTAACGCGGGTGGAGTCGCCATATATATAAAATTATCAATAGATTGTAAAAGGAAGAATATGCCAGTTGAAAACAACACTATTAGTGCCAAAAAGGAAGATCCGAATGGAAAAATAGAGCACTTGTTTTTAGAGGTTTTTAGCAAAAACCAAGGCTTCTTTTAGGCACAGTATATAGGCCAAATAAGAAAATTAAGATGGATGATTGGTTGAGTAAACTAACAACAATAACAATGGGGTTTACTGATGTTATACTGGTTGGCGATTTTAATTACAATATATTGGACAACAGAGGACTTATGACAAGTATGAGTGCAATAGGTTTACAGCTAGTAAATTACTCAATGCCAACCCATTTTACTAATACATCAAATACACTGCTGGATCTGTGTTTCATTAACAATGTGTCCCGATTATTGATGTTTGATCAAATATCAGCTTCTTTATTTCAAAGCACGATCTTCTTTTTATAACATATGACTACCACACTGAAATCTGTAATCAACGTACAATATCTTTCCGAGATTTCAAGAATATTGATTATCAGTCATTGGAAACTGAAATGTCAACAATCCCATGGAATCTAATATTTTATATGCCTGCTGTTGACCATCAGGTTATGTTCTTACATAATAATATGGACATCCTCTATAACAAATATGTCCCAATTAGGACAAAACGCATACGTTATGAGCAACCCTGGTTTTCCAATATAATAAAAACTCTTATAGATGACAGGAATGCAGCTTACACTAGATGGAAAAGATTTAAAACAACGGAGCTTCATAAAATTTTTAAGATTCTTAGAAGAAAAGTAAACGCACAAATTAGAATAGCGAAGTCGAAATTCTATGAAGAAAAGTTTAAATCTGCTGTATGCTCTAAAATGAAATGGAAGGAAATTCGGAACATGGGAATTGTTAGGACGAATAATAACACTGATAACACTGTTGACGTTAATCAATTAAACTTAAGCTTCACTAATATACATATGCCTGAAGCTAATGTGAATTATTATAACAACCTTTTTTGTGATACCGATAACAACTCTAATACTACCACGTTTTTTGATTTCGTACATTTTACTCAGGAAGATGTTTTGGAATCATTCTTAAGTATTAAATCTCATGCAGTAGGACATGATGGAATACACCCTAAATTTATCAAGCTACTTCTTACTTACTTACTACCACATATCACATACCTATTTTAACACCATAATAACAACTTCCAATTATCCGTCAATGTGGAAACATGCCAAAATTGTACCGATACCTAAGTCTGATAAAGAATACCGTCCAATAGCAATTTTACCCTACTGTCAAAAGTTTTTGAGCGTTCAGTGCACACACAGATGAGTAAATATTTCCACGACAACTCATTACTAACTGACAGGCAATCTGGTTTTTAGGCCTAAACATAGTTGTCTGACTGCACTTATCGATGTATCAGAGGAAATTAAGAAGCAAAATTGATGTATGATAATATCTCGTTCCTCGTCTTATTGATCATTCTAAGGCGTTCTTGACACCGTGGAGCATTCCATTCTTTGCCTCAAACTTAAAAATATGTTTTAATTTTTCAACGTCTGCGAGTAAAGCTAATACTCCTCGTATTTGTGTGGTAGATCACAATCTGTTTACCATGGTAGTAATGAGTCTGATAGTTGCCCAGTATCCAGGGGTGTACCACAAGGCTCCCATACTCTGGTCCTCTTTTATATGCCATTTATTCGAACGACTTGCCTGTCCAACTTAGACACTGTGGAATTCAAATGTATGCCGACGATGTTCAAACTCTACATCAGTTGCGACCCCCCACCGCAGTCAATGATTGCATAGGACAAGTTAAACCAGGATCTTGACAGGATACACAATGGGCATCAATAAATGGCCTTTGTTTAAATGCCAAAAAAGTCCAAAGCAATGATGATCGGTAAACCAAAACAATCCCACCTTCACTGCCACCAGTCAAAATTAACCATTCAATTATTTCATTAGTTGAAACTGCCAGAAATCTGGGGGGTAATATTCAATAAAAAACTAGATGGTCAGATCACGTTAACACAATCTGTGGTAAGACAATTGGAATGTTACGTAATTTGTGGATGACTCAATATTACACTCCCTTAAATATTCGTATGTTATTAGCAAAAACTTATTTGCTGCCAACATTATTGTTGGTTGTGAACTTACTCAAACTGCGATTCCGTGAGTAAAAGGAAACTAACGTTACTTTTAACAATATTGCCAAGATACGTGTTTGGACTAAAAACGTTTTGCAGAATTTCAAGCTACTCTAAGCAAATTTTATAATATCTCCTTTGATAATTTGTTGAAATGTCGTTCACTTATCTTTTTACACAAAATAATATACACAAAACAACCTTGTTACTTGTATCGAAGACTCAATTTCTTCAGATCAAATAGTAGGCAAAAAGATAATTGGCATTCAATATCGTAGTGAATTATCAAAGAAACACTTCTATATTAACACTATAAGTCTTTGGAACCATATACCTCATAGCATTCAAACGACCGGCAATGCAAAGCAATTCAAACGCGAAATATTTAAACATTTCTCATAAAATTATTAATGTAGCTAAATATATTGAAAATAATTTTTTCATTTAATCCTTGTTAAATTAATTTGTTTAAGATTAAATTCTGTCATATTAAATTTTGTTAATTTTAAATTTATATATTTTTTATAACGAAAATTTTTATGCCATTGTTTCCGTTTCCGTTTCAATTTCCTTTTTTATTTTTGTGATAAATTACATTACATAGATTAAATAAAAATAATTATTATTAACTTTTTTTTATTATATATTATTATTATATTATTTATATTTTATATTATTAATTTTTTTAATTTGTTAAAATTATTATGTAACAATATTTTCCCAGTGCTGTTAAAAGACGAGATCTTGTTGCACTGGTATGCTAAATAAATAAATAATAAATAAATAAATAAATAAATAAATAAATAAATAAATAAATAAATAAATAAATAATAAAGAAATAAATATAAATAATAAATAAAATAATAAATAAATAATAAATAAATAAAGAAATAAATAAATAAAAAATAAATAATAAATAAATAAATAAATATAATAAATAAATAAATAAATAAATAAATAAATAAAGAAATAAAAAATAAATAAATAAATAAATAAATAAATAATAAATAAATAAATAAATAAATAAATAAATAAATAAATAAATAAATAATAAATAAATAAATAAATAAATAAATAAATAAATAAATAAATAAAATTTAGTCAGGAGGATGCTAGCAAAAAAGTTGCTAATGTCAGCAAAATCTTTTGCTGAAAATCAGCGAGCTGATTTTTAGCAACAAAATTGTAGATTCAGCAAAAGTTTTGCTAACATTTAGTAGATTAGAAATAAAAAAGCGTTGGTAAAAATAATAAATTTTTTGCTGAATTTTAGTAGACTGAAAAAAACGCAAAAAATTTGTAGAAAAATTGTAATTTAGTTAATTTATTTGCTGAAAATCATAAAACATATTTTTGTGATTCTTTAAAAATAATTTACTATAATAACGAAATATAACAATTTTAATTTTCCCACATTGACGACATGCATTAATTTAATATCTGAAAATATATAGAAATAAATATATATAACATAACAAAAATTTTCTTTCAACTACTTACATCAATGGTTGTCTTAATGATGCTATGACAACTGCCGAAGATAATTCTAGAAACGAAACGAAAAAATAAACAAAACAAACGAAACGAAAAAAACAACCCTTTTTTTGCAATAAGAAAAAGAAACCATACAAATCTACCTAAGATGTGTGTTTTTGTCTTTCTCTTTACTCTGTCTACATGTCTGTATATGTTTTTTCATGGTTGATTTTTTTACTTGTCTTGTTAGAGTTGTACTTTTTAATATCATTTTCCTCTTCTCTACTACATCTTGACATGCCGCGACATCTGCTTATCAGCACAATATTTTTTAGCAAAATAATTAGTAAAACATTAGTATATTAGTAAAGCATTAGTATAAAACAGTTAAGTGCTGAATAAGTATAACAAAAATTTTAGCTGAAAACACGATTTTAGCAAAAATATTTGCTAAAAAATAGTATACCTGATTTACAAGACATTTTACTAACTTTTCTACTAACTTATTTTTTGAGTGTAGATATCACAAATCTTGATAAATCACTACTCAAGACATATAGCCTAAACTCAAAAAAATAAGGATTAAAACAACTTTATTTCAGCAAATATATTAACTAAATTACAATTTTTTTAAAATTTTTTGCGTTTTTTTCAGTCTACTAAAATTCAGCAAAAAATTTATTAATTTTTACCAAGGCTTTTTTATTTCTAATCTACTAAGTGTTAGCAAAACTTTTGCTGAATCTACTAATTTTGTTGCTAAAAATCAGCTCGCTTATTTTCAGCAAAAGATTTTGCTGACATTAGCAATTTTTTTGCTAGCACCCTCCTGACTAAAATTTTGCTGACTCAGCAAAATTTTTTGCTGACTTTACAAACTTTTTTTTTTGAGTGTACTTAAAATATTATATTTAAAGGTTACTGTTTGTGACTTTAAAATTAAAAATTAAGAATTTTTCAAATTATAACATCTAAAAATTAAAAAAAATTGTTAAAAAGTTCTTTAAAATAACTTCACCCAGAAAACAGACTCGGTCTTAGCAACCATATTTTTTTCCAATCGAATGGTTCGGTTGTACCTATCGATTTTTTTTGGTTGTTATCACCTAGCTTCTGTTGTTATCACCTAGTTTCTATTGTCGTGGCAAAACTTTTGCTTTTTTTCAAACCATATTTGCTGCCAATAGAATGGTTCGGTTGTACCTATCGGAGTTTTATGGCAATCGAAATTCTATTGTCGTGGCAAAGTTCTGTTTTTTTTTCAATCGAATGATTGTTAGCATAACCAGACAATTTGGTGGCAGAAACCGAAACACTCGATATATTCATAGAAATAAACCTGTATAAATAGCAGAAAACTCTACAAAAAATTAGTTAAAAATAATCTTGCAGAAAAAATCTGTAAAATTAAGCAGATTTTATGCTAAATATTAATAAAATAAGTGTGTTAAATTTACACCATTTGAGTTACTTTCGATAGCAAAAACTTTTACTTAATATTTGTAGACTCAAAATAGCAAACAAAAACTGCAATATTAATAAAAAATTTTGCTATATTTACCTCAAACTTAGTAGAATGCAAATAACAGTTTATTTTGCTAAAATCAACAGAAATGGGTGCTAAAAAATTGTAGATTGCAGATTCTATAAGGGCAGAATTTTATTCGCATTAAAAACACATTTTTAATGATTTTTTTGTCTACTAATATTTAGTAAATGTAAATCAAATATAACTAAATATATTTGTAAATTCAACAGATTTATTTTTGCTATTCTTATATTACTAGTATTTAGTAAACAAATCTGCTAATTTTAGCAGTTTTTTCTGCAAGCTCATTTTTAACAAATACGGAAGCCACGACATAGTCTGTTTTATAGAAAATATATTAAATAACCGAAACTAATTGGCCCTGAAACCTTCTGTTGCGTACCCAATGTGTATGTCAGAGAGAGGCTCAGAAGATGGAGGGCGTCGGAGTTTGGGGCCTATTGGGCCAGATCGCCTGGGCAGCGACAGGCGAGCCTGTTTATATCTTCCTCTGGGGAGAGGTCGCGGAAACTCTTGTCTATGACGAGGGGCAAACTAAGGACCGTGACGGGTTACCTCACAGGACCCTGTGGCCTAGGTATCAATTGTACAAGATGTTACGATCCTCTACGGATACGTGCAGGTTTTGTGAATTGGAACCCGATACCTCAGAGCATGTTCTCTGCAAATGTTCGAGGCTCTACGACAGTAGGGTGCGTTAGTTTGGTGGTCGAATAGTGACGCCATCGGACGTTAGGAATTGTTTACCTGGTAGGATAGTTGGCTTCGTACGGAGCCTGAACCTATAGGGTGTATTCGTTGGCAGCACAAAATACCAACTTCTGGTCGCGGTGCATAGTGCCACTCTAGTCTAATATAATAATCTAATAAGCCTCGAACTCGAAAAAAGGTTTTCGATAAAACGCTCTAATGACCACCCATGCAGAAAAATACAATTGACACAGTGTTGTCCAAGCGTCGGAGACGCTCGGTTATACTTAATAGCTTAAATTAAATTAATTTTGAGAAATATGTGTAATAAAACGCATTCTGTAAATGCGGTCTTAGTTAGTCTTTTTCATCATATTTAAATGTTTGAAATATAATAAAATATTAAAAACAAATACTTCTAATTGGTTGTAATAATGGTAAAAACAATATTGCTTGTGGTACTGGCAAAACGCATGCTTTGCAAACAAAATAGTGTTTTTCTAGTGCAATATTAGTTGTACCTTTGCTATTTTTAACACAGTAAGATTTACAAAAATAGCATACTGGCAAACGTACTATTTTTTTGGTACGGTTGGCAATTTCTACCTGGGAATGTTTCTAGATAACAGACCTTGGATAACTTTTTGTGTATCCCGTATAAAATTTGAGTAAGAAATTCGTTAGCTTTTAACGGGACTTTCATTAATTGGGCTGCCCTATAATTTCCAATTCACTAATAAATTTATTCAATAATACGAGGGCGGATCAATAAGTCCGTGACTTTTTGAACTTTCTCGTAGTTATATGAAATGAAACACTGCTCCCATCAGGTACCTCCTGTTAAAAGACTACTGTCAAATTTTGAGCAAGTTTCGTAATTTACTTTGCGCTTAACAGCTGTTTAAAACATACAACCTCGTGGATTTTTTTAAAAATGGAAAAAAGTGAATTTCGAGTACGCAATCAAACCAAGGAAAAACTTTATAAATACTATGGGGACTCTGCATCATCGATTTCAAAGGTAAAAAAGTGGTTTACTGACTTTCGTTGTGGTCGCACAAGTACAAATGACGCTGAACGTTCTGGACGGCCAATTGAGGCCAATACACCCGAAAATGTCGAAAAAATCCACGATATGGGTTGGCCGATCGAAGAGTAAAAGTGCGTGAGATTGTTGATGCCATAGGCATTTCATATGGCAGTGTGGTTTCGATTTTAATTGATCATTTGGGTATAAGAAAGCTGTCTGCAAGATGGGTGCCACGTTTGCTCTCAATTGACCATAAACGTAATCGTGGCCAATAAGGTGATGGCAACATTTTTTTGGGATGCACGCGGGATAATCCACATCGATTACCTTCAAAAGGGAAAAACAATAAACGACGAATATTATGCCAACTTATTGGACCGATTTAACGAGGATTTAAAAAAAACTACCCCGTATGGCCAAGAAATGCATGGACCTCGAAAAATCCTATTTTGGAAGGAATACAAAAATTAGAAAAAATGGAGAAACGTTGGACTAAGTGTATTGATCTAAAAGGAGATTATGTTGAAAAACTATTTTTTTTGGAAAAAAAAAACTGTGTTTCATTCAAAAAGTCACGGACTTATTGATCCGCCCTCGTAGCCTTGTTTTGTTCCTCACAATTTACATGGATGCGAAAAAAAACGATTGGCAGCACTTTTAATATATTTGAATGCAAACTGACAACTTATCGAAGTGGAAAAAATTAAAAGAGTTAACACTTGACATGTCGAATGTCAAATTTTGTATGGGTTTTCATAACGCGTATAGAAAAAAAAGCATGCCTAATATCGGTGTTTCGATACCACGGATTCCGAGTAAAATACCAAAACAATCTTTTCTAAACCCTTTATTCGATTCGGTTGGCAACCTTGCTTAAAGGGCTTACAGAAAAGTTTGGAAAAATATTATTCTGGGAACTTCGGGATTTTTTACAGCAAATCATAAATTCTGACATCAATGTCATATAGTTGACTTGAAAGTATTTTTAGGTCCAAAAAATCATTGGATTATGTCAATTGATAAAATTTTATTGAATAGTGAAAAGATGTTTGAAAAATAATATGAAATAGGTCTAAACAGAGTTGTAAACATAAAAACTCTCAGAACTGCAACAAACCTAAAATGTTGAGTTAAAATAATTGAAATTCAAGAAAAAGTAATAAAAGTAACGAAATATTACAAAAAAAAATATTTGTTTCCAGATTTATATTGAAACAAAAACAATGAAAATATAGTGTGCATAGAATAGTATTTAGAAAACCTTATAATTTTATACAGTTTGGGGTATACCAAGTTGATGTCAGGGCACCAATAATGTGATACAAACATCACAAAATTATGGTACCGTAAAATAACTCCCAAATGAAATAACTCCCAAAAAAAAAATGAAATAACTCCCAAAAATTTTCCATATAAATTGGATTTATTTCACCATGAAATAACTCCCAATGCGTTAGGACTTATTTCACAATTTTCTGTTAAAAATTATTTCGTTATGAAATAACTCCCAAATGAAATAATTCCCAACCAGGTTTTGTAGGGAATTATATCACTTCTTTTGGCATTGGGAGTTATTACACTTTTGTTGGGACTTATTTCATTTTCATTTTTAATTATCGTTGGGAGTTATTTCATTTTTGTTGGGAGTTATTTCATTTCTATTAAAATTACATTTGGTAAATTGTAACGGTTCTTAAAATGTCGTAAAGTCAATAACAGCAATACAATGAGTTATTTTACCAAAGGAACGCAGTTCTTGCTAGAATTTTGGTAAGTAAAGATCGGTATTAAAGTGATTAAAAATAATGGCAAATCTTGAATTTGAAATAATGAGTGGCAAAAGAAGATGTTATAAGCAATTGTTTTTGGTGCATATTGAATATTATGAAAAGTTAAGACATCTCAGAAGGAGGAGGGGTCAGAAGGAGGAAGGGTCATGACATAACGTCCAATGACATAATGTCCATGGTCGTTATGCCACTCGAAAAGTGTCATAATGTCCATGGACTTTATGACACTCTGCAATGTGACATTATGTCCACAAATGGAATAACATAAAGTCCATGGACATTATGCCACTTTTTGTGTGACATAAGGTCCATGGACATTATACTGCAGTGTGGAAACAGATCAGTAATTTGAAGTTTCTTTTATGTCGCACGCAGAAAAAACTTTATTTCGCGAAGCCGCCTGCCGCGTTCTACGGAGGAAAAAAACCCCGACCGGCCGAAGGCCGCCACCCAGAAGAAATTGTTTTTCAAATCAGATGTCGAATCCGTTGAAATCTTATATTCTTAAGACATCAAGTAGTTTGTAAAAAAAGTTTTTCTGTGTGGCGGCCTTCGGAAGCTCTAAGGGGTTTTTTTCCTCCGTAGAACGCGGCAGGCGGCTTCGCGAAATAAAGTTTTTTCTGCGTGCGATTATACGATTTCTAAATTTAGTTTTATTTTGTGATATACTACTAAAGAATATTTAAAAAAATTGTATTGATATACTAAATATTAATTTTTTATTTTAAGAAGTCTGGAGGCTATGCCACATTTGAAAGTGACATAATATCAAAAAAATAATGTCGTAATGTCCATGGACATTACGACATTTTCGAAATTGTCATAAAGTCCATGGACATTATGACACTTTTCGAGTGACATAACGTCCATGGACATTATGACATGCCACCTCTCGAAAGCGGTGCGTACGATTGGCGTCCTGTGGCGAGCCCCGTTTCGCGTAATGCGACGCCTCCATTGGGACTTATTTCATTTGGGAGTTATTTCACGGTACCCAAAATTATAGCGTCAATTTTTTCAAAATGTATGTTTTTTTGCGTCTGACATTGACAATTATATTTCAAATTTGCTAGTGTAGTCAAAAAAGCATTTTTAAATTTTAAACGCAAAAAAATTTATGAACTTTTTAAAAATTAATAGTAATAATTAATTTATAATTAATTAATAATTAATAATAATAAAAAATAAAAATGTAATACAACGACAAAAATTTGCTTTACTACTTCTAAGTTGAAGTCGAAGTAACAACAATAAATATAAAGCGAAAATAAAAATAGTTTTTAAAACACCGAGCTTATTTCTTCATTGATAGAAAACAGCTGGCATGAGATTACGAGTCGCTTCACATTTTCTGTCAAACGCTTGCTTAAATAGAAGAATTTGTCGGTAGTTAACAATAGATGGAGCCATAGACACACCTTGATGAATAGATTGGTATGTATGTATATGGGAAAATGCATTAGATTCAACCATTGGTTCTAAGTTCTTTTTCAAAGTTTTTTCTGTATATGTTGTACAAAAGTAATTATCAATTTCGATTTGGGATTCGATAATATGATCTTAAATCGGACAAATTTAAATTCGTTTAATTTTTCGAAATATAATAAATTTGTTCGCCTTTTTCTAAACATGACTTGAAAATCTTCGCGACAGACAAAATAGATAAAGTGCAAAAAAGTTGAATTTTTTTAATTCCTAGCGGGTACAGCGTCAGTTTTTTTCACACATTTCGCGTTGTGACAACTTAAGCTCTGTATCTAAAATCGAAATAGCATCAAAAAATTTTAAGGCCTTTTTAGGGAACAAACAAAATGTGCATAACCTTAAAAAACATTCTTATATAAAATTTTTATTTTGCGAATTTAAAAGTATTTAATATAATTTCCTGCAAATAAGTAACATTTAACCCAATTAACTATCATAAAACCGTCAGAAAATTCGTGTTCTCCAAATAATCGCGGTTTTCTGAAGTTCTAAGAAATGACAAAAAAAAATTAATTGTATTTTTATATTTTTGATTGTGCAATATATATTTATAAATGTAATAAATACAATGAGATCTATAAATTGATGTAGCTTTAATAAAATCCAAGCAAAAACAGTAATTTTAATATTTTTATTTTGTTTGAAACTTAAAACCGCCATAATTTTTGCGCCGTTAAAGACAAATGTTTAACGCAAATGGATTTAGCATGCTTAAATATCGGTTATCCAGCGAGAAATTGCCGATGGTCAGAAACATCAAGCACTGGTAAAGCACTTTATTTTTAATACCATTGGCAGAAATTCAAATTAAAGCACTGGCAAATACCTTACTTACAACGCTTTCCCGACTTTGGCAAAATGTGATTTGCCAGTGCTTGATTTATAAAATTTACAACCGTAAAAAAATTAAAGCACTAGCAAAGACCTTACTTACAACGCTTTCCCAACGTAGGCAAAATGTGCTTTGCCAGTACTTGATTTATAAAATTTACAACCGTAAAAAAATTAAAGCACTGGCAAAGTCCTGATTAAGAACGCTTTGCCAAAGTACGTAAAAAGTGCTATTAAAGCATCCCAAAGTTAGTATCCAAAGTTTGCTGGCTAGGAAGTTAAAATTTCGTTAAAATTCAAAAAATAATTATTGGGAAATGATTACAATTTTCAGAAATTTTAAAACCATATTTATGTTGCCTAAATACTGTTGATAGTTAACACAAAAGGATTAAAGCTTAAGATTTTAAAAAAACTTCTCTCACTTTGGTTCAATGCCATACAGAGGATTTCAATT